>JAGXOD010000016.1:517500-867500 GCA_020368025.1 Brachyhypopomus occidentalis
ACACAGTGATCTGACACAGGGGTCTGCCACAGGGGTCTGACACAGTGATCTGACACAGGGATCTGACACAGGGGTCTGACACAGGGGTCTGACACAGGGGTCTGACACAGTGATCTGACACAGGGGTCTGCCACAGGGGTCTGACACAGTGATCTGACACAGGGATCTGACACAGGGGTCTGCCACAGTGATCTGACACAGGGGTCTGACACAGGGGTCTGCCACAGGGGTCTGCCGTCACACACCAAGAGGACACTGTAGATCAGCCATCACTGTAGAGAAGTAACAAGCAAGGGCTAAAAACCATGCAATTCTAGCAATGTTTCTAGAGTAAGAACGTACGTGTTGGAGATTATTTATACATTGTAGAAGCACTGCACAGTTGCTTGGGAATCCTGAAGAAATCACCCCCTCTAATAGATGTTAAATAAACTGTAAACAGCACACAAAGAGCTCAGCGGAAATGTTACAGAACCCAGAAACTGTGCTTGTAACTCTCAGTCAGACATAATAAATGTTTTGTTAAAAGGGCTGTTGTTTGCATTCCTAGGCTGTGTGCTTCTTAGAGGCCTGTGCAGAGGTGTTCCTGAAGTGCCCCGACTGTGTGTATGTTTGTACAGTCGTGGGTTACGGTGTTGTTTGACCTGGACACCTGAGGACAATGTAGTAGTCAAAGTGCAAAGAATGTAATAGGTTGGTTCCACGTACACACACACACACACACACACACACACACACACACACACACATACTGATGTAGTAAAAGAATGCAGAGGGGAAGACATGAATCCCTGTTGAAGAATAATATACAGATTTTGGCACTTTAGTCTTGATCATTTATATGATCATAGAGTGAAATGTTCCAGGGCAACACCAGCCTTACATGGCCCTCTATATCAAACTGGGAATTTTGAGCATATCATTTTATGGCATACAGTATATCTGCACATCATGAACTAAAAATGACGACTCATAGGACTACTGACCCCTACAGCATCAGATATCATTGCGCTTCAGAAATGAAGACCAGATTAAAGCGTATCCATCCAGGTCCAGCACGTGCTTGAAGCGCTACGTTAACCTCCCTGCTATTACGCTTTATTATATTTATGAAAGGATATCTGGGTAAACAAGTTTACGAGCGATTCTTCGTTCACAGTTCCGCTCCCCTGGAAAGGTTAATAGCTAACCACATTCCATCACTGGAATTCCTCTACCAGCTGCTTCTGAAAGACTTTTCACCATTCCAAACAATCCAGGCAACCAACCCCAGCAAAAGTGGGGGGGGGGCAATGGGTGTGAGCCCCTCCTATTAGCACAGCAGGGTATCCTTACTACTCCCCAAACCCCAGGGTCTCCCAAAGTGCTGTGCGACCATTTCTTGCAGGTGCTTAAAACGGCAGCTCGTACCATGCACCTCCTCATCTCCCTCACACAGCTACGTTACTGAGCAGGGCAGGACTACCCACAATCCCCCTCCAACTCCGTCCAGCCGTCACCTGCGCACGGCAGGGCCAGGTGCCTGGCTGAACGACTCCATCCAAACAAAGCAGAGGTGTGTCTGTTCTGACAGCCAGTGATCGGAGGGCGGAAGGTCAGCGAGGTCATTCAGGGTTACAAAGACGGGCTTTGATTCTCCTGCTCACGGAGGACTGTGTGAACGCAGATTAGAGGGGGGCTTGCTACCCCTTGTTGTTTCATCATAAAGGAGCACAGATGCACGTGTGTGGGGGCGGGATTGTGGCCTGGGAGGAGGTGAGCCACTCTTAATAATGAATGGGCAGACGCAGGGAGGAACCTGTGGGACAAGTCTTTCTTAATGAACCCTACAGGCCCTCTCAATGGAGATCACTGGAGAGTTGAAGTAGGGTGTGTGTGTGTGTGTGTGTGTGTGTGTGTGTGAAAGAGAGCACACCCAGTTCTAACAACATTTTATAACCTTTAATTCACTACTGACAAGTCAAAGCTGCTATGACCTCATTTCCATCCACTACGAGAACTGCTGCTATCTTGAAAGCAAATCACTCCAAAAAATGAGATTTGCTCCACTTGCTCCACTGGTATCCAGTTCCACATGCCACCCCTGCCCAGAGCAGAATGCCGTCACCTCACACGAAAGACCGGACAAGAGATTAAGTGTGACATGCCTGGGCTGTCGGCCATGCCAGCTGTGGACGCCGCTGGTGGGAAAGGGATGTGAGAGCATCCAGCCCAAACATGGGGCACGCATGACCACGATGACCTTTACACGCATGACCACGATGACCTTTACACGCATGACCACGATGACCTTTACACGCATGACCATGATGACCTTTACACGCATGGCTACGATGACCTTTACACGCATGACCATGATGACCTTTACACGCATGACCACGATGACCTTTACACGCATGACCATGATGACCTTTACACGCATGGCTACGATGACCTTTACACGCATGACCATGATGACCTTTACACGCATGACCATGATGACCTTTACACGCATGACCACGATGACCTTTACACCCATGACCACGATGACCTTTACACGCATGATAGTGATGATACTAGCAGGAACCTCACAGACATCATCCTCGGATCTGTTTAATAAGTGCACCTCTCTCAGAGACAGTGTACTGACACATATTGTTTTGTTTAATTTCTCAATTTGAATAATGATGGCCATTCCAACCTATAGCGTTGCCTCCCTTTGAGTCCCCTCCCCTATGACGCATTGCATCTCACTAGTAGCGTCACTCATTATTATCAGTACACATGTGCTTTGAGGTGTTCACATAGTTTGGTTTAGTGCTACAAATTCAAATACAAAGTCACTGTTTCAATGTAAACGTTGAAGAACGTATTGGCCGGACATCATGTTACCATGGATACCATTCATTACCTTCTGATGATCAACCTCTCACACCTCTTTTCCCCCCCGGGGGGTCTGGGTATTCCTGGCTGTTCCAGTGTGATCCACCACCCCCCTGCTGCTCAGCCCACAGAAGGAGGGATAGGTCATGTCACCGGTTCTTTATCAGCTCTGCTTTTCCAGGGTCCATCCAGAGAGTCCAAATCTGCTGCCATTTGGGCCTCTCACTTCTCAAGTCCTCAGGAATTCATTTGTCAGCTCCAGTTGGGCAGAGCTCGATAAATAAAGACCTCAGGATGCCTCTATCGGACGTGTGTGTGTATCTTGTAGCAGAGGTACTGGTCCATAAAGAGCGCATCCAGCAGCCAAGAGCTGTGTGTGTGCCACACCGAATCCCCCCAGAAGCTGCAGTAAATCAGTGTCACCCAGGCAATGCAGGCGTAGTGACCCCGAATTCCAACCAGGCTACGTTAAACACCCCCCCACCCCCCAACACCCCCACCCACCAACACCACCTACCACTGGCTGCTGTCCACTGTCCGCTGCTGAAGAGCCCTGACAAGCCTCGCGACTTCACTCAGAAAACATTAAAAGAGAAACAGCGCTAGATCACAGAGAACGGCCGAGACCAAGAGGAGATGTACGGCTGGGAGACGTGAGATCGGCCGAGACCGAGAGGAGACGTATGGCTGGGATATGTGAGATCGGCCGGCCGTGAGGAACTGCAAGCCTGGAATCACTGCTGCTGGGGAGATTTTTCATGTGATGTGGCCATAATAGTTGATGTTCTCCACAAACATAAAGTGAAGCGAACCCTGTAGCCACGTTTTAGCACAGACTCATTGATGGATTCTTTGGTTTGAAAACACTAACCACGCAAAATTAATGTGGACTGCCTCAAATACAAAGTCACTATTTCAATGTAAACGTTGAAGAACGTATTGGCCGGACATCATGTTACCATGGATACAATTCATTACCTTCTGATGATCAACCTCTCACACCTCTTGCACCCCCCCTCATGGGCCTGCGTCAACATAAAGATATATAAACGTGCATCAACACACAAAGATTTACACCCACTAAAAACAGCATCAGCAGTGACACACCTCAACTTGGACAGGACATTATCATTCCCGTCCCCACGAGCGTAGCTGCCGTGAGAGGACATGTCCCCGCGCGCTCCCGCCATGGTGCCCAGACGTCCTGTTGTCGGATTCAGTCCTGACATCCCTTCCTCTCACCAGACGCTCCTCGTGCAGGACGTCCCCTATAAATAATAGCATGAGCTCATCCTGAGTGATCATTAATTACAGGCTGGGGTCCTGCTGGGGTCCTGCGGGGGTCCTGCTGGGGTCCTGCGGGGGTATTACGAAAGCCACACGCCCACCCCACCCCCACCCCCTCCGGCACCTGTCGAGGTCGTGCTGAGCGAGGTTTTCCCAAACGTAACCGTCTCTTTGCCTCCTCCTAGCTGTGCTGACCTCGGAAAACTGGCTGACATCTGAACATGTTTAGCGCTGCACTTCCTGTTCAATACTGAGATATACAACCATGCAGGGGGCAGGTGGGGTACTTGACTGGGTCTGTTTTACCCTTGTTGCCTTGACTTACACACTACTCTCTGGCCATTCTCCCACCGGCCGAACATTTTCCACCGTTGTTTTTCTCTTCGCTGTAGCCCATGTGACTTCCAGGGTCCCTGTCATGGAGCATCTCTCCCTCTCAGAGCCATTCCTCAGAGACAGCAACCCCCCCCCGCTCTACTGGAGTACAACAAGCAACAACCAACCATGGCACAACACAGCAGCTGAGCTGGCCAGAACAGCCTTAACATCCTGGTAACGCCCCTGGTAACGCCCCTTCACACATTAAGATGTAGCCCCTTTCAATAAAGCACAACTAAAATCTGGACTGGAACAAAACTGTGTCCTGACTGTGCCCTGCCCCTGTTAGGGCTAACACTGTCCAAGTGGGACATGATACAACCAACCCGATCCACACGTCTCTGCGTCTGGAACTGGACAACTGTGCTGACGTCCGCTCACTATAAAGCAAACGTCCGTCCAGGGACACATCACCACAGCCTGCCATCTGGTGAACGTTGCCGGGGCAACTCCAGGAAAAAGTGACATTTTATGTGAGGAAAAAGTTCCTCTCCCGTGAATAGTTTTTTTGTTGCATGTGTTTTAAGGTGAAGTGTACGAAAAAGAGACACAGTAATTCAGCTAATATGATTCATTATCAATTAATGCTACACAGGTGAAGAAACCTTAGATCAAAGTGTGATATCTGACGCTATTTGCTCAGTGACGGAGACAAATTGCTCGTCTGTTGGAATGTGATATTGTGAGGGGAAATGTGTGTGAACTCTGCAAATAACCCCCCATCTTGCAAGTAACACACCCTCCTACAACTAACCCCCCCATCCTACAACTAACCCCCCATTCCACAACTACCCCCCCCCCCCCCGTAATTGACCCCCACACAGCCAAACCTGAGAACTCTTGCCTTCCTACCTCTGTCACTCTATTGCTCTGTTTTCAGAGGGCTCCCTTTCTCCTTCTGAGGCTGACAGGAACTGGTCCTTCTACACTCCCCCCCTCCCTGCCACCTCTGTGGACAGAACTCTACAGAAGTCTCTTGGCATTCAGTTATTAAAAGGAATAGGTTCCCTCTGACCAAGTGCATGAAGGAGTTTACCTCCCCCAACTTCCTCTCTTCCTGTAAGACAAGTCGGTGTCAAAGTGTTTTGTGCAATCCTTCATCAGAATATTGCACTGGCCAGAACCGTAGCATCTACCTGACCTCTGAACCCCAGAGTGACCCAGCCAGCCTCCCTTAGATGACATGAAGGTCTTCCACCTCCTCCGCCTCCTCCACCTCGTCCTTATCTTCAGTGCTTTTACAGCAAACATTCCTCAGCCACGTCCTGACGCCAAGCTTCTCCAGTCCGCGCCGACTGAGGGAAGAGCGGAGCTGCGCTGTGAGAAACGCTGCGTGCCCAGGCGGCCTACGTCAGGTCTGCACCACCCTCTGCACCACCCTCTGGCTTCGCTTCCACAGCGTTCCTTCCCTGCAGCTTCTCCAACCACATCCTGACGTGGTGTTAACACCTTCTGCCTTGTTGGAAAGTGGCAGTGCTTCTCTCACGTTCTCACGTTCTCACGTTCTCACGTTCACCGTTTCCCATGAACGCCGCCCTTCATAACTTCTCCCTCCACCTCTCTCTCCCCCTGTCCACCTCTCATCTCGCCCTCGTTCCTCCAGTGATCAAGGCCTGCTCACACCACAAGACAGCGAGGGAGAGAAGAACCATGTTCCCTCCTTCCCAACCCCAGCTGCCACCACATCTCTCAGCTGAAGGACTCCTTCTGCACACACCCCTACAGATGAACACACTGAGGCCATGCCTCAACTATGCATGTGTTTGACCCCAGCGACCCCGAGCCTTTCAAAGGATGAAAATTATTCAACGCACGAGCCGCTCGCGAGCTGACGTCAGCGCCGCCTCCGTCCCCGCTGCTCGCCGCTGACGTCACCGTGCACAATCCATCTCATTAGCTGGCGAAGCCGGTGAGGACTCGTAAAGTGGAGCTTTGCTGTTATTATGGGTTGCCGGCTCTTAAATTGACATACTTCTGGTGAGAACGTGTCCCCACCTGCTGCAGTGAGCAATGACACCCATAACTTCAAATCTGGAGGCATGCGTGACGAAACCGGCAAGCACAGAAGCCAAGCTCCCACGGGACTTGTGGGATCCCACAATGCTCATGTCAGTACGTCATGGGAGTTCGTCTAATCACTGTGTTTGGTGAGACTTTGGTCGCGACTGGATTGGCCTATGATTGTCTTTGTCCAAGCCATATGTCACACTATGTCTGCTCAGCAGGCAATAAAGGTCTTTGGAAAGTTTCACCTTGAATTCTACCATAAATTAAAAGCAATGTTTGTCTATGTCTATGTCTACGGTCTATGTCTGTGGTCAATGTCTATGTCTATGGTCTATGTCTGTGGTCAATGTCTATGTCTATGGTCTATGTCTATGGTCTATGTCTGTGGTCAATGTCTATGTCTATGGTCTATGTCTATGGTCTATGTCTATGGTCTATGGTCTATGTCTATGGTCTATGTCTATGGTCTATGCCTATGTCTATGGTATATAGTCTATGTCTATGGTCTATGTCTATGGTCTATGTTTATGGTCTATGGTCTATGTCTATGGTCTATGTCTATGTCTATGGCATGAGATTCATTTAGGACTTAAAGGAGTCAACATGGCTGGGGAAATAAACTACACTTGAGAGTGAAGGAAAATTCGTATTCAGTATTCAGGGTCAAAGTATTGAGTACTTTCCTACTGAGATCAGTATAAAGGTCTTAGCTCAAAATGTAAAAGCGTTTATTCATTTGTGAAGTGTGCTCTAGATATGCTGGTTAATTTATTAGGATAAAAAAACGACATAATCCACAAGAAAGTTTAACTACATCAGGATGATTTAAGAGGACAGTATCATTTCACATTAGGACTAGGAATATTTCACATTGGAATTAGAAACAGTTCCTTATGTCCTGGCATGCAGCACGACACATACTTCAAAGCTTTGGGCTCCAGACATGGGAGAGATGAGGAACAGACTTTAAGCTGCACTGCAAGGCGGCAGTGACTGAAGGCCCGTGAGGGAGTGTGCGTGTTGTTCTAGGATGAGCCGACCGTTAGTGTACTTCCTGTACACATGGCGAGTGCTTCCTGTGTCACGCAGGAAGAACATGGTGGACCATTATTCAGCTGAAGTGCAGCTGTTTTCATCATCCCCCTGGCAATGACATAATCCTTTTCATATGGTTACAGTTCTGGTGGACCAATACTTCAACCTGTCCGGTTTGACAAAGTGCATATGCGGATACATCACTTACGCATGTGTGTAGATGTAAGTGTCTGCATGTGTATTATTGCCTCATTTCAATCCATCATATGGAAATCAGAGAAGTCAGAAATTTAACTAGCGTCATCTAAAAATACTTTTGTAATGAGGCGACACTTAAGCGTTTCTGTTTTCTGTCTCTGCCCCCTAAAAAAACTTTCCTGCTTTCCTGTATTTCTACTCTCACCAGAAAATTGAAAGAAAGAAAAAATCACTTTGCTGCTTCTAATTCCTTTGGTATGAAGCCCTGCGCACAGAATGGATCACAGCTGACTGTCACAAACCTTTCCATGACATGGCCAGCAGATTCAAGGTGCAGGCCTGCGTGGTATGATGTGTTCCTGCTAGTCAGGGCTTTATGTGACAGGCTCATGGTAATGGTGGGAATAATGTGAACAGCGCGGTCTGCTTTCTCCATTCTGATGCTTCTTTCGGCCGTCATGGCAGGCTCGGTGTTTTCCTTCCCTGAGCCATTGTTACTCGTATGTCACTTGAGCAAAGCATGAACATGACCTTGTTTCTCAGCGAGAGGAATTACAGCGTACGGAACTGAAAAGATGGGACTCGAGAGTTTTCGCTCTCTCAGAAACGGCCGTGTGATTCACGGCCGGCCTGCAGGAGCAGGAGGAGTACCGAATGGAGTTCAGCGCGGCAGCGCCGTTTCTGCCGGTTTACGACTACACTGCCCTGCAACGTTTCTCCAGTCCTGTTCGTGGAGATCCACAGAGCCACGTGCTCGCAGACTTCTACCTGAACCTCACGGCTCCGGGTCAGCTCGTCGAGCCGACGAACCGAATGAGTGCGGTGCGATACGGAGCACATTAACGTGCACTGCTGAGGGTCTGCGGGAGCAGGACAGAGAAACAGAGTCTTGGCAGGTGTTGGCTGTGTATGGAGAAATGGAGCCTCAGGAGACGTTATCTAACACCACTGCAGAAAGGAGCTTCTAGCAGTTACTAACAGCAGCAAAGTGTTTGTAATAATAGCAACACTGAAGTGGAAGATATGTGTGTGTGTGTGTGTATATATATATATATATATATATATATATATATATATATATATATATATATATATACATACATACATGAGGGAGAGAGAGATATTAACAGAGAAACATGATGTTTCAGACTGAATAAATTCATCAGCTGTGCAAGCAAAGTGCTTCTGAATTAATAGGAGGAACCAGTTTGTATATGAAAAGGTAGATGTTTACATTTTCAACATTCATTCCATGCTGTTCTACAGTTCCAATAGTGTAGATCAGTTCTCTTTCTTTGAATTTACTCATTTCATTACTGCCAACTGTCTATGCAAACAGATTAATACAATCTCGTTAACAGAATGACCATTAGTATTAAAATGCCTTGCCACTGGAAATGACATATCCTTAATCCTGATAGTCCAAAGGTTTTCAACAACCCGATCAAGAAGTCATCTCTTGGTTTCTCTAATGTAAAGCTGATTACATCTCTACATCTCCAAGTAATGCAGATAACTCCCACTATAATGCATGAAGATGAATGTGTGACCACAATTGATCCCTTTGTGCCAGTTATTGTAGTGGCTGTCTTAATAAACTGTAGCACACTTGCAGCCTACAGTACCACAATGCTGTACCACAGTGAGCTAATATCTAGTTGGTCATTTATATCGCTCTTGTCTAGCATGTGTTTAATATTAGAGATTAGTAGAGAATGATTAAAAAGAGATGTCAAAGTATATTTTTTAAAAGTATAATATTAGCCACTGTGTGTGTTTGTGTCTGATGTCTGAATTCTGCCCTTGTGCTCCAGAGGAAATAATAAAGTTTGTTCCGAGTTTAACATTCGGCCTTTAACACTGCAATAGACTTCAGACGGTTACGTCATTCTCCACATGCAGAAACCCAAGAAGTGACCGGAGACCAGCCCCAGGCCGCCCTTATGAATGCTGCCATTTAAACGCAATCAGTTCCTAATGATGGCGAGCTATGCGCTACTAGCGTCACACAGACGTCGAAAGCTTCCCATGACTTACTGTAACCCATGTTTCCATTGTGGATTGGGGGGAAAAAAGTCTAGTTTGAAATGTTTTACTACGGCATTTCAGCCTTTCTCTAAATTCCTTAATTGTGGTTCATAGGGTCAATGGACACCTCATGTGTTGCCTCTGTAGAAAGTTCAACGTGCTGTCTTTTAAAAGCGCAGAGAGAAGTGGGTTCATTAGAACGTCATCACCAGGCGACGAACGTATATCTCAATATGTCCAAAAACATCAAACGATATCAAGTTCCAATGTTTGATTGATTTGAAAGACATGGCATAAATCTTTTTATATTGGCGCTGTGTATGAAAACTGCTACCCAAATACACGTGCCTATTGCTTCAAGTCAGTATCGCAATTTTATCAGTTCACTGACCTCAACATATAAAAAAACATATGAAAAGTGTTATTTGCATCTGTATCGTTTTAAATGCGCGTCCACGGTGCGCTAAATACGCGGCACTTCCTGAGTTCTGCTCTACTATCTGCATTCCGCTGCCCTTTCCGTTCTTTGGGACGCGCAGGAAACGGGCCCGGCGGAGCTGTAGCGCTAACTGCGCGTGGATCGTTGCCATGATTGTTTTCTGGCCCCTGAATCACGACTGCGTGGCCGTACCGCTCCCCTCCTGCGTCCCGTCCATCCCCGCCAGTCGAGACGTGCGCTCACGATCGCACAAACACGACCGAAGAACGGAGGGCTGCGGACCCGTTGACGTTCTGTTACGTCCACTCGAAACGTTTGTGTTTTGGTGCGCTTTGTTCATGCGGAAGTGTGGATATTTATGTTAAAATTGCGTAAAGGCGCGGGGTCAGTTAGCCGGTTCTGCGCCGTTGCCAGTGGGATCTCTGTAAGTGTTAAAGCGAACCCATTGCAGGTACCGGTCGTACTAGTTAAAGTCTCCGCTATGGTGTGTACTCGAAGCTTTGTGCGTGGCAAGGCGTGTTTCCCCTTGAACTAATAATTCATATAGCATGTTCTGTTTTTTCCCCTCTCCAAGCCTCTGAACCAAGTAGCAGGGTACGGCAGGATTGCCACTTTCTAGCTACTTCCTTCCATTCTGGGCACAGAGGAAAGCGCTATTGTTGTCCAGGCAGTTGTGTTTTTAAGCTGAAATGTTAAAACACAGATCAGGTGACTGCAGTCGCAGTAGTGTTCGTAAAGAAGCCATGCAACAACACAGATAGACGCGCTATCTCCATCACTCTGGCCGAGGTGCTGTGGGAATGACGTTATTTACGTTTCTCACAGCAGATGGTGGGCTTCAGCGCTGCTGTATTTGCTTTGGTTGTTCGAAACAGACCTTTGACGCGGACATTGATTTTGGCTTCCAGCGTTTTCTTTGTTTAACACTCTTGATCAATCATATTTTTCGGTCCACAGCTCCATGTGGTGAGAGACGTGACCAGTAACTCGAGTTACGTGCGGCTGACGTGAAAAATGTGACTCCTTGAAAATGCAGCTGTAATTAAGCAGGCTACTACTTAGGCATAGTGCAGGAGTTTGAATAATTGCAACAAGTGTTTGACTTCACGGAGTCACCATGAGTATTCCTGTGTTGTACCCTCTGTTGAAAAATCACTAGTCTTTACTTAAAACCGCTACCCCGTCCCCCGTTGTATAAAAACATCTTCTCCATATTGAATGGCCCTATTGAGATCTAGTGGTCTCGGTTTGTTTAGTTAAAACCTTGAGTGTGGTGGTTCACAGCTTGTCAGTGATTGTATCACAGCTCAGTTATTCAGTGTCTGAGACCAGAAACTGGCTGTGGGATGATAGATGACCGGGGGAGATTGCATGACGAGAGGAGAGGGGTCACCCCGCGTCACACTCGCTCACAGTGTGTGTCCTGAGTGTAAATAAACCCAACATCACCCCTGCGCGAGTGATCAGGTGCAAAAGGTCAAAAGTGCTCCGTTTTGGCACATACAAAACCTTCAGGGGGTGGATGTGACGCAGAAGTCAACAGAAAAACTCCAGGATTGAAAATGGTGAACTTTTACATAGTGTCCAAAAGCATAAGGCAGACCAACCGTCGAGCTTAATGGCAATTCAGACACCTACTATGAGCAGCACAACAGACTATGAAGCAAAGAATAGCCATCCTTTATTTCATCCTACAGTAAACATAACTGACGAACAGGAAACAGATTCTGTGGAATGTTTTAGCTTGAAGGACTCCACAGATTCCATAGGAGTCCAGTAGTTATGGGGCCATTATGTGAAGTACACAGGACACTGCTGTCATCTAGTGGGAGTGTTGATGTATTTCTGCACTATTATTAAGGGATCTGTGAGCAGGCAACGTTTTCTACAATTACACTACAGCTACACTTACCTCTGAACTTTCATTTTTTGGAAATATGGATCAGCATGGACAACCAGCCTTAATGCATTCTATGATCCAGACAGATAAATATCAGAAGGCACAAATGTCTTTGTGAGAGATTTACCTATTAAACTGAGAGAGCCCTGTAAGGTTAGTTAGGTTTACTAAGGACGATGGACAAAAGACAGCAGAACACCTTTTAATTTTAGTTCAGCTTTATTCTTCACTTACATTTTCATATAAAATTTGTATGTTTTGTCTCCTCTTTAGGCAACAATTAGCATAAGAGTCACTCCTGCAGCTATGACTTCCAACTTCAGTCAGTCTTTACCAGGTACTGGTAGCGCGCACACACACACACACACACACACACACACATTTAAACACACCCATACACCCAAAGGCAAATCAAATATGGGGGTTGGATTTCAGACCAGAGAGCACCAAAACAAGAATTGGGAAAGAAAAAAAACATAGAACAAAAAAGTGACAGTGTCTTAGTCACTGTGGACACGGCATACACGTGTAGAGGTGCCCCGCGTCACTGTGGACACGGCATACACGTGTAGAGGTTCCCCCGCGTCACTGTGGACACGGCATACACGTGTAGAGGTTCCCCCGCGTCACTGTGGACACGGCATACACGTGTAGAGGTTCCCCCGCGTCACTGTGGACACGGCATACACGTGTAGAGGTGCCCCGCGTCACTGTGGACATGGCATACACGTGTAGAGGTGCCCCGCGTCACTGTGGACACGGCATACACGTGTAGAGGTGCCCCGCGTCACTGTGGACACGGCATACACGTGTAGAGGTTCCCCCGCGTCACTGTGGACACGGCATACACGTGTAGAGGTGCCCCGCGTCACTGTGGACACGGCATACACGTGTAGAGGTGCCCCGCGTCACTGTGGACACGGCATACACGTGTAGAGGTGCCCCGCGTCACTGTGGACACGGCATACACGCGTAGAGGTGCCCCGCGTCACTGTGGACACGGCATACACGTGTAGAGGTGCCCCGCCCTCTGGACCACGCCAGGCCTAGACCACTAAGACCACTGGTGTTGGGGTGCAAATGCTTTATGGGGCTTTTGTTTGTTTTTTTCCCCCTTACGCTAAGACAAGATATGTCAAAAAGAATCACACACAACAGACTGACCCCCTAGTGCTGGAGTTTGGGTCCCTAGGGTGAACGTGATGACCTGGACATGTGCAACATCTCAGCTCCAGATGAGTGTGCACGGGGGGGGGGCGTGCACGAGGAGTGTGCACGGGGAGAGCGAGTGTGCACGTCAAGCGGTCAGTAACACAAAGATGAACACAGGAATGGGGAAAACGCAACCAGACGGGACGTCTCACTTTTCCACGACGACAAAAGCAAGTAGAACCTCCTCTTGTGATTGGTCGTTTGCAAATACTGTTATTATTGCAGCTCTTGCCTAAAAAAAGGAACGTTTGAGTGGGGAACTGAGGAGGCGCCTATGGCGTCCGGTCCTCCTGAAACAGTTACTCCTGCCCCTACACTGCTGCTGCTCCATGGATACATGAAAAATAACTGAGACGAGCTATTTGTAAGGACTATAAAGTTTGTAGCAGTAAATAAAATGAGGCATAGAATTAAGTAACATTTTTCACTCTCTTTTTTTTTCCTGTGCGTGACCAGAAAAATGTTTGTTTACATAGCATTAGTGTGCACGTGTAACCGGAAACAAGAGCACCGTTCTGAAATGTGTCGACTCGTCATACGAGGTTCATCATGCAGTTGCAGGAGTAAATGTCAAACCTTACACACACACACGCTTCCTCTTAACACGTGGTTTCCTCTAAACAGCACAAGTGCTTCGTGTGCACACAGAAAGAACGAAAGAAATCGTTTTCTTGATGTTTCATGTATACATAATTTAACATCACATTGATCAGTATACTACTTCAAAACACCTCTTATTTAAATTTGACCATTCAAAGCATGTTTTTTTTTCTGTAATCAACACAAAAACTTGGACAGCAAAGCCTCTAGAAGCTCCCGCGACATTATCAAGAAACAGAAGATCCACGAACGAGGGGAAAACACGGAAGAAAACAAGAAACGGTAAACAACAGGAGGGCTTCCTAGCGCGCTAAACGGACCAGAGCCCTGTAGCAGGGGCTCAACGGAGATCCCGGATGCACATTAGCGACACTCTCTGGCATGGCTGTGACTTTGAACCGCTAGCGAACGGAAGCTAATTATCTAAGATTTCTCTTAAAGCAGCTACACCCGTTTGATGGAGGTCAGGTGCTCAAAAGATGTCTCGCTTCCAAGCTGACGCGTGTCCGCGCGCATGTCTTAGCTGTGGTTCTACATGTTACATCTTACAATTCTACGTACAGGGGCTAAAGGTTATTAACACGTTAAATGTAAGGAAAAAAATATACAAAAGTCTTCAATATTCATTGATCTGCAAAGACCTGATGTGCAAACAAAATATGTGGAATCTTATTCACTAAAGAAAAAAAAAGACTTCAGACTTCACAATTGTTAAGTGATTATTTGCAAGCATCTATTGTCCTTGCCCTCAACACCCAGCTGTGGTTAATAAATAAATGTTGGTTGGCAGGGATGACAGAGGAAATCTGCTTAAAGTAAAGGTTAGAATAAGAAGGAAGGGAAGAATGTTGTGGGCTCTGTCAAATCACTGGACTCGACAGCACCTGTCACAGGTCTTAGTCACATGACAAGTGACGTCAAAGGTACGGGCTGAGTGGTTCGCTTTGTTGTTTTTTTTATGTTGAGTTGAAAAAAAAAGATATTTAAGTCAGCCATTTTGGGTTCCCAAGTTCACAGATATATTTAAATCTTTGGACAAAAAAAGTCAGCATAAGTACATCAGCCATCACAAGTAAATAATAAATATCTACAAATATCACTCGTGATGATTTTAGCCAGCTAGCCAGGTCTGGAAGAGCCTTCAGCTTGAAAGACCTGGTATGAAAGTCTTCAAATTCACAGTATGAGAAACTGCACAAATTCATTAGAGCGGATGAGGCAAAACGCTGCTACGCTGAACGCTAAGGTTGCGCTAAAGTCAAAGCATCGCGGCCGTCGTGGACCTCTCGTACCTTTCGGCACCGCCGGAACTGAATCTGGTCTCATTTAAAGTCATAGGCGGGCATCGATGAGGGCGCTTTTGATTGCATACTTCTGAGTGTCTAAAGCTGGCACGAGTCTACGCGAGCGCGTGGAACGCACGCTCCCGCGGTGCCTTTAGCGTCACCTCACACCTCCCCCCCCCCCCCCGATATCGCGGAGGGCTGTGACAGGTGATATCAGGGCCCGTTCCATCAGCTGATTTGACAAATGACCCGTGTGCAAAATAATTGCACATTCATTCATCTCCTGACCAGGGCGAACCCTTTAATAAAAAGCCTAATCAAGTTTGCGTCGTGCATAAAACAAGCAGTTCCCTCTATCGTTCCCTGGGCTCTTAACAAGCCCTTTATACAGTACATGAAAACCAAGTATTTCCAGGCTTGTCAGATCGGGGGTGGCCGGGCGAGGTGGGGGTCGCTATCCCAGGTTCTTGTTTAGCTTTGCAGCTTTAGTCTTACGGTTAACGACACCCAACTAATCCCATCACCCCCACCCGCCCGCCGCATTTTCAGGTTAGCGTGTAGCATTAGCTCCTAGTATTCTGCTGTTACACTGCTAGTAGTCCCAGTAGATCTGCGGGCTACTGCACTGGAACCTCCAGGCTTGTGTAAGGCCCCAGTGACCCACTGGGCCATCCTGAAAATTCTTGCTTCTTGACATTAAAGGCCACATTTTCCACCAGTATCGAACACCGACCTGATACTGTGCTGGGAAAAGAAAAGAAAAGAAAAAAAACATGCATCGCCTAAGCTTGCTCAGGATCCCACCAGCACCACCCAGAGCACCGACCAGAGCCCCGCCCGCCTCCAGCCAAGGTCCCCTGCCTTCTGTTTCTTTTTTAGTCTTTTAATAAATAAATTATTCTATTTTTTTATTCTTTTCAATAACGTTTTTTTTTTTTAACCATGAAATACCTACTTCAAATACAGTACATGCTTATCTCAGACCAGATACAAACCATCGTCAGTACCCCCTTCCTTTAACATCTGAGCGTTACCGTCATTCAGGCCCACAGCGGTTCCACCCTGTGCACAGTAGGCCCTCTTGAACTGTAATACAAATTTTTGTGCAAAACATCTGCAGTGTTGTTGGGCACTACACCTCTGGAGGGAGCTGCATTGCCCCTCCATCCTCCGCCGGGCAGTTCTTCTGCCCTTCCTCAGGGCCCTGATGGCACTCGGGACACGGGGGCGAAGGGTGTTCACCAGCGGAGCTCTCGGCTTGGTCCTGCCTGCAGGTCTGGTGTTCGTGCCGTTGGCTCACGGGTTCCTCCGCCTCTCCTCCCTCCCCCTGTCCGGGGAACGTCTCGAAGGCGGCTGTCTCGACCGGGCCGATCTGGTAGTAGAGCAACGGGGCTTGCTCCTTTAGCAGGCTCTGTGGGGCCGGACCCTCCTCCTGGTTCTCGGCGATGCAGAGCAGGGCGGCTCCTCCTGGGAACGCCCCCTGGAGGAGCACGCCCTCCACGCCGGCCTGGCCGTTCAGCTCTCCGTGCAGGAGGCAGAGTGCCGGCTCTGGGGTGCCCATCCCGTCGTCCTGCGCCTCCTCACACTCACGCCTCCTCTCCTGCTCCTCGGCGCTCTGCAGGTGCAGCACGGCCGTCTCGTTCTCGCGCTCCAGGCTGTCGCAGTGGTGCTCCAGCAGCTCCAGCGCCACCTCCGCCTCCACCTCCGAGTCCAGGGGCGAGAGGGAGAGGGGCGGGGAGGAGGAGGCAAGCTCCACCTCCTCCCCGGAGTCCTCCCCGGGTCTGGAGCCCAGCAGACGCCTCTTCTCCAAGTCCAGCTTCATGATGGTGTGCAGGTAGTGGGTGCGCACACGGAGCGGGTTGAACTCGATCCGGCCAGCTGTGTTGCGGCAGCCGTCACGGGAGCAGCCGCATGGGAAGGACATCCGGTCCACCTGGGACATAGAGTCAGAGATGAGGGACAAATGACAACGGCCAACCAATCGGGTCACCCTGCCGCCAGAACCAGACACAAACGGGTCACCCTGCTGCCAGAACCAGACACAAACGGGTCACCCTGCCACCAGTAAAGCATACGATTCATTTCCAAGCTGAACTAGGAAAATCATTGCACGCTTACGGCATCGACGAGACTATTTAAGCTCTTTGCTTGTTGTTACCACATTATAAATTCTCATCTGCAAGGGCAATTGTTACACCCCCTCCTCAGGTAGTCAGGCACATGCTCCCTTTCACTCACACACACACACACACACACACTCACACACACACACACACACACACACTCACACACACACACACACACACACACACACACCTGGCATTTGATGCCAGCCTGGCTGCAGCCGCACTGGTGCGGGTCACAGTAGAAGCGGCAGTCGCAGCCACACTCCTCGCGGGACAGCCGGATGGCACGTAGCTCCGCCTTCTCGCGGGCGTCGATGCGGGCGATGCCCGAGGCTCGCAGCAGGGCGCGGCGGCGTTTAGTGGGCAGCGGCTGCAGGAAGAAGCAGTCGTCCACCTCCACGCCCTCCACGTCCAGGTCCTCGTCCGACACATCGTCCAGCGTCAGCATGTCCGCCTGGGTGCACTCCACCGTCCCGTTCCGCGTCAGCTGGGAGGGATGGGGGGGGTTACAGTCAAAACTGAGATTTGGAGACTTTGGAGATGCCGTGATTTCTTTCCCTCCGTGTTGCTGAAGGCCACACCAACAGGAAGTGGAGCGTCGCTGATGCTCAGGTCATGCAGCACCCCAGAACGATGCTCAGGTCATGCAGCACCCCAGAACGATGCTCAGGTCATGCAGCACCCCAGAACGAACGATGCTCAGGTCATGCAGCACCCCAGAACGATGCTCAGGTCATGCAGCACCCCAGAACGATGCTCAGGTCATGCAGCACCCCAGAACGATGCTCAGGTCATGCAGCACCCCAGAACGATGCTCAGGTCATGCAGCACCCCAGAACGATGCTCAGGTCATGCAGCACCCCAGAACGATGCTCAGGTCATGCAACACCCCAGAACGATGCTCAGGTCATGCAGCACCCCAGAACGATGCTCAGGTCATGCAGCACCCCAGAACGATGCTCAGGTCATGCAGCACCCCAGAACGATGCTCAGGTCATGCAGCACCCCAGAACGATGCTCAGGTCATGCAGCACCCCAGAACGACCCCTCTGGCTGTAGCCACCAAATCATCTACTAAAAGAGCACCTACTAACATCTCTCATCCTCATGAAAACGAACGATCAACGCCGGGCCGGCAGCTCAGCGCTCGCTCGCCCGCGTGAGCCCTCGCGCGCGTGTGTACTCATGCCGCGTGTGCGCTCGTCCGCGTGTGCCCTCGCCCGCGTGAGCCCTCGCCCTCGTGTGTACTCATGCCGCGTGTGCGCTCGTCCGCGTGTGCGCTCGCCCTCGTGTGTACTCATGCCGCGTGTTCGCTCGTCGCGTGTGTGCCCTCGCCCTCGTGTGTACTCATGCCGCGTGTGCGCTCGTCCGCGTGTGCGCTCGCCCGCGTGTGCCCTCGCCCTTGTGTGCACTCATGCCGTGTGTACGGTCGTCCGCGTGTGCGCTCGCCCTCGTGTGTACTCATGCCGCGTGTGCGCTCGCCCGCGTGTGCCCTCGCCCTCGTGTGCACTCATGCCGCGTGTGCGCTCGTCCGCGTGTGCCCTCGCCCGGCGTGAGCCCTCGCCCTCGTGTGTACTCATGCCGCGTGTGCGCTTCGCCGCGTGTGCGCTCGCCCTCGTGTGCACTCATGCGGCGTGCCTCGTCGCGTGTGCCCTCTTCGCGTGTACTCATGCCGCGTGTGCGCGCGTGTGTCGCCCGCGTGAGCCCTCGCCCTTGTGTGCCCTCGCGCGTGTGCCCTCGCGTGAGCCCTCGCCCTTGTGTGCACTCATGCCGTGTGTACGCTCGTCCGCGTGTGCCCTCGCCCTCGTGTGTACTCATGCCGCGTGTGCGCTCGTCCGCGTGTGCCCTCGCCCGCGTGAGCCCTCGCCCTCGTGTGCACTCATGCGTGTGCGCTCGCCCGCGTGTGCCCTCGCCCTCGTGTGCACTCATGCCGCGTGTGCGCTCGCCCGCGTGTGCCCTCGCCCGCGTGAGCCCTCGCCCGTGAGCGTGTGCACTCATGCAGCGTGTGCGCTCGTCGCGTGTGCCCTCGCGCCCGTGAGCCCCTCGCCCTTGTGTGCACTCATGCGTGTGCCCTCGCCGCGTGAGCCCTCGCCCTTGTGTGCACTCATGCCGCGTGTGCGCTCATCCGCGTGTGCCCTCGCCGCGTGTGCCTCATGCGTGCGCTCCGCGTGTGCGGTCGCCCGCGTGTCCTCGTGTGTGTACTCATGCCGCGTGTGCGCTCGCCCGCGTGTGCCCTCGCCCTCGTGTGCACTCATGCCGCGTGTGCGCTCGTCCGCGTGTGCCCTCGCCCGCGTGAGCCCTCGCCGTCGTGTGCACTCATGCCGTGTGTACGCTCGTCCGCGTGTGCCCTCGCCCTCTTGTATACTCATGCCGCGTGTGCGCTCGTCCGCGTGTGCCCTCGCCCGCGTGAGCCCTCGCCCTCGTGTGCACTCATGCCGTGTGTGCGCTCGTCCGCGTGTGTGCTCGCCCTCGTGTGTAGTCATGCCGCGTGTGCGCTCGCCCGCGTGTGCCCTTGCCCACGTGAGCCCTCGCCCTCGTGTGCACTCATGCCGCGTGTGCGCTCGACCGCGTGTGCGCTCGCCCTCGTGTGCACTCATGCCGCGTGTGCGCTCGTCCGCGTGTGCCCTCGCCCGCGTGAGCCCTCGCGGCCGTGTGCACTCATGCCGCGTGTGCCCTCGCCCGCCCATGCCCCCACGTGCCGGCCCGCCCTCTCCTCACCTTCAGCTTGCGGGCGTTGAGCTTCTCCTGGCGCAGGTGCTGACGTAGGACCCTCCGCCGGCTGCTCTCCTGCTCGCGGGCGAACTCGCCCAGGGTGTAGCTGCGGGTGGCGCAGTGGTGGCGCGCCATGCCCAGAGAGCTGCCCCCCTGGCTGGGCACGCTGGTGAAGCCCTGGCGCCGCGAGAAGTAGTAGACGGTCACGGCGTCGAAGCGCACCCGCTTACGGCCCAGGGACGTCTTGTGGCGCCGGAGGATGGAGGTGGCTGTGGAGGGGGAGAGAGGGGGCGGGGTCAGTCGTGCCTTCCACCAGGTGGCAGCAGAGTGCCATTTGCATCATACGGACTGGTCAACACTCTGGCCTGAGAGGGTTAAAGCCATCTAGAATCATGCATCTCTCCAACCGTGACGCATGGCGGCAGGTTTTATACTCTTGGCTAATTACATCGCCACTGATGCGGCCAACTTAAATTTAAATAGCAGCCGTGTGAAGCCAGTAGATGATATACTGGCTCAAGATATCCTACTAGAGTGTGTACAGTCTGGTATTTACTCTCGTGTCTGCCGTTGGAGAGACAGAACGTGTCTGTTAAGATAAATGTTAGAGCTTCTGGTTTCTTTCATGGAGAGCTATCCATATGGTCATTCTGCTAAGCTAACATCAGTATAAGAGTACATCTCATACTTCCTGGTTTGGAGCTGTTATGGTAATTCTGTGCTGAACTTTGACCCTTGGTGCTGCCTTACGCGTGAGGGAGCTGGAGGGGGCGTTGAGGCTATCGCAGCTGTCTGCGCTGTCGCTGCTGGAGACGTCATCGTCCGAGTCTTTGGCCGGCGAGCACGGCGAGCCACCGTCCACCTCCTCGAAACGGCGTTTCAGGCCGAGAGCAGACACTGTCTCCATGGAAACACGGCGTTCTGAGGACACGGGGCACACTCTTAGTTCAGCCGACTGGTGGATGGTCACGGACGAGGTCAGACACCCAGCAGTTAAGACGGTTCTGGGCAGGGACACACAGCGACTGGACGGAACAACATGGGGACAACGAAGGACATGAGAACTGGCACCATCTAGACCAAACAGTAATAATTACCACTGGGATACCAGCTCGGCTCTGGGTGTCACACTGGCCCATCCTAAACTGCACTTCTGTTTCAGCATTTAACATGAAACACGATATGTGTCACATGAGCGATAATGTGATGGAGTTAAATAAAGCTTCCACGAGACTGCGCTGTTCCCCACTCCAATACCTGGGGGTCGTCCTGTCACACACAGCAGATTTTCCAAGACGTTGGAATTTTCTGCAATTTTATCAAAGTGTTTGTTTGTGAAATGCTATTTTAAGATGCCATTTTCACCCTGAGGTAATAACCGTAGTGGACTCAGTGTAATAAGTGGATTGCATTACACCCGACTGTGATACACCACAGAGGGTGACTACTAACAGAAAATATACTGTAATGTCTAAAGAGGTTAAGGGATTCATACAGATTTCACTCCATGAAGTATTTTGAAGGTTCCTTCTGAGAGACTGCTATACACGGGGATGTGTGTGTTTCAGGGCGGCACTCGGAGCAGACACACCCAAGGGCAGTCCAGGGGATCACCAGCACCAACATAGGAGATGGGAACCAATGGCTAAACCTTTAACACCCTCTCAGAATGTACCTGAAGCGTGACTTAAGTTAACGCTGAAATGAAGAATATATCTCACTACATAAAAATGGCTCAGAATGTAAATGTTTGATAATGATGACAAGCGCTACCTCAGTGGTATGAAGCTCCTCACCAGCTCTCACTGGCTCCAGAGACTTGCTGGAAAATAGTTTTTTTGTTTGCTTTCTGCTCTTTTTTTTCTAAATCAATCCAGGCATGTAGCACATCTGAATACTGACTCAGGCCGTGAGATTGCGAGGAAACCGAAAACCATGTCCACGAAAAAGAAACAAAACAAGGAAACCTTCGTCAACATAGAAACACCAGAAATTTCCAAAGGTGACATTTTCTTTATTTTCTCCTTTCCTGGTGTGTGGATGTGCTAGCATATAGCACTAAGTTCAGTCTCCTCTCTCTCTCTCTCTCTCTCTCTCTCTCAAGCATGACAACCCTCTCAGAAATCATCAATTCTGCAAACATTGCCATGGCAACGGGAAAGGCGCAGTTTACAGAAATGGCCTTGGGACAACTGTCTTCTCCTCTCTTCTTTGGTTTCTTGTCGCCACCCGAATAAAACCAGTCTAACCATTTAAATTAGTCGTTTGCAGGCTGGTTTTAAGTCCAGAACTAGACAAGACCCAGACCCCTGCGGTCCTGGGCGGGTCCTGGGCAGGTCCTGTCTAGGGGGTCTCCTGATGGCTCTGAGCTGTTGTGTCACTGAGTTTCCTGTGTATGAGTGCTGGAGTTCTACAGGAGGCCTAGAATATGACCCCAAAACTTGCCTGATCTTTTTTAGAAAGGAAAACAATACAGGCTCCACATTACCATAACTGCCTGAAATTCTAATAAAAATCCGAATGAAATCTCACAAACGAAGTAAAATACATTAATCTTTAAATGTTTTACAATAGCATTATCATACTAGTATTACTCTCACAACAGGGTACGTCTGAAATAACAGCAGGCTTTTAAGTACTTTGGAAAACTGTCCATTCATTCTCTCTAATGCCGTGATTAGCAGTCATGGACCACATCAATGGCCACAACTTGCTGAGGACATCAAAGAGGCAGGTCCTGGCCCATCAAACACTACCCACCCGAACGCATCGGACGTGATCGACGCTAAGAGTGATCCGAAAGGAAAGAGGAGCGGTCCTTTGAAACAGGGATGTGTGCTCGAGAGCTTCAGCTCATCACAATGCCAACACTCTGCACTGCCTTTAAATGAACTGCAACCATAGAAACAAGAGACGCCCTCAACACCAATCACCCGGGGTTGGTTCTTCTGTTGTCCATTCCTGTCCATATCCATTATATATATATATATATATATATATATATATATATATATATATATATATATATATTATAGTCACTGTAATAATACACAATGGCAGTATGCAAAGAACAACAGTGTTTTAGTAGTCATGGGGCAGTGTATTATAGTTCCCACCTATATTAATGTACCACATACTGCAGTAGCTTGTTTGTGACAGTTTTACAACCTCTCGTTCTGGACTAAACATTCTTACTATAAAATTCTGCACCGTCATCTACACTAACAGTTACACTGAAGAGGCGCTGTGATCCTGCTTGCAAATATAACTGCATATATCTGAGCAGCGTAATTTCATGTTTTTTGCCCAGTTGTGGCAAGAGAAGCAAACTGAGCAAGTTAGGCTAACGGTGATTAGTGACCATGTAAGAACCATCGTTGAATGAGAGGCATTTAACTATAGTGTTCCTCAACTAAGTCCATCCGGAAGAACAAGAAAATGCGTAATCATACATGTAGAATGATGAACCCTTATGAAGTAAGCCAGATTAAAAATAAATGATCGGCTTGTTGGCCTGGCATACACTCATCACATTGCTACTGAATAGAATCCATTGTTCATGATTTGTCACGTCATGACTTTCACACCTGGTAGAGCAGAGCCTTCATATACACTTCCATATATTCTCCTAATGTTCCTCTGGATGTTCCTGTCGCACTGACATACACTGCAACAGATAAAGCGCCACGAAGGCTGGTCTGGGGTCAGTGGGACACTGCAGGATGGGCCAGAGAAAACGTCCTCAGTGTTCAAGGCACTGCAGGTTACCACACATACTGATGAATAGAAGTGAAGGAAAAAGTAAATGACCTGACACATATGACAGAGGCGGAAGATTTATAAGGCAAATGAAGGAAAGCCTTGTACAGGAACAGGTGATATATCAAAGGCAAAACTTACACCTGAACCTTTACTCTTACCATTTCAAGGAAATGCACGTGTGGTAACATTTTTTGTCCTCAAAGCTGCATTAAAAGCATAATTTTCCCAGTTTGCATATACTGTCAGACACACACACCCTATGGCCTATTTTGGGATGCTTTTCGGTGCAGGTGTGATCGTGGTTTTAGCGTGGTGAGTGGCAGCACATCACTCCGTTCAGTTTGTCGGCTATGTGAACAAATAACACGCACACGTCACGTTTGTCCAACTGGCAAGTCTTTAACTGGTGACGTAGCTAACAGTTTCTCAAAATTCAACCACATTCCGGAATCGGGAGTATTTATGGACAACTGTCTATGGAAACCGACAGCTGAGAATTGAACAAGGTCCAATATGGTGGCAAGTAGGCAAAGCTTCACAATGGCTGAGAGGGATAGTTGTCAACACGAATAGAATAGAATTAAATAGCTAGTTCAGCCAACAGCATTTCCCCTTAACCCATATACTATATTTCACGGGAAGACGGAGGCGAGCGCGACAGCCTATGACAAGGCAAACGTCCCTCTCCTGTGAGCAGCAGACAGACTCTTGGCCATAATTTCCGTGATTCTTTTCATAAGCTAGGCTACATGGGAAGACAAGCCGGAGTGAAACACAAAACCTATTCAGTGTCTTACCTTGAATAGAAATAGAGACCCTTTAACCAGCGAAGCAGTTGTTCCCTCCTTGCTTTTTGTTTATGGTATTCCTTTTTTTTTGGAATAATAGCCAAATTTGACTGAGGTCCACAAGGTTATCAGTTGAGAGACAAAGACGCCTTTAGCCCATAGAAAATGGTCTCATCAATGAGGAAACGCCGGCTCGCAATGCTCGCGTTCTCTGCTCCACAACATTTAGGCATTTTAAGTTATACTAAAAAAGGTTATAATGCGGGATTGTGTGCTCTTAAAGGCAGATTTAGATCACTTGTTTTGTGCATCAAATAATTAAATGTTGCAGGTAATAGCTGCAAAGAATAAAAACAGACAAACGAAGGCAGACAACGACCTCATTCAACCAAATTTGAAATCCATGACATTTACCCGAAAACATGCAACCAACAATAGATGATGAAGCAGACTTTCGCAGTCAATTTTTCTTAACAACCTCCATTAAACAGACCAAACCGAGGGCAGCATTCGAGTCCTTTTTTTCCTTTAAAGGGTGTTGCAAGCACCGTTGTCCGTAGGGAAAACCAAACGTTAATATCTTTAGCGAGAAAGGAAAATGTCGCTTTAAAACACCAATTGTTTCTCGTTTTGCCAGAGTACCCCGTGGGCCTCTGCTCTGCCCCGGTTTGTTACAATGTAACAATAGAGTAAGGAATGCTACACAGTACCCATATATACTTATTGTGACATCATGGCCACGCTCCAGTGGCGGTAGCTGGGAAATGTAGGCATAATCCATGTATGCGGTTTGTTCGTGTCTTTTTCACTAAAAAACCATTACTTCTCCAATAGCTATTCTAGGGACTCAAAGTAATCATAAAATGAATTTTGATTAGGCCGATATGCGATATATCTCAAAATTGAGAATAGTCCCCTTCAGAAGTCCTTTTTTTATTGACAGCTAAGTCTCCATGGAAACAGAGATCAGGGTCATATGTATGACTCCTTTCAGACTAGATATCACTGCAAATTGAAAATACAGATACTAACTGTAGCTCAATATTACGATGTTTGCAACCATTAAAGGTTTTGCTTTTATTTAAAATAATATTGATAAAAGCCATGAAAATGCAAGGTCAAATCCTCAGACAGGAATGGCCTTATGCTCAGATTACATATAGAATAATCAGTCAATAAGGATCCTCTCACCATGCATGTAAGCTGTGTACAATGTCCACTGAATTTATTGCCCCCTTTGGAAAATGGAGACGAACACTGGATTAAAATAACTTTTCAGCACTCTATTAGACAGATCTTTTATGACAACATTTATAAGGAAAAGACAAATATCATTTTTGAAAAAGACATCCCATTTAATGGCAATGAATTTTGTATTTTGTGTTTACACTTCACAGTTGTCTCCTAAATTGACTCTTGCATTTTGCGTATAAACTACACAATTTTCTCCTACAATGAATGCGAGGAGGTTAAAAAAATCCTGCATTCAGGGTTTGACATGATTCAGGGTGGGTGACTGGAATTTGAAAAATTACGATTTCAAGTCTGTATTTGTGTTCTTTTTGGGAAAGTGCTTGCCCTGCTGTGAGCTCCAGCAATGACCTAGTTAAAGCCAGAGGCAGGTTTTGCTCTAAATACAGCAGTGTCATCTACTCTAATGAGTCTGCAAGCAAAATCGCCTGGCAGCACCACACATGCAACACCATTCTTCACCGAGAGGAAGGGTCCTGTCTGCCTTAATGTGCTCTATCCTTTTGCCAAACCCTTCTATAATATTTGTAGCCAAAAGGCTCATTTTTAATCTCATCTGTCTGCATGACCCAATTCCAAAATCGCAATAAAATTTGGCAAATTGTGACCGAGTGAATATAGAGGCTTTCTTCTAGCATGTTTTCCAAATAAGCTTTGAGCATTGAAAATACATTCTTGTAACATTTTGGGGGTCTTACTAATTAACTGCAATTCCAAACCATCTACTTCAATGTATCTCAGGGCAAAATATATGCACATTTCCATTAATTCACAGGTTTCTCACACCTTTAAGTCTTCTTTGCTTACTTCATGACTGGATGCTAGAGATGCTTTGTCTCAGGTGTTATTTTTAGACTCATAAAGGACAACCTTTTGTTGACACAGAGTTTGTGATGATGTTCATCATTTACACTTCATGAACTCATTGCATGAAGGAAACGAATAAACTACAAAAAACAAATAAGTGAGATATTAAAGGATCATTTAAAAATAACCACAAATAAAGGAAACATTTCTCAGTTATTTTGAGCATCTACTGGCACCTGTAGAGCTTATGCAGCTGATAACAGATCTTTGTCCAAAGCGTCTTGTCTCTCGGCAAACCGTGTGTGTGTGTGTGTATATATAAAGTTGTATACAGAACCAAATCTTATTTATCTTGGAATTAAAAAGAGGTATTCCTTAAATCAGAAAAGAATTAAACAGACTTTAAACACCAATGAATGTAATTTTCTTCAAGTTAATAGATAATGGTGATTAACTTGCCAAAAGCTCTCAATGAGGACAGGCACTTAAGGGTCCTAATCAACAAATGCTGCAGCCTCATTACCCAGCGGGTCACAAACGGCCCTCTGTGACAACTACGGGGAACGTTTGCCAGTGGTTTGGAAGATGAGGGTAATAACACAACCAGAGCTGAACTCATAACTGATCAAACAGGTAGTTGATCAAACATCACAACGGGTGTGTATGCAAAGAAAAGTCAGTTTGGATGTCAGTTTGCTCAAGGATTTAAGTCACACATTCAAATGTTTACCTTCTTAAGAGAAACTTCACATAACCGTGATGACATTTGGCATGGTCCATGTGCCAATCAACGTCTACCTCTAGGTACTGGTGGGTGTTTTCCCTACATAGGATGAAGGCCCTGGATGAATGACCTTCATCCAGTCACCTATGGCAGGAAAGTCACTAATTGAAGGATCCTAAGGAATTAATTGGGGCTGAAATCCCATGGAAGAGTGGATAATGGAATTTGCATCATTTCACTCCACTTCCATGACAGTACAGTATAGAAGAAATGCCTTGTTAACTTGAACTTGGCCAGGTAAGATGCCGACTGCTTTGTGGATTCACATCTATAGGAAAAGATCAACATGCTATCCATGTGATTACAAAGCACCCTAGCAAGCCTCTTAGTACGTTATTAATGAAAGACATGTTACCTACGCCATGTGCCATAATGAACCCTAACCCCAGAAAAGAAAAAAAAAAAAGCAAAGCACTGCTGTCATTACAGAGACGTATATACATCTAACTTGGTGAAATAACAGACCCCATAGAAGGAAATAGAGATAGGGGCTATATGTATTTAAAATTTATTTCCTTTAGAGTAATTATTTTCAAGAAGAAGTGTCCTTCCACTACAGGGGACTTTGAAGGCCTAGCATGACCCTGGGACAGGTCTTCAGAAATATACTCATCCATAGCTTCGCTCTCTGCTTTTGAGAGTTAAAGACTCGTGTCACCTTCTCCCAGTTCAGCTGGAGACACTTCTAGAGCGCAGGAGGTTAGAGTTCAGCTGGAGACACTTTTCCCAGCTATTTCGACCTTTTTGGTGGATGAATATCCCATTTGCTCCCAAATCGATTTCTGCTAGAACTCCAGCAAGACCATCTCCAGTGGAGTTCAACAGATCAAAAGCGTGCGACGAGCTTCTGGGAAAACACCACGGTAAGTTGTGATGGTGTCAGCCATAGTCGTTCTGCAGCAGTGAGATGAACTTTGACCACCTGTATTCTTTCTCGTTCAGGAAAGGAGCTGGTGGACTAAATAGTAGCAGAAAATGGCCGTGATCTACGTCTGTGGCTATCGTGACGCTCTTGAAGAAGGTTACCCAGGCAAACAGAAATCGATCATACAGTCAAGGGATTTTGAATAACGTCAAAAAGGTGAAAGAACTATATTAGGAACTAGAACAGACCTTAGGAGTAAGCAAGCGTGATCACTGACTCGTTTCAACAACTGTTATATGTGCAGAATGCAACAGCATAATCAGCGTCAGATGGATATGATGGAGCAGCTACCATCTCAGAGCCCAGACTGAAGTGTGACCTGAAGAAATCGAGTCATAGTCATAGATGTTGTTCTATCAACAGCCAAAACACTGAAGATCCATGTGATTGGACACATTGTTAAACATTAACAGAGCTTACTCTAGTCAAAAAGTCAAAACTAAAAATGAAAGTGTCCAAGTCAGACACCTGGGTCAGTGCCGACTAACCAGGGTCAGTGCCGACTAACCAGGGTCAGTGCCGACTAACCAGGGTCAGTGCCGACTAACCAGGGTCAGTGCCGTCTAACCAGGGTCAGTGCCGTCTAACCAGGGTCAGTGCCGTCTAACCAGGGTCAGTGCTACTCGTTTAAACATCTGATGTACATTTGACTGCCACAAAGCTTTTTCGTTTCTTATGCTGCTATAATTCTTCTGCATTACCACAGAGCCTAAATCTGCCACCAACATTTAAGATGCTATTATTTTATTTCTATTTCAAAAGTCCTGACATACAACATGCTTGAAATGAGATACTACCAAATACCACAAGAAAAGGAGCAACATTTCTTTGTTAAGTCATTTTAATTGTTGCAGTGACAAGAAAAGGAGGGGGCAGATAATGCCTCACTTACCTCTCCTTTTAGGAGGGTGGTCAACTTCTCAAGCTTTGCCCCGACATCTAGCACAGCTAACCATCTCTACCTTCACAAGCAGTTTCAACATATCTTTACCAGCCCGTCTGGAGTTGCAATACAGTGGTCATAGACAGAACAACGAAGCATCACAACAACGCAATACACCCAACACAAATCTGCTGGGTTACAGACTTACATGAAACATGATCATCTTTCTTGTCTGCAAAAAATAAACAAAAGAAAAACATTGTCCCCACTAAAAAGCTAAAATTGTGACTTATTAAAAACTATTCTAAATACAGCACTTTTTGCAGCAATGATGAGTATATGGGAGGAAAAAAAAGCTAAACAAGGGATTTAGAGCGAATGAGATGCCGAAAGAGACACCAGCGTGGTGTTGCCACTGGATGCACTGGCTGAATGGTAATGTAGGAGCAAACACCAAAACCCCGTGTGTGTTCGTCGTCATGAAGGATTCCGCACTCTCAGATCCAAATCATGCTTCCAGAAACGGAGCAACATCAGAACCGACACTTGACTCGAGCGAAAGCGTGAAACTTTTGTTTTTAGCATTTAGCACTTCTGAGGTACGGAATCGGCTACACAACAGTAACTCGGTTTACACAGAGCAGTAGTGCTCTTCTTTCAAACAGGCAAGCTGGTATAGGCATACTGCAAATCCACTCAGAGCGATAACGGAGTGAAAACCTGCTGAGAAAAGGTCTAAAATGACACCATTACATTTTCCCCAGTTCATAATCCATGGGACAAACAGCAAATATCATCAAGAACAATGAAAGCACTAGAGACCCTCGACTGATCTGCGGAAGGGGAACTGCGTAAACTGCTCAACACCGTAAGATTACACCAGTTCCCTCCTAATCGTGGAAAACTTGATTTAAGGAAAACTTAAAGTTTAACACTGGCTGAGAAAAGTCGTCAAGAATGCTTCCCAAAATGCCCCAAAGGCACGAGCCTGCTGTGACCTTCCCACAACAGCCCCATAGGCAACACTTGCAATAGCTACATGTGGGTGCTTATCCGTCTTCAGACTTTCTCTTGGACGCTGTGGCTTTTCACAGCCTGCGAGCATGCTGGAGTTAATACTTACGCAGCTCTGTAACCCACATCAGGTCAGGCAGCAACTAAAAGACACTACACATCATTCAGTCTCTCTCTCTCTTTTTCCCTTTCTTTGTTTTGGCAACAGGCTTTGGCACACCAGAGGTCTCGGGTAATGCATGGACATCAAAGTAAACACACTCTGAATAAGACATTATAAATGACAAAGCAAGAACAACTGCGTGGGCTGGGGGAGGGTGAGCACTGGCAGTAGATACTCTGAGGAGGTTTAAGAAAGGGGCCAGACGCGTCTCCCGTGTCCCTCGGCGACCTTCGTACTCGTTCCAAGCAAAGCAGTCGTGAGCGCGTCCCAGGAAGAGTCGACGGTTGTGTGGGAGGGGGGTGTGTGGTGGGCGGGGCGTACTGACGGGGACCAATCGGGATGGAGAACGGGGGCCAACTCTCTTCCCCCCATCTTGTGTTCTCACTTCAGAATGATGTGGTAACCGTCGTTCGTCTCCGCTGGAAACACAGGAGCAGATTTACAACATCGGCCGGCGCGACCGGACACGTTTAAGCGGCGAGGCGCGACCGCCGCGAACCCGGAGCGAACCGGGCGGCTTTACCTTTCATTGTGTCCAAGACAAAACACATCTCGTCCTGAAAGTTCTGAATCATCTGTGGGAGAGGGAAAAAGAAAAGAAAAAAAGAATCGAGGAGTCGTATCAAATAAAAGTGAACGCAAGTTTCTTTGTGTCACTGTGCTCAATATTACACAAAAGAATAACAGCACAAAGGAAATAAACGACAGCAGCCTCTCAAAATCATATTTCATGAAGGCACCGTTCTGCACACAAGATCTTTGGTCTTTGGAGACCCTGAACCAGAGGAAACCCAGTCACCTCATCGCTGACCAGCACATGGATTCCCGTGGGTCCCTGCTTGAAGATCTGGTTGATCTGGCGTGGAGAAATATTGAAGAGCTGGGCTATCTTCTCCGTCAGCTCCACGGACGTAAGCTCCTCCAGGTAGATGGCGTGGTACACTGCAGAGACGGGGCGAGACACAGAGAAGTGGTGACGTCGGGACTCTGGCGGAGGAGGGCCGGCCGGCCGGATTAACCCTCGTCGGCTTCCGCGTCCAAACACGCACCGAAAAAGGTGTTGCTGGTGCCGTCTCCGTTCTCGTGCTTCTGCTGCTGCTCACGCCCATGCGGAGACTCCTGGCACACGTAGATAGTGAGTCTCGGACGAACCACCCTGAGCGAAAAACAAACAAACAAACAAACAAACACACTTCGTCAGTCAGCCAAATCACTCATCAGAATGGCTGGAGTGATCATAGTGCAAGAGGCCATGTGACATACATTCGCATCCGACGCACAAATCCTCTCCTTCACACACACACACACACACACACACACTGGCAAGCGGAGGATGGCGCCCCACCTTCCTTTCAGTGCGTTAAACAGCCTTATGCCATCAGCTGGACCGCAGATCTGAATGACGTCCTCCCTGGTGAGTTTCAGCAGGTCTGCCCCTGATGACAACCCCAGGAAGACACTATTCATACCCACACACACACACACACTCGCACATCAAGACTTCCCCCACGATCTAAAACCATTACAAAAGTTTGACCTGAGCTGAATCCCTGAGATCTGAGAGACTGGAGGTCATATCTACTGGCATGTAACGTCTGTCTAATAAGCAGGACTTCATAACGTTTACGTATGGTGCCACGTGGTTGCTGGGTGACGGGCACAGACAAGGGCGCTGTATGGTACGTGGTGCGCTCATGGCGAGCTGGAATGTCCCATTACCCGAGAAGTTTGTGAAGACGCGGCAGAATGGAGAAAAACGGTTTCTATGGAGCCACTGCTGTGCTTCCTGTGGTGTTGCCGTGGGCAACAGATTCTGTTTGTTCAGGGTAGAGAGAAAGGACAGAGGTAGGCCTTAGTGTGAGGATCATAAAGTCATTAGGACTCTTTTTTTATTTTACCACCCCAAATAAACCTCCCCTCCAGTTTCAGACAGGGAAAAAAAATAAAAAAAACACAGCTCAAATGCTCAGCATGGGCCAACACCGCTTCAAAAACGTTTACTACAAAATAAAAGTCCATCTAACAGGACTCAGAAACCTATGCCTTCCTAAATGACTCTTGGCGTTCCTGCTACCGCGGTCCGTTCACCGAACTCCCAGTTCAACTCACACTTTTGAAAATCATTCAAATCTTTAAAAGCAGCAGTTTGTTCGCTGATGGCCGATGGCCTTCACTGGACACAAGGCCTGCGACTGTAGGGCAGAAAACCTCTTTGTCCGTTTCCATTCGCCATCTTTTACAACGCTTCAAAAGCGCCACTAAAACCACAGAGAGTTTAGTGGTTTAGATCGTGATTACGGACTGGCACAGATGTTCTTGCTGGAGTCTCCATTAAGAGGAGAATGTTTTATTGCAGAAGGGCAAAGCTATTATGATAATGAAATCAAGAAACATCACTCCAGTTGAGCTGCACCGTTGTCCAGTACAAAATGTCCCCCATCCATGTGGTTATTAATGACATTAAAACAACTGCTTTACATTAGGGCAGGTTTGCACACCAAAAAATAGTTTAACAGCCTTTCGTCTATACGTAAACAAAAGCAAAAGTAACTAAAACCCATTAGAGACGGGCTGCAAAAATATCATTAGTGCTTTTTGGTTACTGATCATCACACTTTCAGGGTCCGCATGACCAGCTGCTCGGGACTGTCGGGACTGTCGGGACTGTCGGGACTGTGAGATACAGCATCGGAGCTGTAGGGTCTGTGGTTCACAGGAGCACCAGAGCACACTTCTCCAGCGCACACAAACAGGGCGGAGAGGGGACCGATCCACCCTCAGAGGGCCTACACCGCTGCTGCTACGCAACCCGCAGGTCGCGTCCCAGATCGGTACCAAGGTGAAAACTGAGTGCAATTAGATGCCAGGGGTCAAACAAAGACCCACGTGATCAAAGACCCATCTGATAGGAATTTTTTGATCACAGCACCATAAAAAAAAAAAAAAAAAACTATCTCAAGCAAGAGCGCGAGTGTGTATGTATGAGCACGATGTTATTTACAGAGGCATGCCAATGGATGATGTAACAACAAATAGCCACATGACGAGCATCATGTACGCACAGTCGTAACACAGATCAGTTCCACACAGGCGAGAGAGGAGGGGGGGAGGGGGAGAGACTTACGTCCACTACCTGTACCACTGGCTCTGGCTGGTGGTTTGGTGACCCGTTGCTAAAAACAAAGGGATTCGAATTAGATGTGAAGTTTATAACGTTGAGGAAACGCAAGATGAGTCAGTAAGGGGATTGGTTGACCGGCCAATTTGGATCCTCGAATCAGATGTCCCTTTAGACATCACCATGGTGTTGACCGCCGGTCTCCTGGGCGGTGGAATGTGCCACGATGGTGGTGTATCGAGGGAGGTTTCTTACCCTTCCGTAACAGGGAAGCTGTTGTGGGTAGTGGCAAAGCCCGGTGATGGGGAGTTGCTGACATACGTAGCTTCAGGCCAAGGTGAGCACTACACGGACACAAGATACAACACATGATACCAAAAGGGCGGAATGTTTTCACTGGAATCAGCTAATAAGAGGGCGGGGCATCTCCCCGGAGACGATACCACGGAGCTGGAAGAACCGCCCCTGCCGTGCACCGCGCACGCACCTCAGTGAGGATGGTCGTCTCGTATGACGGCTGGTACTTCTCCTTTTCCTGCGGCGCCCTCTTCTCCATCTTCTCTCTGTCCGTTTTCTGCTTCCTGTCGGCACCTTTGGGCTACGGGGGCAGTGCACAAGGTCTAGTCAGCCTCCGCACGTCAGGCAATAGAACCGCCTGACCGAAGACAAGTCCTGGTGCCATTACGACAGAGCGCTCGCGCTCCGGATAAGACCTTCCACCCCCGATCCCCCGCACCCGGGCTTGAACCTGCACCGCTGCGGGCCGCGGGGACGTGCTGGGAGCATCTGCGTGTGCGACTCACCTTGAAGACTTTGATCTGGCAGCTGGCGGAGTGCAGGTGCTCCGTGTATTCCGCCGCCTCGTTCTCCTTGAACGTGTCGATCTGGACGCGGAACGGCACGCCTTTCTCTCCGCCGTGCTTGCGCATGGTGAACTCCGTGCTGATGCAGTGGACCTGAGGGCCAAGAGAGCGGGATGAGAACCGGGCCGGGCCATCGCACGCCGGGCCGGAGCCGCGGGTCCTGAGCGTATATAAACCTCCACAAATCACCCTGGATACCTGGATGAAGACTGAGGTCCGTTTCGAGGGGTCCCACAGAAACTCCACCGTGTTGAGCTGGGTCGGGTTGGCCCTCGGGTCCACAATACCAACAGACATGGGGACGTCTGGGCAGAATTCACGCCCAAATGGACAATCAGTGTTTTGTTTAACATCATGTTTTATTAATCACACGTTTAAACAGGGACTCTTCAAAGAAGCAGCCACACCTTGCATCATAAACGTCCAACGGTGTCATTGCCTATAATTACAACTAATATCGCAACGGCAAAACTGACACAATTGGTTGAGAAATTGTGAACCGGATCCACCCAGCAAGCCCGGGAAGGCGGGCCTCACCCAGGTCCAGGATCCTGTCGCCAGGTCTGTTCCAGCGCCAGCCCTCCAGCTGCTGGTGCTCCGTGTACTGCAGGCGGCGGTCGTGGAACACCACGCGGATGATGCTCTGCGGACACGAGAGGGTCAGTAAATACAGGGGGTGTGAGTGAGCGCCGGTCAGCACACGCTCGCCAGTGCTACAGGGGCAGTTGTGAGCAACGCAGCGTGGGGCAATGCCCTCACCTTCACCATTTTGCCCGTCATCTCAGCAAGCTCACCCATTTTCCGATTGTCCAGCATGCGAATTTCGTAGGACTGGCCTAGAAGCGCAGTGTAAAGAACTTGGTAAGATCGCTGCTGATAGCAATAGCAGTGTCATAAAAGTAGGACAAAGCAATAAGATGATGTAGATGATAGTTCATTAAGGGGTGGGGACTACTAAAAATTCTCCATAACATGGACTACATATATTGGACATGTTTTGTTGTTTATGAAAATTAAGGTTTTATATGTAGAAAATTAACATTTCATGCGATCCTATAGCCGTGTAGAAGGTTCCAGTGAGAGCAGACCTTGGTTGAGGTAGGTGAGAGTCTCGTCGTGCAACTTCACTGCAGGTGACGTAGCTGCACACAGAACATACTGGAAAGGAAGGATCTTATTTTCACTGTCTGGGGGCAGGTTGGATTCTTCTTGCTTAAAGATTGGCAGAGCCAGCACATCACTGTGGAGACACAGGGGGAAGAACACACAGAAAATAGTAACTTTTGAATCTGCTGTGATCCTCAAGCTGCTGTGAACCTCAATTTAGGTGACCAGTTTCCAAAACAGCCATTAATAAATATGCTCTGACATTTTTATATACAGTAGAAAGCTGGAACAAGCAAAAGTGGTCATTAAACTACAGAGCAAAGATCGTCATTCAAAAGACATTCTCAGACCATAATCAGCCTCACTAATAGACACTAGCATTGTACCAAAGTGAATTAGACTACAAATAGCAAACTGAGCGTTTATTTGAATTACTACAGCGCTCATCACCTTCGATTTCAAAGAACGATTCGCTGATAATAGAGTATTTTATTTTTGATAATAGATATATTTAAACCACCAATTTTTAGAATATTATTACCGTACGCGTGGACAATAAGTAAACCGTGGACATCACACACACATATATATATATATATATATATATATATACACACACACACACACACACACACACACAAACATAAAAATACGAGGACTAGAGCCCCCAAACCCCACAATGCTCCCACACACACCTCATACTGTAGGCGCCCGCTCCGAGCTCCTGCCCAATGCCAGACAGACTTGCGTCGAAGTCCTGGACCAGACCGGACTCGATCACCTCGTCGGCCAGCGGGAGCTTCAACGCCCAAGCCATTGCGCCGGGGCGGGTCTGAGCTCAGTTCACGTAGTGGCGAAGATCCACCAAGCTGACTTTTCTTTCCAAGTTTCAAATACAGCTGTCAAAGAAGATCGATTAAGTATCGGGATTTGATGGCGATCTCTTTCAGGCTCATACACAAAATGACAGCTGCAAGACAAGTTTCTAGTTACATGTGACCAGGTCCAGACACTGCCGGGTATTTACAAACTTAACATTAGTTTAAGCTGCGCTGATCAGTAAAAGTCACATGTCTGGTGCTGGTGGCACCAAGTTGCGGGGGTTTGCTGGTGATAACAGCACCACGTCCTCTGCTCATCCCGAACTTCTCCAACTCAAACGCCTCCCGCCATATTAACGAAAGCAGCAGGCAGCAGACTCAGTACAAGTTCCTACAAATGTGTTAATATCCCTATTATTTTGTTTAGTGAGAACAAACGGCTAAACGTCGTTAAGTGTGTCTCCCCCGTTTCGTCAGTGCACCCTTATTTCCAGCCCAGTAAGAGGGCTGCAGCACTCACCGTTCACGCCATATTTCAGTCCGTCGTCCCCGGGATGAAGCGAACAACAACTTCGCCCGCTGCTCGGAGTCGAGAGCAAAACTGTTTATCTAACGTTACGCCGCGCCACGGAGGCCTTTTAACCGGGGTACGACGACGAAGGGTGACCTACTGCAAAGAAACGCTTAAAACGGATGCGTAAATCAACACATTGGGTGTAAAAAAAAAATTATACGAAAGACATGTTTGTTTATCAGTTGTGTTCACTAGAGATTGCCGTAATATCCGCAGCCGTCTTCTTCGTGGGTGACGGAGACGGAGGTGCGTGTCTGCCCCCTAGCGCTGTGGCGGTTAGAGGGAGAACCGCGGAGGCCAGGGCTTGTTTGATAAAAGATCTCGGTCCAGCATCTGTTTTGGTGACATAAGGGGTACCTATGCCATATTAATGAGGTACTTTTCATGTTATGGCTAATCGGTGTATGTGTAACACTCCGTTGTACAGATCATATGTAATTTGGTGGATTTGTTAATCATGACATGTTGCCTTTGCAATACTGAGTGATCTGAATATGGATGAAAAAAGCATATCTTTAAGAATCCAATAACTCCAAAACCCAACTCAAAAGGACCAGAGCGATGATCAAAGCAACAGCACACACTCACGGCTCCATTATGGCTTCAAAGCAATTGGAAGCAGCTTATTAAAGCATTCTGTGGAACAGCAAACAAATATCGCTACTGGGATACAATAAATGTATTTGAGTTAAATGACACTTTATTGAGACAGAATGTCAAGTATTAGATGTTATACACGCGAGATTAATCCACCATTTCCATACAGTTTACTTTAATTTTTCATGTCCATTTAGTGTTACTCAAATAACAGGTTAATGACAAACATTAATAATGACAAAAGTTTGCAGAGTACCTTTGTTAAAACTTTCAGTATAAATGAAGTTAAATTAAATCATAGCTGGATTAAGTGCATTACCGTCACATAATGGGAGTAAAAACAGTTGGAGGTTTTGTTTTTGAACATCTTCAGTTCATGTTTACAGGAACAGAAAGCAAGGCTACAGTTCCCTTCTCAAAACATTACAAAAAAATGTTTTTTTTTGCTCAGAAAACGATCCAATATATGAGCATTAGGAATTCCTAATGGTATAGCTTCATGTCAAAACACCTACATATGAAACAAGAACACATATTAGCACATACTTCAGTCAATATTTTGATTTTCGTCCTACGGTAACAATCTGTTGTCTTATTAACTCTACGACTTGCTGCACTGCCACAAACAAGGCTGTGTGGATAGCCGACTAATTATCTCCTGCACCCAGAAACGTGTTGAGGCGTTAGAAAACACGGCCCTTTTAGAAGGAACATTTATAAAGAAACATTTCTTCATATTATTCATGGACATTTGGGCAAGGATTGGCATGAACAAACAAAATTAATAAAGGAATGAGAAGAGAGAGAGAGAGAGAGAGAGAGAGAGGTAAAACAAGTTTTAAATGTAAAACTCATACTGACTGGAGTTACTATGGTAATAAAACTGAAAGCTCACCAGCTATCAGTCCTTTAGCTGGTCATCCCTTCACATGACCAACATGTGAGGACGAGCCACAACACTCATCATATTTACATTATTCATCCCAGTCAGACCTTTGCTATATAAAGAGATTTGCCTATCAAAGCTAATATTCTGGCATACATGTTTTAAATTAACAGTAATCCATATAAATGTAAATGTCATGTTAGCCACTGCAATCTTAAATATTTTTAAATCTTAGTAAATTCTCTATTTAAAACAATAGACATTTAATGTGCTTAGGTGTACATCTATCTAACTTCGCAAAAGACAGGAAGGTCGAATTAGAACGCAGTGAATTTTGCCACCTAAATCAAAAGTGTGCTCGCCGATCCAAATACTATGATTGTCCATTACATATTGCTCACACATACTGTAAAAAAGACAGGCAGACGTTCCTACGGGAGACCGACCATACAAGAGGACTGTGAGCTACCAGAAAGATGAAAAACATGTACAAGGGGTTAATGTTACATCACCATAAATTTTCAATATCTGGAAATGTAGCTCAGACTCCAGGGCAGACCCAATCCACTCCTATTCAGTCTTAGTTCTAGATTGTAAGACCTGTGGCACAAGTCAAGGAAGAATGTGAGGATTATTATCAAAAATGTTTGACCACTGCTAAAATAAAAGGGTTTTGCCACCATTCTATTGCTCGTAGACAAAATCCATAATTTATCTCAAACTAGAGGGCTTATACATTTCACTGCATCAATTATAATGAGTATTTGAAAGGGCACCCAAATACAGCTCATCAATAAATGGAATTTACAGTCAGAATGTGAGCAGGAGAATGGTTCCTCAATGGTTCCTCGATGGTTCCTCAATGGTTGTCAATGTTCAAAATGACAGTACCACATGCAGAGTAAGAAAAATTATTACACAAAACCGAGGGCCATACACCCCGACCACAGACCATTTATGAAATCCCATCGGCTTCGATCGCAGCCCAAGGCCGTCGGACGCGAACACCACCCACCGTGAACCTGCTTCGTAAAACACCAACCTTCAACGGTTTACAGTACAAAACCACCATCCCAGGTGTTTCCGTCCCCACCTGCATCCCACTGGACCGCACACACTACCTCCCGATCGCCCTTACTGGACCTGGAACACATTGATCTTGCTGGTATTCTTCAGCGTCTGTCTGCGATTGCAGAACCACACCCGCACCACCTCCCTGTCGTAATTCAGCTCCTTGGCGATCTCCGTGATCTCCTGGCCTGTCGGGAGGGCGTTCTTCTCGAAGTAGGTGTTGAGGGACTCGATGGCCTGCGGCGTGAAGCTGGTGCGACGCTTACGCTTCTTGGATGGTTCTCCACCCACAAACTCCATCAGGTTCTGCTGGCCCTTCTGGTTCCAGAGCTCTGCTTCAGCCAGCCAGCGCTCCAGCACTGGCTTCAGCTTCTGGGCGCTCTTGGGCGTGATGTCGAGCTTCTCGAACCTGCCAGAGGACACAGCGAGGATAGAAAGACAGATGCCAACCACGTTTAGTATCCGACTGACGTGTTTAACTGATAAAGTGAGATAGCCAAGCTGGAGAGAGAGAGAGAGAGTGACCTGCAGATAGCGGACTGGCTGTAAGCAGGTCCCTCTGTCGCTGTGAGAGCCTGGCCTACTTGAGTTTGGGTCAGTCCCAGGGAGAGTCTTCTGATCTTAAAGTTTTTAGCAAACTCACGAATCTCTTCCAGGTTAATGCCCTCTTCCTCAGACACACCAGACTGTGGTTCTGAACACAGAAGAGAAGAAAAGCTTTAGTCCCCCCCACCAACACTAGTGGCCTGACTGAACACAGAAACAGGCCAGAATAATCAACACCCTGCCCCACAGATAAATGAGTCTGGATGCATTTGCAGACAAGAGATTAACATTTGTGATTATATAAGAGATTAAAATTAGTGATCATCAGAGATCTTGGTAATCTTTCCATTATGTTCATGCACTTCATGCCTAAAAATGTGAATAGCAGAACGACTGTTGTGTTCAGATACAGAAGGAGAGTTTGCGTACTGCTGACGAGCTGTCCCACAGTGGGCATTTCCGCACAGGCGATAGGCACGGCTGCCGATCCCGCGGCGGACGCCTTCCCTGCAGAGGGCTGTGGAGCGATGACAACCGGCGTCTGGGTTACAGTCACCATGGGACCCTGCACAGCCAATCAAAACGAGCGCATAAATGCAGAGACGCTCAAGCGCAAAAGAGATGGATTCTGCTTTTTTAGCATTTTAACCTAAAACTCGAAGCCATTTGGGTTTAAAAGCTGCGATAACGAAGGAAGCCCCACGTAAAGGCGTGTCGCTCGTTAGCCGGGGATCCCCCTCATCTCCCGATGCATCGCCACGCAGTGCGCACGCCTCACCTGCGCGGCGGCCTTGGTGTGCGAGAGAGGGCCGGGGGTCTTGGGTAGGACGGTGGAGCTGCCAGCAGACACGGTGGGCAGGCTGGGCGTGGCGGGGCCGTTGCCGATGGCAGCTATGATCTGGCCCTGCGCGTTTAGCAGTAGCTGCGGCGATACGGCCTGCACCTGCAGACCCTGCGTGGGCACTGTGGCTGGCGTGCCCGCCCCGGTCAGAGAGGCGGGGTTCACCAGCAAGGGCAAAGTGCCAATCACCTGAAGACGGAGGAATGCAGCACACACCGGCTAAGAAGACGAAGACACGGTGTTTGCTTATTGTCATCACTGTTATTATTGTAGTATGCTATCTGAAAATGCCCATTACGTAGTGGGAACAGGGTACGCTGATTTAATACACGTGTTTATGACTTTATGGGGAAACAAGTTCTTTATTCGGTGACAGAGGTTGTAAGCTTAAAATGAAATCAAGTCTTTTCTGACTTAGATCAAGTTATAAGACTTAAGTCAGGTTACAGTTATATTAAAAAAGATTCATATTAGGTGTTATAGAAATTTTATAATTATTTTCTTTCTACCTGTCCTTGTGCATTGGTGATGATCTGGCTGGTGAGTCCTGCCACACTGGACATGGCACTAGTGATTATGGGAGTTGTAGTCAGAGAGCTGATGAACTGTGGTTGGGCACCAAGTGAAGCTGCACTGATCTGAGACAGTAAGAGACACCAATTTGCATAAACCAATTTTCCATTGTGAAACAGATAAAGAGATGGCCACACATTAGCATTTACAACATTACAACAGATGTTACTACCCAGAGCAACTTACATATTCATGAATATGTCGATGCGTGTTCTCCCTGGGAACTGACCCTTGACCCTGCTGTTAACCCCTTGCACTGCCTACCCTCACGTGATTTCAGACAAAATACATCACAGCATAAAAGCAGGTCTTCTCCTCCAAATAGGTCACAAACTACCTCCCTCCTTGGTGAGTATATTCAAATATCAACAAAACAATTCAGCCAAGTCGAATAGTCCAGACGGGTCATGTGACGCACAGCCGATCGGACTCACAATGGCGGGGTTGATGGTGAGCCCGGCGGTCTGGATCGAGCTGACGGAGACGCTGGGGTCCGAGGCCTTGTGCACGGCAGGGGCGGTGGGGGTCGCGGCCACCTGCGAGGCCCCGCCTGGAGCCACCTGCGTCTGCAGGAGCGTCTGCGCAGCTGCCTGCAACTGGGGCTGGACCGAGTTCAGAACTGTGGCAGCTGTGGAGGAGGTTGGGGGGTGGGGGGGAAGTGGTAGAAAGATACAGAGGAGCATGGATCAGCCTCAAGGTTATGTGCATCAGCAGGAGGGACATCTCGGACCGTAGTCTTAGGACCAGCCGCTAGGAGAAGATCTTCAGGGCTGAGACAAACCAAAACCTCCTCTAACCAGTCTTCACACACACACACCGAGGACGAGAGAGTGATGCTATTTTAAAACCAGTTTGTGTGGACGTCATGGTCTTCGCCGATTCCAGCATTCACATGAGAATGTGGGATCTGTGTAGGAGCAGACGTTCCCCACATGCTGCTTCAAGCCCTCGTTTCCTACAACATCCTGTTTTTTTTGGTAGCACAGCGCAATGTCTGCAGGAGACGGTGGAGAGATGTCTTTCTGGAGTGGTGAGTTTTGGTCCCCACCACACTTAGAAAGTGTACCATCGTCACCAGATGTTGATGCTTCAATTACTCAATAATAATTTAAGTAACCTGTTTTTTTTTTTTTGTTGCTGTTTTAAACCCCAGCGTTGACACGCGTGTCAAACACGTCCCGTGGCGCGAGAGGAGTACGGTAATAAGCACAATACCCTGCAGGCCAGCGAAGGGCAGTTTGATGAGGCCGCCAGCTGGCCCTGCTGTGGCCAGACCGGGCAGAGTGGCCACGGTGGGGAAGGTGAGGACAGCCAGGCTGCCTTGGCCGCCCACAGAGCCCGCCATGCTAATGGGGATGAGCAGGGGCTGGTTCAGGGAGCCCTGCTGGGCAATCATGCCCGTCATCAAGGTGGCCAGACCGTCCTGGGTCAGAACCTTAAGAGGGGAAGAAAAACAAAAAACGACCGTCATAGTGAGTCACGGCGCTTAAACCTGGCGGACAGAACATGCTTGGTTCTACAAGTGCACTGATGTGAACAGTCACGATTTATTAACCGAATAGGTTGTGATTGAACGCACTGGCCGGTCGAGGTTGAGCCCAAGGTGTTTACCTGTGGACACGTCTGGACAGTGATGGGCATAGTTGTCTGGGTCTGGGGCAAAGACACACTGATGGGTGCAGTTATGGTCTGCACTGTAGTGGCTGCTGCCTCACTAGAAGCTGTGGGGGGTGAACACGAGAATAGTTCAGACAACAGAACAGGGAATAGAAAATGCATTTTGTATGCGATCGTGATGGAGCTGGTGATCTCTCACCAGAGATGGCCATGCTGGACGCTACGGGACTGTCCCGAGCGGCTCTCTCCGCCGCCTCCAGGGTCAGACCTGCTGCCTCTTCTGCCCCGGTTCCCAGCTTCCCATCAGCCCCCGAGGAGGACAAAGCTGCATCCACCTCCACCTCCAGCACGCGGATGGTCTCGTGGCCAGACATGACAATAACCTGGAGGACAGGCGGGCGTGTGAACCTGCCGCCGCTCATGCTAGCTCACCTGCTATGGCCCCCTCCGCTATAGTATGGACAATTCAGACGCCCATAGGCCAAATACACGCCTATACTATGTGACAGATGGCCAAACTAAGGAGCCAGTAAGATGGAAACGCACATTTGCCATCGCCCAGAGTTAAGATACAGCCCAGGGTGAGGAGGTAGCTCAGAAGCACAAACAGAGTCAGCGAACATCCGTTCTGGGTGCTCGGCTTTGCGGTAGGAGAGAGGATGCATACCTGGTTGTCTTGAGCAGGGAATGCAGAAACCTAACAGCTGAAAAAACACTTCTGCAGTCAGACAGTGAATTGCTAAGGAGAACAGAGAGGCCAGGCACATATTAGGACACCACAAACCCACAACACAGACACAAAAGGCACAGACATGAGTACAGCGAACCGACAAACAGAGCGTCAGTTCCAAACCAGCATAAGCAATGCTTGCTGCAATTCCTCCCCTCCCAAACCAACAGAAGATTGCTTGTACTTTGTACAGGACGTCAAGTGGACATGCACATATATGAGGAAGCATGGAATACAAGGGGTGGAGGGCTGTTTGTAGCAACAGACAGCTAATGGAGTTTGTGTGTGAGCATGAGGCGGCATTTAAACTGTGATACGGTGAGCGCACGAAGTCAAAATGCCGCAGAACCAGCGAGTGAGAATCGAGCGACGTTCATTGGTGTCCAAAGCGCTACCTGCTCATTGACTGTGAGAGGCGCGTCGTTTGCGGGAAGGTCTTCAGAGTCCATCGTTCAGGTTGCTGCCCAAGATGATCACAAGTTCGGCATCATGACCGAAGAAAGCAGAACCTGCTCGCGATACCACCTGGGTCAAGACATTTACAACATTTCCAAAGCTGAAGGCCACATACAAACCATCAGTTCTAAGTGACACATTATAAACCAAGCTGTGGAGAGATTCACAGTAACAAGCAATGTTTTATGTTGTTTTATTTTTTTGTTTTCTCGAGGACTTCAGAATAAGGGGGAAAGCATTCTACATTTTAGAAATCTCAGCAACTTTCCAAATTCATTTAACCTATTTCGACTGGTTATGAATTATGCAATCACACGGGGGGTACTAGCGAGAAGTACTAACGGAGCTTGTTCAAGAAGAATTACGCCAATTTTAACGTCTAGTCACCAAGATGCATTTCAGTCATAATTCCACGGAAAGCTCGCTTAGCCGGTGGACTGCTAGCTACACCGTCAGCATTCATGTAACCCAACGGCGTTATATTGTTATCGGCCGAGACGGGAGGGGGTTGTGTGCGCGTCAAATGCCACATTTAGTCTACCACGATTTCAATCCTGCGATGTTGTCTTAAAACAATAGGACATTATGCAAGCACTGCGCAACAACATTTTCATATAAAGCAGCCTGCGAGGGCCGTCCTTATGTTGTTTTATATTAGGCCAACTCGTGTTTAACGGGTGACGGTCATTAGTGTATACATTTCCCCCCTCGCACGAAATGCCACGGAGCACGTACAGTTCAAAGGCGCGACCCACCCCACCGCCTCAAATTCTTGATCTGTCAAAACTTCAGCAGGTGTTGTCGCCTTCCCCACCCCCATACTGCTCCCCATAAAACTCTCGGACTTGTGCTGGGGGACACGCCGCTTTAATAAGCCACGTCTTCTAATCATACTCCTCATACGCCATGCCTTGGGACTGAATTTTATGTATTTCCTTTCTCTTTATCATAAATATATAAATTATGCTAATTAAGACCATTGCATATTAACCAAAAACTCATTTCCTATCATCAGTTTGGCATGCAAAGGGAAAAGCCGTCTTCAAATGTAATTATATTCATAACTTACCCTTGAAATTTCGGTAAATTTCTTTATTTCTCCTCCTTCGGCGAGCTTTGCCACAGTTTGTTTTAGACATGCATAATTAAAAATTCATCTCACAGCTTCCAGACGGGCGCTATGGCTGCACACAAAAGAGGTATTTGCATTGATAAGGAGGTTCGGCAGCGCGGTGAACGTCCTTTACTAAATATTTAATGATATGTAGCCCCGTTAACTGTCGCGCAGGTGAACTTGGTGTGCCTAATGAACCGAGGAAAACTGTTATCTGCAGAAAAGTCCCCAAAAATTAACCGAAAATTGGTCTTTTGCACTACGTCATGAACATAATTTATGCAGGCCGAGTCTTGCATTGAAAGAATGTCGCTGCCTCGACATACCAAAAAACTATGGCTGCCTTAAAGACACAGTAGTGCAATTTACAGACGGCGCCCAAGAAACGTGAACGTTCTGTTTTAATCGTTAAACCTCAGAAATTATGTTCGTATTGCTGTGCAGGCGATCGTGACAGTACCTCGTTGTGAAAAATTAGAAAGTTATTTGGAAGCAAATACGTTCAAGACAAAGACCATGTTTTAAAAGCCCAACATAATACACAAAATACCTCCGCAGAGAAATGTTTAAGGTCCTGCTAATAAGCCTTGTAGGATTTATAATGAATGTTTGACATCTAGTGGCCATCTCTGAAACTGTTAAGCATCTTTGTTGGCAGAACGTGATTTATCAAGAGAAAACACAGGGCCTTCCTTTGATGCTTCTCTGTGCACGGCTTTGCCTACGTATTTGTACGTTTCTTGGATATGAGCACTCGGAAATCTGGTTCAGCCTGAATGGGAAACTGTAGTTCTGCAATTTATGGGAAGTCATTTGTGGAGAAGCTTAGGGGAACTTTTAGGAATATGAGAACATTGAAAGGGTTAATATGATTTTGGATTGTATATATCTCAATAAATTCAATAAATATCCCAAATTCAATACATCTCCAAACACCTTTGAATTGCAGTCTTCTCCATTTTCAAAAGATTACTTACTTTTCTAAGCAACCATTTTTAACAGCAATCGGAACAACAAACCTGAGCATCCTAAATTCATACACCAGCTATCTCCCTAAGTCTGGGGAAGGGAGATATTATGCAGTCTCTGAGATTCCCCGAGTGTGTTATTTATTACAGATTGTGACCTATTTTGAAAGTGTTGCTGTGTTGATTGTGGTAACTGCCCAAGTTACTCAAAACACTGTGATGACCACTGCTTGGGTGTATGCAGCTGTAGTTCTTGCATGTACAGATAGGTGATTTTACCACAAAATCCTTTGGCATATATATTAAATGGATGTACAGGCCTACAGCAGATCACACACCTCAAACACACACCAGGCACTGAAAAGCAGTAAGTCGTGTGCCCCTTCAGTTCTGTGGTCTGTTACATATACCCTGGAATTTGAAAATCAGAATTTCTGGTCTCACACAACAGACAGTAATTATGCTATATTTTGTCTTGTGGAATGATAAATTACTCTCACGGCCATCAAAAATTCAATTTCGCCGCATAACACAAGTGCACTTTTCATTGTAAAGGGGGTTATGAGAGTTGCAGTGTGTCCTACACACGCTAATCTTTTCCTCTGTTGTCGAGCCAGCTGGCAAAAACTGCTATTTGCATGCATTAGCAACATATTGCCATGGAGCTCAAAGAGGGCTGGGGATTGGAGAATACAGACGAATGTGTAATTAGCCTCTGATCCACCACCAGGCACTGCTTAGAGCAACCAGTCTTGCCTTGAATGAAAAATAAGTACACATAAACATACATGTAAATGCCATGTATTTAATGCATCTGTCATTCAGGACACAGTTAGCACGCTCCGCCCTACTTTAACGCTGAAGTCTCATGTGTTGCAGTCATGCAGATCTGAATTTGATTTGTGCCAAGAGCATGAGAGCGAATGGTGGGACAGGGTCCAAATTTGGCTCAATGGGTGACAGGTGCAGAGGTTTCAGGCCATCAGCATTTTTAACTGTGCTGGTTTCCTGACGCTCTGGTATAATCCTGTGTACGGTGAAACATATGGCCTTAGCCATTTTATATCACAGCCCCAGTGCTGTAACATAGTTCATCTCCACAACCCAGCGCAGAACATATATTCAACTCCCACATCTCTGGCAGCTATACAGCCATTGGCCAGTTTATAAGGCACATGTATTTTAGACATGAAGGCATCTATTATATTTTAGGTGAACAATTCCAGGCTGTATCCTACCTGCCGGCAACACACCATCATTCACCCTGTTCATCACTGAATGCTGCCAGAACACAGGACCACTGCTGACATTGACACAGTGCTGTGGATGGTAGTGGGTGTTTCCCTTCTGTGAATGCATCAGACACTGCAGTGGTGCTTCAGTCTCTCCACACATCATCGTCACTGCTGGACTAAATGCCGCCTGCAAGAATCGGCCAACAGAATCGACATGTTGATGAAGAGTTAAAGAGTTGGTTGCACAATATATAATGTATAGGGAGATGCTAATAAATGAATGTGCTCTTAAAGTGAGTCAGTGAGTTGTGTATTTGGATTGAATGGGAGTGTTGAAATATAATAATCAGGTTGTTATATATATATATATATATATATATATATATATATATATATATATATATAACAACCTGCCTGATTATTATATTTCAACAATTATATATATATATATATATATATATATATATATACACACACACACACACATTCCAATACTCGCAGATCAGCGAATAAACTAATAAAGGACTGCACTCGGAGGCAGAAATCGATTTACTGATCTCTGAGCAATTCAGTCTGTGATTATTTTCGTCGTATTTGCAGGGTATTTAAGAATTTATTTTATATTTAGCTAATGGACCTTTTGCAGCCGAGTTGTATTTGTCTATTTCAAGTATTTAATTTCTCCATAAGCAAACTGTCTTAAGATAACGTAATGGCACGAAAATGTACAATACATTTAAAAATTGACTGATGAGAACAAGAGGGCTGAGAAACCTTGCTTAACGAAAATAGTGTAATAACAAAGCTTTATTTTGATTACAGCACGTAATATAATATATGCAGACAAACAAAAAAATTGCATTTATTAACATCGTGAACCTGTTAATGATTAAAACAAAATCTTCACATCGGCTGCGTGGTCCATCTCACTTTAACACGGAGTGGTGGTTACACAGATCCCGTGGTCGAGTGAACTGGAAGGACGGTTCGACGAAAACAAGGAAGTGGCTCAGGAAACACCAGGAAGCGCGTAAATCTGGACTCAGTCGCCATAAAATACAATTCGTTTTCCCTGTTTTTAACACGAGTCGATTCACACGAAGAACAATGAACAACAAAGGTAGGTTTGTGAGTGTGGTGTTTTTTTGTGTATTTTTCTGCGTTTGAGTGGCGACTGCCTGTCTGGCGTTATCGGAGTGTGAGCTGGTTCTGGTTTGGCTCCTTAGCAACGACAAACTGCTTTAGCTCATGCTAGCGAGCTAACTAACTAGCTAGTTAAGCTAGCGCAGGTAATCGCTAGTTGGGTTAGCCAGCTGGCTAGCTAAGCTAATTAACTAGCTGGCCGCCCAACGGTAAATAAAACATTAATGATGTGTCTTGTTTTTTGTTCAATTCTTAACACGAAAGTGTTGCACGGGCCTAGTTCCGTTTCTGTCGTAAGCAACCAGCTAGCTACTTTTATTTACAGTTAAAGATGGCTAGCTTAGCTACTTTCAGTTATGCCGTCCGAGGAGCTTTCGTGGTAACGATGACGTGAATAAAAAGGTGACCCCTTTAGCTAATATAAGCATCGCTAAAAATAATAAAAAACGGACGATATTCTTTGCGGGGAACGTTGGGGTGCGATATTAGGCCAAATGTATGTGTCGAGTAATGTATGTTGTGTACACGATAGGTCGCTAACTAGCTAGCTCAACTAAGTGTTTTGCGAGTTTTGTGTAACGAGGATGTAGCGAAGTTAGCTAGCTAGCATTGCTATTAGCTAACAGCAGTTGACTAGCTAACTAGATAGCTAGGTTAGCTAACTTTAGTGTTTTTCGCTTCGTGCGATTTAAAAAGAAGGGCAACTTGTTTTCTAGTGATCGTGTTGTCCTTAGTCCTTATGCTAGTGGTCACGTAAGCCTGGTACTGTTGGTCATGATGACTTAAACGAGTGTAAATCACCGTTGTGATCTTGTCGAATATTATTAACTAGCTGTCCCAGTGTGTGAATAGAATGGACTTTGAGTCGTAACTATTTAGCTAGCGAGATAGCTAACTAAGGCCCTTTTGGACGGTTTTACACACTGTCGTTTACCTTGAATTAAAACCATATATCGTAAAACTGTACTGCGACAAGAACTTCCATTGTTAAGTAAAATAAATGTCTGTCTTTGTCTTTCAGGTTCTTATCCACAGCAAGCTGTGTACCCTCAACAGAGCAGTGCACCCATTTACCCCCCTGCTATGCAAGTTCCACCACCTCCACAGGCACCCCCCTATTCCGATGCCCCTCCTGCCTATTCTGAGGTAAGAACAAAACAATCATGAGTGTCCCATAGGGAATAGCCTAAAGACCAGCCTCCATATCGCTCCATTCTTCCAAGCCTCTCTCCATCGCTCCAAGCCTCTCATGTGCTTCCCTTGTCTTCCCAGATCTACCAGTCAAGGTATATGCACCCACCTCAAGCAGCTGGTCAGCTACCTCCCATGACAACTGCATACCCTGCTACTCAAATGTATATGCCCATGGCACAGACCGTGCCGGTCGGAGCAATGGCCCCCAACATCCCAATGGCCTACTACCCCATGGGACCAGTGTATCCGCCAGGCTCCACAGTCCTAGTTGATGGTGGGTTTGATGCTGGTGCTCGTTTTGGCCACGGGACTCCAGCTTCCATCCCCGTGAGTATAACCGCAGAAGAACCAAACGTCCGTAAATCTAGACCGCTCGTGCCCATAACGATGGGTTTCGCGGTGTGTCCCTAACACTGTTGACTCTTGTTTGTGCGTCCAATCACGGCAGCCCCCTCCACCTGGACACGCCCCAAACGCAGCACAGCTGGCTGCCATGCAGGGCGCGAATGTGGTGATGGCACAGCGCAAAAACAACTTCTTCATGGGCGGCTCCAGCGGCGGCTACACCATTTGGTAACCGTGAGGATGTGGTGGTTGGGCCGCTTGTTCCCTCGCTGCCTCCTGGGTGGCGTGGCGATGACACTGATACAACCTAACGGAATGTAACGTTGTAGATTCCCTGCTACCGGTACAGTACTCTGCTATTGATGCTTCTGTTTCAGTTTAAAAAAAAAAAAATAAAAAACACATGATCATACGTTGTGGGTTTGGGTAAACGGTAAAGATTATAGAAATGTTTAGTTTGGCTGGTGTGGAATAGATGGGACTTTTGGGACAGTTCATTGTAAACATCAAAGTGTAATTCTATGGGAATTTCTCTTTGATTTAAATTCTGATTCATTTTTAGTCCCATTTGTGTTTCTTTGGTGATTAGTTTTGGGTTTTTTTTAAGTCTCTCATAACAAACCTGCTGTTACTTTTTTAATTGTTTCAAGAAAGTAGCTATGCACTACTTTCACGGTAGTTTCATTATCTTTCATCCACTGCAAGTGGTTTCCAGAATTACACATCCTACAAACTAGGCAGTTTTCACTTGTGAAGTTTTTGAGGCTTGTGCACCACCACAGTACAATCATGTGTTTATCCAAATCAAAGCAGAGTATTGTACCTTTTGGGCAAAACTAGATAAATATAATCAGGTGCCAAATTGTATTGAGCACCATTACTTTAACAAACATTTACAGATGATAATGCAGTAAAAAGCCCTCGTATTTGGTTCAGAAAGTTGGTTGGCTTTTCATCGTTTACCCCCCCCCCCCCATCATGTCGGATACCCAGAGCTGTACATAACGCGATGTTTAATTTTAGTTTAGTGAAAGGTCAGACAGTTTCCTTTTCACAAATGTGTGTTTCACACAAGTTTTCTTTAGCTATGTCCTCAAAGTTAGAATTATTTAGAGATCAGGGCTTAATCAAGAGATTTCGTTTTCTTTTCAGTACTTAAGCACATCAAGCAGGTTTTCTTTCCTAGTGAACATTTAAATGTATAACCAAGGAGCTGGTTGTACCAAAGATCTGGATTAGAATGCACTAAAAAGCTTTTGCTGTGACTTGAAAGTCTTTTTCTCTCAATAATTCTGCACATACGGTTAATAAAAGATAAGGAAACATATCAAAATTAGGGGAAGGTGGTTGTTTTGTAGGCATGTAATGTCTGCTAAAGGACACCACTGCTCTGACTGTGTTTTGTAGTAGGGTGTGTTAAAAATGTATCTAGCATAACTGCATCTTGATGGATCTGCATGCCTTTTGCACTTTTATTCAGTACTATTTTGTTTTTAATAAAGATTTATCATTGTTAAATTTTTAGAAATACTACAGATATTAATTTATGTGCACTGTCAACCAACTCTGAAATGTTAGACTTTTTGCAACTTGTTTTTTGTACAAATGCTTTATAAATGCAAATACAAGTGTCGGTCATTAAATTTTGCTGTGTGGATGATTTTTCAAAGTTGTTTCATTGTACATTCTTTCAAAGGAAGAGGAATTCTGACATGGCTCTAATCCACACCTGTACTGGGTTGTCTTGGGCCTTCACGAGGTTTGGAGTTCTTGCAAAGGTTCTGTTTTTTTTTTTGCCTACTTTGAGTGCCAAGATGACCTTTCTGTGGCGTTAGACACCGTACACAGCTAAGACAACAGATACTCTAGCAGGTCTGTTCACTTGTCAGTTTTTTGTTTGTGGTGTGTAGATCATTTTATTTCTGTAAATTTTTCATCTTGGTCATCACTCTGAACAGCATTCTCGTCTTGGACATGGGCATGTTGAGCATTTGTAGGTGAAACCAGACTTGTTTACAAAAACAGTTTTCACTGGCTTTTAAGTAATGGCTTGATGTTGCTGTTTTTACTGGAAACTTGTGCTCAAATGTAACTTGTTCATTTAGACCAATTTTCACAACGACCATTTCATTCATTACCCATTTTTGTATAGTACAAACTTGTCATTCAATTTGTGTTAATGTTTTTCTGGAAATTTCCATACAACAGCTGCACCACTGGGTATCCGACATTGAAACTTTCTGCCCTCTTCGAACAGTTTGGCCCCCAAAATAAATCCCCACATTTTTTTTAATTCTTAACATTACTTCATTGGTAACACTTAAATAAGGTTCAACCAGATCAGAGAAATAAATGTACCAAGAGGGCAGAGATTTCACACATACACAATAAAAGCCTTAGTTTTAATTTTAGATGTTTATGCAATATACTAGGTATGTTTTTAGCCCAGACTGGCACCTTCACAGTATGAATTTAAGGTTTAAAACAAGGTTTTCTGAACAGTTGAAGTTCAAAGATGTTTTTACAATTTCCTTTTTTGTTTTTATTGATTCAATTAGGTAGACTGCTCAGTATATCTTTGAAGTTCCTCCCTAGTTTTCTGCATAAGAATATCTGCCTTTAAGTTGGTGCATTTTTTTTTATATAAAAAAAACAACAATTAGAATAAAAGCTATTTTGAAAATTTGAATGGAAATGCTGTAATTTTTTTTTTACTATACTCATACTGTAGATGGTGAATAGCATTCATCCTTAACAACATGGACATCATATCTGAGTTGGAATATGCAGAAATAAAATACAAGGACTTCATTAAATTCATCAAATGAATTCAAGTTTCTGTAACTGAAAACTGCATTATACCCAACAACAATGACCCAGTAGTTTGTGCAGTATAGTACACTGATGATATCTGGAAGTTTTTCCGTACTTCCCTGCTTAGACTACATGGCACAAACATCTGATTATAATACAACTTAGTGATGTCCACGGAGTAACAAATCACTGGTATGCAAAAACGGACATCGGTCAAAGTTGGTCAGTAACTTCATAAAATGCTTAAAACAAGTAATCCATATTTCCAGGTAAAGGCTTCATTAAAATGTCATTTAAGATCATTAAACCAACATTTTTTTAAACACCAGAAGAGTAAACTTATGCACGCATACCTTTTCCCCTCTTCCTAAAGAACCCTACACACTCAGGTAGCTTTAGTGATTATTAGTAGTGACTGGATTTGGTACAAGACCACAACTAAACACGTTGGCAAGAGCACATGGCGTCCTATGTTCTTGTCCCAACATCATGGTCTGAGCCAAAGTCGGCCATTTTGTTGGCCATACCTACCTCACATAGAGACTGCTCTTCTTTGTACAATCTGTTGGGGCATGTGAGGTGTGCTTGGCACCAGTGTTCCTGGGGCAGTTAGGTGACCTACGGTAGTACGTCAGACTCGGCAAACATTCTCGACATGTATACTCAAGCCCCTTCACAGAATATATGTAATGTTACACAAACCCGTGGAGACCCACAGCACAGCGGACGGATAGCAAACTGTAGGACTCGGACTAAAGCACAGTGATGCGTTTCTCAGCTGTCAAAAAGCGGAGATAGTTAGCACATTCAACTTGTATTCTGTCACAAAACACCTAACCATTAAACAAACATACCCGGCAACACAATCCGTGCTGCTACACTGACTAAGCAGTCTTTGTTAGAAAAGTGTCTCTAATCTATGGACTCACTGTTTGCTTTAGCCATATTTACACATCCACTCACGCACACTGTCAGGAGCCAGAAACATGTTCACGAAAGAGTTAGGTCGACATAACGCACACCAACTACCCACATGCTAAAGTCAATCACCTAACGAGAACACTAATCACCGGGGAGCAGGTAGATTTCAGCTCACAGCCCACCTGCTGGTGTCAAGTAGGGGTCACGTCCTGAGTACGTGTTCAATAGCTTGCCTGGCCAAATAAAATTAATAAGTAAATAAAATAAAATGAAATAATAAAACTACTAGGAATACAGTCACTTCATGGTGAAAAGCAGGGTAATGGCATGATCAGGGCCATCGGCTAGCTCACGTAGCCAATGGGACGTCGGCACACGCCACCACCTCCACAAGAGATGGGCAGCATCACCAGTCTGACACGGCCTCTCCTCACAGGCAGTTCCCACAGCATCGCCCCGTAAACCGCACGCGTCCCGCCGCACACGTCTGCTTGTGCGGCCCAACACCGCGGCATGTCAGATGAAGTACTCCTTCTTGTTCTGAGTGACAGTGTCATTGTAGACCTGATCTGGATCCATGCCTGGTGCTGGCTCTCCTGACGTTCGGTACGTCCCCTTGTTGTGACAGAGGTAGCGATAGATCACGAAGGCCAGAGCCGCCAACGTACACAAGACCAGCAAAACGACCACTGAAAGATACGCACAGAAAAGTGTGATCAAAAGGATATCAGCATTAAACAAACACCTTCTTGGGAAAACGAGAACACAGCACTTTATGGATTGAGGTAAATTATGTGTTGACAGGTTATGATGATAAAAAAAATAATGCATGAATGAACAAAGCAAGAGAGCTTACTTTCATTTCCCCAATCATTACTTCAAAAATGAAATAAAACAGTAATACAGAAACTGCCATTGCATTACAAGTGATTATGCTAGAACTGCCCTATACATTTAAAAAGACATCTGCCAAGTTGGTACATTTCATTAGACACACAAGAGCTTATGATTTAAATGTCCAAAATTGTGATGTTAAACATTGTTACAGTATATGCAAAATAAACCCTTTGTCCAGAGGGATAACTCACCTACTATGACAGCAGAGTTAGCCTGGGCTGGAGCAATAGTTGTTGGTCCCACTTCTGTTACTATAAACCAAGTAATAGGGAGAAAAACGTTTCAGTGACAAAACCAGTATGTCAAGATTTCACACGATATAAGGATTTGCGTCATTTGTAAACGCAGGAAAAGTTTCTCAGTACCGTGACACGGTGACCAGACAACTTTTCAGAAAATGTCACATGGCACATTATATCCACATAGATGCTGTGCGCAGTCTATATTTACTTCTGTGTCCACATACGAGGAATATAGCACAGCGGTACTACCACTGGCCTAAGCGCAATGAAAATGGGCCTTTTAACAGCAAAAGCTAAATACATATTTTAACGTTAATACGAGAAGTGCCACTATACAACTTTTACTTACAGCGCTAGCCAAATGGCCTTGATGCATAACACTTATTGGACAGGTCTAAAAAGCAGAGGTACAGAGATAACAAGGGCACTTTTTTATTTTTTTTTACAAAATGAACAGGAAAAACACTTACTATTATACGGAGATGCGGTAACCATGATGACAAAAAGGTATTATCACGGATTTCTAAACAAAAAGGGAAAAAAACAACAACGCAGCGAACTTACAGCAAGTTTAACAATAAGATACGCAAAGAAACACGTATTTGAAAAACAACGTTTGTTAGTGGTTTGTGATGCAAATGTACAGAAACAGGTCCGTGAAGCCCAAGAAACAGACTCGTTTCATTTGGGATACGGGTGGTTTAAGAACTAACGTGTCTGCTTTGGATGAATGTACCTTTTAAGTACACGTCTTAAATTCACAATTTTCCGCAAAACTATGTTCTATAAACATAAAACAAAAGATTCATAAAATATGACTTTTAATTAAACTATAACTTACTGATATAGGAAATGAGTTGTAGCCGGCCTATCGAGGCTCAAAATGCTTACTTCCTGAAGTGTTTTTGTTTCAAAAGGGACTCCAAACAGACCCCCCCCCCAACAGTGAATATATTCAACAGCAAGCTTTGATCTAGTGACCCTTTATGTTGTTGGTATTACACATTAATCTAAGCGCAAATTCATCGTCCACATTTGAACGTCTCGCCGCCTGAAAGGCGCGTCTGACCAGCACGCCACCATTTGAAGCCTCACAATGGTCAAACTACACTTTCAAACTCTTACCTGGAAGAATAACGAGGTCGTAGTTTCAACTCGCCTTCGATAAGTTACTTCTAGTGAATAGACCGCTTCTTTGTAAACTCCACGCAGGGATCTGCCTACGTTTTCAGCTCCAGGGAGGGAGAGTTTCGTAGACCGATTTGTAAAAGTCGACACAGTGAAATTAGAGTACACTGCTTTACCAGCCGCCCCTGAGACGCGCGTGCGGGCTCGTCCTCGGTGGAAACAACACTTCTGCTCTCTGAAACTATTAATAAGCCAAATGGATGACACTATCATGCCAGTTGATTACATCTGACAGGTATAATAAAAAAAAAACACCAATTTAGGAAATAACTACTACAGGTCAGGAATTTAATGAATTATCTTCGACGTGAATAGGGAAAATGGATCATGTCAACGTGACGTAAATAATATTGTGAACATGGATCGTTCAGTTCATTTAATGGTGATTTTAAACAGCTCATAATTTAAATTAAAAGTAAATGGAAATAAAATTAATTGTATTACTGTATGAAATATCAACTAGCACCTCTACACGTGGACGTTGTAGAATTACATAAATACAGGCGGAAAACAACTTGATTGGAAATCTTCTCATAATTAGTCACAGTTAATGTAGGTTAAACTAAATATTATTTTTTATCACGTACATCTAATAGATTACAGTTAAATCAAAGAGCTGAAACATATATATATATATATAACATATATATATATATATATATATATATATATATATATATATATATATATATATATGAAACACATATAGTATATTGTGCCATTTGGTAATCATATCTAACAAAGAACAAAACAGTTGGGTTCGGTGGTCAGGCTTGGTGCTTGGGTAATGATATCCAGGTAATGCAGTGAAGCGCTTATTCCGGTTTATCCCTAGAAAGAGACGCAATGGGTTTAGAGTAATAACAGTGAACAGTGTCTGTTGAAATTGTCAAACTAAAGAAAAAAGTGCATTAAAATGAATTGTATGGTCTTTACTTACAATCTTTACATACTAACCTTTTTCTTCATAGAGACCTATTAGTTTCCTCCTTCGCATCGCCTACCATATCATTCGTGGTGGCATGCTTCAAAAAAACAAAAAAATATTATTATTATTAAGTGGAAGTAAAGGCAGTGCCCACATCAGATGTGGTACACACATTTGAGATCTTTACACCATACGTACCCACCTTACAAGAGGATCCAGATTCTTTATCAGCGATTCCATTCTCCATCCTACCAAGACCAGGCTCCTTCAGCTGGTCAGAGTGGGTATTGCGGTCTTCAGGGGCCTCAGGGATGGAAGAGGGCACAGGACTACATCTCCCAGAATGCTTTTCACTTGGCTCCAGGTCATCCTTGTCTCTGGCCACTAAAGAGGAGTCGTCTTTCAGATCCAGGCCTGCCCTGTCTTCATCCCTGAGTGAGGTGGACAGCTGTCCTCCCTGTTTCGTCTCCTTTCCTCCGCATTCTGGGTCTGGGTCCTTTGCAGAACCGTGGGCCCCTCCAGAGGTCTCGGCCTCATCTGCCACAGTTACAGAGGATGGCGTCTCCGCACCCGGAGATGCTTGCTCATCTGTGCAGCTTGCGGCTTCAGCTTTGGCCCTGGGATTGTCTGAGACGTCTGTGGGCTTCAACCTGCTGGGGCTGGTCTGGGACTCAGGGCTGTAAGACTCATAGGTGCCCCTGTCAGACCTGGAACTGGAAGAGTTCTCTCTCCTACAAATGGAACAAACATGCAAATCTGATCATCTGGAACTGGCACTTTTGCTGAGGTTGTGTGCTTGCTCGTATAATTAGCATACTAATCCACCTACAATGTGCATTTTTACCAACAGATGGCATTAGCTCTCAGTTTCTGATGCTTATGGAAAAGTCAAGTGGTATTCAGTGAAAAGGAAGCGTACAGCATACGGCATGTTCCACCCTTTACCTAAGAGTATCTCTGGGACTGTAACTCGTGTGGAACTCTAAAAAGCTGGACTTGGATCGCAGTGACCTAGGAGACAATGCATCTTTCAGTGACCTCCTCTTCAACGATCCGCTTCTTGAAAGAACATAGAAAGAAACCAATTTAGACACAAGCACTGTATAACTAATTCGAGTTTTGTAAAATAATCAAGGTAAAATAATCAGCTGGTGAGATCAAGCGCATGAGAAAAGGGTCAAACAGGAAGCGACATACCGGCTGAAGTTCTTAATCACAAAGTTCTTGTCAGGATGTTGTGCTCTGAGGTTGCTCATGATGTTCTGCAAATCCTGATTATTCTGTGGGAAAATAAGATTTCTAAATCCACTTTTATTCCCATTGTGGTCCCAATTCCGCACATAAAGCAGAGATCAGACATGAAGGACATGCTTGGGGATACCTTGGCTATTTCCTTGTAGAAGATATCCCTCAAGTTGCAAATGGCCTGGAAAACTGTTATGTAGCACCCAATGCGACTGGGGAGAAGATTCGTATACCCACATCATTATATATTTAAAAGGTGTCTAATGTTATCAATACAGAGAAGATCACGGTGTAGCGTCAGAACTTCCTGTGTGAAACCTGTGACTGTTGCCTCCTACCTGGTGAAGAGCACAGGGAGCTCCTCTTTTAGCTCCTGGTTCACGTGTTCAAAGATCTTCTTGGCTGATTTCATCTCCTCCTGAGCCTGCAGACAGCTCAGCACAAGGAGAAGGAGAGATGGGACATTAAACTGGGGCCCGGAGTCGCAGTACCTGTTAGTGACAGATTTGACTCTATGTCTAGACAGCTGATTACAGGTGGGTGCAGGGAGTATTTTGATGGGTTTGACGGGGGGGGGGGGTGCTTTACTTTTGATGTTAAATTTTATATATAACCATATATTTTCACTTCTGTTCTCTTATTTGTAGGGTTGCTGGGACTCAATTTAAAACTAAACAACTAAAAACTAAAAACACACCCACAAATTTAGCAGAATGGCCCAGACCTGCGGGAAATGTCCCGGTTCTCCCGACAGCCTGTCCGGACCCGGTGCCTACTCAGGCCAGTGAGCATGCAACGGACAGTACGCAGAGAGACAGCACTGTACATGATGTAAAGTTGAACTATTATAACCACTATGCAGAACAGAACATTTGCTCATGACATCAGTAGTATAGTGGTGTTGCTAAATGACACGAGAAGCTCTCAGAAAAAACACCAGATTTGTACAGATGAGATTCAGATAGGATTTCTACAGGTGGGATTCAGAAAAACACTTCACTGGTGACATCATCTCACCCCTCCCACGTCCCCTGTAACTAAACCCATGTACAGGTTATTCAGGTGTCTGCAGGATTGTCAGGAAGACAGTAAGCACCTCGTTTTGGCATTCTTGACAACGTTATGTGCCGAGAGGTTTGCAAAGATAAGACATTACGGCTTAAGATTTATATCAGAGGAGGCCTGTGTTGATACTGGTCCTGATGTGCAAGTCCAGCTACCGAGAACTGGTAAAACAGATAATGCAAGTAAGACAGCACAGTGGACTGGCACTGCAATGATACACACCTTGCCTATTTTAATGTCATCTCTCTTTTTAGGATTCTGCAGCGCCTCCAGGTGGTGGCGAGAGGAATCGTAGTCCACAAGTTTCCTGTTTCGCTTTGCCACTCTTTCCTGTTGTCACAGAGATCAATTCAATGTTTTAAAATTAAAGCGAATAAAAACGTGTCTTGTCATGTTTGGGAGTGGGATGTGGGTATTACTCTAATATCTGGGAACTGGCTCATGTAGGATTCCATGGTGACCAAATGGTCTCGCAGCTTGGTATCGTAATCATTCCACAGGAGGTCTTCCCCCTTGGTAAAACACAGCGGAGGGTAAATGCATATGACATTTGCCAGAGGGGGCAACGTCGAGATGCATATTCACTCTCACGTATTGCCTGGATGTTTGACGATCACCTCCACAACAGCTCCAAGGTCCTCTGCTCCTTCCCAATCAAGATCGTAAGCATCGTACAACGACTGGAAAAGGCGACTGGAAGCATCTCGCATCACTATGGAAAAACGTATCGCATGTTCAATCAGTATATCACTGCGGAGGAATGTAGTCGTTCTTACCCAAGACGCATGCGCTATGAAAGTCAAATTTCCAAAATGAAATGAGAATGATGTTGGTAAAATGCAGTTACATTTTATTAATGCGCATGGAATTTGATCAAGTTACTTAAATCTTAAAATGTATGTAAAAAGTATGGCTATAGAAAACATAGTAAATGCTTGTATATAGTCATACTTTATATATTGGATAAAATGGATATGTAACTGGAAATATTTATAAATATTTATATTTATATCAGTAATCTTAAAAGAAGGCCCTAGCTAAACCTAGTCTAATATGGCAAACCTTTCACAGCGTTTAAGTATGCTTTAAGGTCCTTGTATATTTTGTGTCCATCACCCTGCATGAGGAAAAGCAAAAATGTTTTAGAAAATGTTATGTGGAAATTTATGGCCCAAAAAATGAATTGAAAAATGAATTGAATATTGAAATCAATATTTAAAATCAGTATTGTCATGTGGAAATTTTTGTGAGTTTTACCTGTTGAGCTTGGAGGTTTTCTACACATGTTTCAAACTGCTCATCTCTTGTCTCATCGGATTTACCGAACCTCTGTAAAACCTGCAAGAGCGCAAACATTTCACCAGACCTAAGCATCTGTCTGCAACGACATAGATTCACTATACGGTATTACAATATGATGCACAGATTTACGAACAACGATAATTATAAGGACTCGCAAAAACAAAAACAAATAACTAAAACCAATTGATTTATTGTCAAGGTAAAGCTAAGCATATAGCATACACCCTAGTAATATTGACCAGTAGAATTCACTCCAACTCTGAATTCAACTCTTCTTGAAACAGCATGTCTAACTTGATAATACAGAGACGTTGAGCCAGATGACAGACTTATCATCTGGACCCCTCCACGCGTGAGAGATAAACACTGCCGTCAAACGGCCCGTTGGTGCCACCCATCCTTATCGTAACTGTGGTAGTGGGAATGTTCTGGAGGGGGAAATGACCACTGCCAATAGCATTAACGATAACCTCCAGTCTGCTGTCCGAAAGAGCTGCCTGTATTTGAAATACCTTCTCCTGAGCTCTGCTGAACTTCCTTTGAATTTGCTTCGCGTACACACCAGCTCCGCTCCTCGACTGAGAGCTTGAGATAGAGCTCTTCTTCTCAGACATGATAGCCACCTTCTGCCAGCCCTGGATCTGACCCCGGGAACATTAATTACAGGCTCTAAAGAAGGAATATGAGTCAGAATACAGTTGGGTGTCACCGTGATCTTTCATACTGCGCGTTGCTGTTGCTCTGTCAAAAGCATGAACTATAAACCTCTTATCTTTCTAGGGCATAACCGCAACATTTAAACCGTGGCATGCAATTGGAGCAATCAACCTTGATCGTTGTAGATTAAGAGTCACATTAAAATTTTAAATATTTAACCAGTAACAATATGTGGTTTTACAGTTTTGTTACTACCAACTAGGAGTACAATAAACTTGGAAAAGTCTGCCTTAACAGAACTACAGTTCCCATGCGCCACAGCTCATGGGCCTACAGGCCCCGCCTCCGTAGGGTTGCGTAGTTTTCGGTTGTCGATTTGTAATTATAGAAAGCACAAAAATCTTAGATATTACCACACACTTGCAATTATAATGTGGAGTGTAATAGCAAAATGTGCCGCTGCCGATTTTTGTGTTCAGTGTGTCGGATGGATGCTCGCTTCTGCTCTGAAAACGGAAATGTTTTTTGATTTAGCAGGTAAAGTTACACGACGTTGTAGTTACCCAAATGATCAGTGATTTGGCCTTATTAAGGCACATGTTCAGTTGAACCTTCAATGTTGTCTGGCAATCGCTATTTAACTTTTGCTTCTCCAACTGACTGTGGGTTTTATTAAAATTCGCAATTTCGCGACGTGGTTGTCTGTAGTATGCAAGTTGTGAAATGACGTGTCCCCCTACTAAATACAAATAAACCAGTTCACAAGTCGGTTGACCCATTTGTAGGATGACACCTAACTATCTTGGCTCATCTATAACGGGGGGTGAACCACCCTGTAGAGTTCAGTTCCCACCCTAATCTGGCCAGTCTGATCGATACCGAGAAACTACTAACTGGATCTTGATGAACTGGATCAGGTGTATAATGTGGGAGCTAAACTCTGCAGGGCTGTGGAGAATCAGCTCTACACCTGGGCCCCCCTGAACTAGAAAATGCTTATGTGGAAGATTTAACTAACTGAAATCTCATTTTATAAATATGTTTGAGATTAGCATGTTTGAACTAAGCCTACCTATAAGGCCAAATTCCAAATCTCTGACTTTAGTTATACGTTAAAATGAAGAACTACGCACAAATAATTTGGTTTCAGTAAAGTGGCTAAAACAAGTAGCCATTTGATCACGAAAACCTCAGTGTAGGACAGTCAGATATGCTAAAACAACTAATATTTGTGTGATAGCCCCTGATCCAGTCACTGAACTGTAATAAGTCATCCTTCCATTTAAACTGTTTGATATTCGTTTCACGCATTTTTGCCAGAGGTTCTGCTCACCTGTTGGCTTTCAATTTGCATTCCTTTCCAATGGTTTCCAGTCCTATCAGTCGAGCCCCTTCGACACCCAGAGCCCAAGCGTTCTGCTCTCTCTTTCAAGATATGTGCCTGTGAAAACCCTTGAACTTTGGAACGAATTGTCTGCAGCTTCTTTGGTATAATATTTAGCGAACACGCCTCACAATGAGTTGACATGGCTGAGTGGCTACGGTAGCCATATTAAATGGGAGGGGAAAGTTTCTTAATTGGTTATATTAGATTCTTTTATATTTTCAGGGTCTGGCACCTTCATATTGTTGGCCCACCTGAGTCATAGATGGGGCGGCACGAGTTATCTGAGGCAGAATATTCAGACAGGCATTGTTACTGCATGGGGACTGAGGTACTGTGAATCAGCTGGGTGATCTGCGATCCTGCCTAGTACCATACACTCATTCCCGCCTTTAGTAGAAACATATTGGGACCATTAAGACACTACAGCCCACATGTCTGTGTTGGTCATCTACGGTCAGTTGACCCTGGATGGCTGTCCTTTTTTTAATGGCATTAGTATGTATAAAATATCTCTTTGTGGCACACACATGTTTAGGTGAAGTCATGTTAGGTAAGTAACTAATTGCATTATCACTGGGTTAATAAGTCAATGAATGACAGTTTCAACCTTGTCTTGTAGGCTTGGAACATTTCTCTTTCTGCGCGTCCTGAAGGAAGGACAAGACCGCAGGTTTAACAAAGTCAGAGATAGCCCAGGGACCTTCTTGGTGTTCTGGACCCTGCAAGGTATTCAGGCCGCTGTTCTGCACATAATGTTGATGGTTATAGTCTAGAAAGTTAATCAGTCCTTAATCGTGGCAGTGGAGTTTCTCCAGAACTTGTTCTTGGTCGTGAACTCTTTTGCCTACGAAAGTGACCTGAATGAACCGTTGTTTCTGTAAAGCACCTGGATACACAGAGGACTGAACCATGAAAACCAACATTAATGCATACGTAGGTCTACATTGGTCATCATATAAACAATATATAAACCAGTTATTAAGACGTCGATTTGAAATATGCTACCATAATGTCTACTGTGAAATGGCCATGTGAGCATAGGAGATACTGCAGCTCAACGTCCCCTACCACAGCAGATTGGCTAACTTGCTTCAAAAAATTCAATTTCCACCCCTGTCCTAGCTGTGTGGGTGTTCGTCACCCTCTTGCCCACCCTGATTCTGAACACGCAGCAGACAGATGAGCCCTTGGGTCTCCGTGACTACGCTGGATGGGGGTTCTGGGCTTTGGGCTTTGCCACTGAGGCCATAGCTGACCAGCAGAAGTGGAATTTTAAGAAGGATCCTGATAACGTCGTAAGTTGCAAACAAAAACCTCTTCTGCGGGTTGTCACAAATAATCTTGGTATGTTGTGGAATTGTGTTTAGGAATATATTCCATATCTTTTTCATAGCGAGCACCTTGAGATAATCATATTTTTAAATATTGTAGTCTAATCCATAATCTCAGATCTGTTAAGTACAGAATGTTAAGTACAGAACATTTTAATAATACATGAGTCACATATATTTCAACAAACCCACAAAACAAACCCACCTAAGAGCACTTGCCATCTAAAGATCTCAGCAAAATAAGTGCCATTATTATTAAGTCAAGGAAGCAACCTTGGAGAAAAGACCTCACATTAAGGAAGGAGGAAGAACTTTCCGGTAGCAGCTTCTCCAGACAGATTGACAGTGATGTCACTCCCGATACGAACTCATCATGAAGCCTCCCCAGGAGAACGTCTCCATGACACTGGGTGTAACCTAACTAGAACACTCTCACCATAGCTATTTCTGTCTTCAACCTAAGATACACAAAGAACAGGAATGATGGATGTCCTACGGCATCTTTGTTGTTCCACAGAAGATACTGGTTCCTAGTTGACGTTTTTTTCAACATGTTGCTTAGTATTTAACTAAAGTGGTTGAGCCAGCGTAATCTTTTCTACTGATTACTGAAAGCTTTGAACAATTCCCAAAGTCCTTATTTATATGGACATGGTCATTGACAGTGAGGTCAAATGACAGGCTTTAAAACATTTTAATGAGCGACTTAAGCTGTGTGAAATATTCTAACAAGTAAGATCACTTGTGTTAAAATCTAATTACTTCTATTCCAAGTGTCACACACGAAATATGGAGCCTTCACAGGATTTGTGATCTTTTTAAACAAAATACTGACTGTACATCCACATTATTTCTCAAATTCACTGCTGATATTTTTGGCATCGCCACACTTGAATAACTCTAGTTAGTTATTTCTTCTTTCTGGGAACTGTAGAGGCACACACTCTATCGAGAGTGTTGCATGCCATGGTTCCTTATTTGGACACGTCGGTTAACTCAGAAAATTCTTCTGACTACCATCTGCAGACCTACATAGACCAGATTGTCGTTCCTGATCGCTCATTGTTTCCCAAGCACTGCAAACATCACATCTTACTATGAAAAAGAGACCGTCCTCCCACGATGTGAGGGAATATGCAAACTCTTTCAATAATGCCGTTATTAATGCACATAGTACCTCGATTAAGAAAGGAGGCTCCAACCTATAAACATTTCACTCCTAAAACAGAATATTTCTGAATCTTGCATCCCTCCCCTCAAAAATACGTACAAAACAAAAAAACCACATGCATGATTAGAAGTGATGAAAAGGCTTCGGAAGACAGCCGTAGAGTTCTGCTGTACGCAGCCGTCATGGCACAAGCAAAATTATTTTCACAAGCGCTAAAAATACATGCCCTAAACCATTGGTTAACATTTTTAGTTGTTGCTATGGTAGCAATAAAATACTAACATTTTTCAATCACAAATGCTACATCGGTTTTCCAACCACAGCGTTTATAAACACACTGTATGACAAGATTTATATTATTAAATCCTTTAATATTATATAGTCATTAATAAATTGAGAGAAGGGTTTTTGATATATATATATATATCATATATTTGAGATATATATATATACTGTAATGCTTGTCTGAAGCTCTTTGAACAAAATTGAATCTTTTATCGCATAGTAGACTGCGCCACCTGGTGGTTAATTCCAGATCGTTCCCTAGACAGATTGTGCTGATGATGAAAGGCACATTGGTCACCACTTTCAGAGCTGCAGGCTGAGAGATCATTGGTTACAGGACGCACACAGCGCCTGTGGGCTCCGCCTACAGCGCCTGTGGGCTCCGCCTACAGCGCCTCTGTGCTCCGCCTACAGCGCCTCTGTGCTCCGCCTACAGCGAGGGGGGAAGCAGAGTGACCACAGGGGCTGTTGTTCTGTCCCCAGGGTAGGTTCATCCAACATGGGCTGTGGGCATGCAGCAGACACCCAAACTACCTGGGGGAGATCCTGCAGTGGTGGGGTCTGTTCCTGTCTGCGTCCACGGTCATGCAGGGCCCTCAGCACCTGAGCGTAGCATCTCCTCTCTTCGTCTGGTTCCTGCTCAGGCACGTGTCTGGGATCCCCGTCTTGGAGAAACGGGCCACGGAGAGGTGGGGGGCGGAGGTGGCGTTCCAGAGCTACGTCAGAAACACGCCGCTCCTCTGGCCCGTCCCTCGCCGCTGAAACATCTCCACACACACTGCTGCGTTTCCCACAGTCTTACGCCACCCAGATGAAGCATTTCATCAATATGGGCTGAATTTTGTTTCGAGGGACTCGAGCCCGAGACCAGCCAATGAAACCCGTGGAAGCAGGTGTGGTGGTGTGAAGGCCCGCCCCATCACCCCCACACACGGAAGAAACACATTTTCACGATCATCTCTGAACGCATCGATTATGCCACATCCCCACTTGTTTAATGAGTTTCATTCCTTCTGACGGTCTTTCTAAAAATCTCAAGTGACCCTGTTAATGTTTGAAATGGTGACATTCTGGTTTTGCCATTCTGTCTTGTTTATTCTACAATAAACCGTAAGTAACTTCAAATGGAGGGGATCTTAGCATGTTTACCAAATAAATACATACACGACATACACAGTGAACATGTTCTCACCATTTTTACTGAAAATGTGAGCATTCAAATTTTACATGCATCATTTTCTCACACGCAACCGTAAATAATCCAGCACTCGCCACGTTAGACACACTCCAGTTGAATATATTTTACAAAAAAACAGTAGATACTGCTACATGTCGATGTACTCCATGTTGTGCTGAAAAGGAGGAAAGGCTTGGTGGCCCGAGCATACGTGGCCTCTGGCCCAGAGACCCAGCCGGCCCAGCAGTGACCCGGACGGGCCTGCAGAGACCCAGCTGACCCTGCAGAGACCCAGCTGACCCGGCTACTGCATAGCATGATCCAAAACAGTCAATACCGGAGACTCACTGATCTGGGATTAGATGGCATTTGGCAGCCTGCATCACACAGACCACCGCAGTGAAGACGTGAAGCATTCTCTCTAATTTACAGAGCAGACAGCACCAACCGCAGGAGGGGCTACATACAGCACCAACCGCAGGAGGGGCTACATACAGCACCAACCGCAGGAGGGGCTACATACAGAGCAAGCACAAATAAACAAGGCAACACCGAAGAGAAAAGGTCTTGAGAGTCTGATTACTGTATGCAAATATCGTGAAGAATTGATTAAAAAAAAAACAAAGGAAATACATCTAATCTAAGAAATCAAACCCATTACAGTGTAGAACCTCGTCTGTGAGAGCACCGGGTTCCTCTGCTGGTGCAGAACTCCACTGTGCTCTGAACATGTTCTGCTCACGGGCCCGGGGGGTCCAAACCCAAACCAGCCCACTGCAGACTTCGCCCGGCTGCTACAAGCAGGTCCATGTGCTTGAGAAATGTTCGAACATTCCTTTCAACAAACCCCATCACTCTGTTGTTTCAGCGGAGTAAAAAAGACTAAATGCTTTGATAAATGTTACTGACAAAACTGATTAGAGTGTTTTTTAAAAAATGTCTTAAAGCGATCATACTGCCATCCGTATGGGGCTTCTTGATAAAGAACTCCCGCCCAAACGGCCCTTCTGAGCGTCCTGGCAAACAGACACTTACGGACATGTATATTTCTGATCACCCCTTTGGTTGCATGTCATTAGTACAAACAATTAAAAAACAACTAAAATACAAAATGTTGAAGTTAAATGACAAGATAAAAGTATTAAAATATCCTTAGATTAACTGTGCAGAGTATCGTGTACATATACGTATTGCAACTGTTCCCCTCCCCCAAATACACCAGTAGCAACAAGGACCCCGTGTCCCACGGCTACTTCAGGAGGGGAGAGGCGAAGAAATTCCCCTGGCGGCTGAAGCCCACGGCAGATTTGCTCTTGCTGCCGAACCTGAAAGAGACGAGCAGCGCGTTGGTGAGCAAAAGCCCCTTCACGACCCACGAGACATCGTACGAGGGAAAAGACCAGTCCAGCGTCGGGGGGCAAAGGCAGACGCGGACGTGTAGGTAGGGCTGCGGGCGGAAGGCTCACCTGGGGGTGATGGCGTTGAGCGTGGCGTTCCTCACGCGCTGGGACAGAGAGCTGGAGGACGGAGTCTTGTTCATATGCTGCTCTGGGGTGGTGATGGGGCCAAACATGCTCACTGCAAACCCACACAGAAGGGCGCTGGGGTCAGTCACCTTCACAGTGCTCCCCCCGCGCTAGGGGCTACAGGTGCTAGGGGCGCTAGGGACGCTTCTACAGCTCCACAACATGCATCCACATGCAAGGAATAAAGGATCCAGCAGAAACTCTATAACCCCCATCTGTGCATCACATTTACCCGCTACATGCAAATATATATATATATATATATATATATATATATATATATATATATATATATATATATATATAAAAAACAAAAGAAATAAGTAAGTCCCTGTGCACATACGTTTGTGGTCAGGAGTGCTAAACACGTTGGTGTTTTCGATGATCATGTGATCAGGGTGAGCTTGGTCCTGTTCCACCATCATGAACTGGCTCCAGTACTCCACGGGGAGCCCCAGCAGACGCTCCACAACCTGACACGTCACACACACACACACACACACACACACCGCGGCTTCATTGTGTTCGTCATCATCATCACTGCAGCATAAATTAAGTCTGCGGTTTCCCTTTTTTATGATATAATTCCATCACACCTGCTAATCTGCGCGTTTGTATTTCCAGACATTTCATTGGCTGGCGCTTACTTTGGGCTGGCGCTTGGTGTCCTGCAGGATGGTGACTGGGTCTGGGTCGGCCACGGCGTGGCCCACCAGGGTGGGGCCAAACACCCGGGACAGGTTCACCACGTCCATCTTAGTGTCTGTGCTCTGGGCAACCCTGCGAACGAGCACGGTGGATGATTATTCAAAGCGCACACCCCATTTCGGGAAAATGCCGAACTTCAAATGGGGTCGTGGCAATCGGGAGGTCCAATATCAGTGATTTACTTCCACTATAAAAGTCATTAAATTGAAGCACCTAGGGCCAGATTGATTTCAAAGGGAAGTGGAGTCCAAAATATATAATAATAATAATAATAAAAATCCTCTAAATGGTCGTTTGGCACCAACACATAGTCATGGTGAGACAGTAGCTGACCAGTCTGTCCAGACCAGAGGACATCTAACCCTACCACTCAATGACCAGTCCAGCACAATGTCACAATGTCAGTAGTACTATACATTCCAGTGGAAAACACCTGTGCACTTCACCCCTACGTACGCTCACCGATTATACCCAGTGTGCTTAGACGGAAAAGCTCTTCTGAAAACTTCTCCTGGTGCACAGGGATGCTACTGTACGGTTTACCTCTGCAGATGGATGATCAGGAACGCCAGCGTGTCCCTGTTGGCCTGGGGCAGGTCACTGATGGTCTGGTACATCAGCGCAATGGAGTTGTCTTCATCTGCCACCTCTGAGAAGGGAGAGAGAGATAGAGAAAAAAAACTCATATTGTAAATGATTTTGTGCACGAGTCAAAACTCATTCAACAATCTGAGTGGTTAAGCATTCGTGTTCATGTTTGGTGGCATTTCAAGTACAAGCGTTTTGAGTAAACGACACGTTTAGCTGGAGGCGCTACAGTGCGGGTGAAAGGGCGCGAGCTGCTCGCTCAGCAGACCTGCGGCCTCCATGAAGTTGCGGTTGAGGCGGAAGGTGAGCAGCGGCTCTTTCAGGCTCCTCAGGAAGTCCTTGAGGAGGCCGGTGACGACGTGGATGTCCTCCACCTTACTCAGAAGAGGAACCGTCTTCCCCCGCACGAACTTCTCCTTCAGCTCCTTCACCGCCCGGTCGGCTCCAGAAAGGCGGTACAAACCGGTCTTGAGAGGTGCAGGGGTGGACACACACACACACGAGGCAGCCAATCAGTAACCCGGCTACAGATGTCCTGCGGCTTGGCCTCACGAGCAGACGTGTTACCATAGTGCCCAGAACACTCACTCACCTCATGCAAACCCCTCTGCTCAATCTCGTTCACACAGTGCACCACCAGCGGGGGGATCATGGGTGACGTGGAGGAGACGTAGTCTGCCAGAGTGCCCTGCAAACCGTCACCATGACGATTTACCACAACAAACAACAATGATTCAGATTCTAAAATGGCTCGAAATGAGTCCAAAAGAGTGAGATATATATACATTTTTTTTTAGAAATATCCCAGAACAGCAAAGTTTTATGATGACTGAGGAAGGAAGACAGGTGTGAAGAGGCAGGGCTACCTCGCCGGTCTTGACGGGGGTCCCCGCCGCATTGGGGACGCAGGGAAGGGGGCACCGCTCCCGACACTCAGGGTGAGCCACCACGCGACAGTCCCGACACTTCAGGGAGATCTTCCCAAACTTGATCCTCTTCCCGCACGGAACACAGGACTCGGGCTTAATCACCTACATGACAACAAGCGTTCGCTTTTAACGCATATAATGACATTTGACATGTCGCACAATGTCAAATCATAGACAATAAAAAGCGGTACTTCTTTTAACGCATAAATGAGCAGGCCACTGCGGTTCACCCGTCCAGCGTACCGTTTTTGAGACAAACTCGTGCAGCCGGACCCCCCCGTTGCCCTGGGGCGTGCTGGGTTCTGCCTTGCTCTGTCTCTGGGGCTGCAGGGGCTGCTTGAACACACCCACAGACTGCACGGAGTCCGTGTCAGCAGAGTCCCACTCCGTGGCGGCTACGGGACACAGCGACAGCTGGGATGAAGCGTGGGGTCACGGAAACAACGCGGTGCACCGCACAAACACTAGCAGCTGACAAACATGGACGTCGGGGGTTTCACCGGAGATCGTAAGCAAATCTCCGCAGCTGAATGTAGTCGGCTTAGCAGGCGCAGCGAACGTGCCTTTAGTACTCAAGACTGTCTGGAAATGACACTCACACAACCACACGTGGTTCAAAAACAGACCAACTGCAGCCGGACGTGAAACACTGCGTCCCTGCGCTCATAATATCAACGTTCAGCCACCTTTCTCACACCCAGCGATGATGATGATGATGATGATGATTACCCAGATGAACCCGAGACTCACCGGTCTTTCTCCTGCTTCTGGTCCAGTAAGGCACAGCCTCCACAGTGGTTACAGCCTCTATGGCACCTCCATTTTTGGGCACCGTCACTGTTGTTTTTGCCACCAGAGACTCATTGCCCTGTGGGTGAAGACACACATACACCAGTTAAACCCTACTCAAACCACCCAGTCCGTTCCCCAAGATAATCGCTCCAAACGCAAACCAGGTCACGCCAATAAAACCCTGGCGCTGAATCACAGTGTGTCGTTAAAGCTCCAACCAGGTGACAGTCACCAGCCCGCCTGGCTAGGACACACACCTTCTCTGACGTGCGCCCAGTGGAGCGAGACCTTTTGGGGGCAGCAATGGGCCCGTCTGCATAGTTTCTGGAGGAGCGCTACAACGGAAAAGAAGCAGATCGTTTCGGAATAATACATTTAGATCTATACAGCACCTTTACATTTAGATCTATACAGCACCTTTACATTTAGATCTATACAGCACCTTTACATTTAGATCTATACAGCACCTTTACATTTAGATCTATACAGCATCTTTACGCGGATTCTCCGAGAAGTGTTCCAAGGAGTGCCAAGGAATGCCATCATTCAGCACTTTGCTGGCACAGCTAATTAAGGAGCTTCGCTGTAATCTAGTGGGTGAAGGGGAGTCACGAGCATACCCTCTTCTGACGCTTCTTCAGCCGAACAGTTCTGACAACAGAAGAGTCCCAGTCCTGCCAAAGCAAGCACGGTGTTTCAGCTGGGCGTCATGGGGAAATGCACCAATGGCGTCGTTTTAATAACGGAATTACTCACCAACGAGTCATCGGTTTTATCATAACTGATGTCGGACAACATTGAGGCGGATTCATCAATAGTGGTCAACCTGCGGAAAACAAGGTTACATAAAGAGCTGAGGACACGTTTAAAAGGTTTGTCACAAAATGATTGAGGATGTCAACAGCTACGTCCTTCCTTTATATGCCAGTCATTAATGGCACTGTATACTGGACGGCTGTGGTTCTCAATCAGGTCCTCTGGATGCCACCCAACAGATCAGGCCCACTCCACACCGCCCACCTGCGGCTGCAGTTCAGGTTGGAGGTCCCCTGTGGGCGAGCGTTGAGGAAGGCCAGAGCTGATCGCTGCTCGTCGTTCAGCTGGATGCTGTTACTGGAGCCCTCGGTGACCAACAGGTCCCGGATCAGCTGGATCTGACGGTCCTGCAGACAAAAAAAAAAAGAGCAATTCACAATTCTAAATGCTCCCAGTCGTTATTTAGGAGTTCTGACGATAGTCTAAGTGCGAGCAATGATCTAAGGTAAGTTTTAGAAACTCCTACTATAATGAAATAGAGAATTTAATACCTCTAATTACCCATAAATAACATGAAACTTAAATTAGACGACAATCCGTAGTAGTATGAAAGTCAGCATCATTCAGTACGCTGGTTCGGTTAGGAGTGTGTAATGCATCCACTGGCCGCGTACCAGCTTTTCACAGTCAGCTTCAGCTTTTTGCCTCCTGCGGATCTCCACGTCCACTTGATTGCGTGCATGCTTTAGTTTGACCTCCAGCGCCAATCTCTCCGTCTCCACCTTAGCGAGCACCTCCTTACACGACGCCAGGTCCTGCTCCAGTCCGAGCCACTTACGGCGACAGTCCTCGAAATTCAGCGCCATCTGAATGAACTCTGGGGACGTGAGCAGGAGGTGTGAGACATTTGTCCTCGGCGTCTGCACGTTGATACGCGACGGCGGACATACTCACGGGGCTCGATACTCTCGTTGAGGATGTCGACGTGGGCTCGAAGATTTTCGAACACGCTGTGAAGGCTCATCACAGCAGTTTCCATGTTCTGCCACGCAAAACGGGAAAACACATGACGAACACAACACGTCTGTGCGATCGCCTACTGAAGAGCACATAACGACATCCGCGTTGTCTAGCTATGCGTTTAATGTAGTGGTATGTTACCTAGTCTGATACTACCTGGGGCTATCTGGTAGAACAGGCACGGCCAGTTACAGCATGACAAATGAAACGGTTATCTTAACCTAGCTAACCTACACACTTTCACTAGTTAGGGTTAACTAAAGTCGAGATAAAACCCAACTACCTGGTTGCCTTCTAAAAGTCTATTAGGGGAGACCCACGCTACGATCAAACTTAAGAATCTACAGTTAGCCAACAGCTAACCTGGCTATCATAACCCAGCAAACTGCATTTTCTCAGGAATAACTACGCCTACTAGCTAGTTAGTTAGCCAAACACCGAAACGCGCTGTAAACAGAGGATAACGGAGAGTAGATGTTTTGGCACGGTGAACCACAACATAACCCTGTCCGTGTGTAGCCAGTTAGCTATAACATTAGCCGAGATTAGCTATCTAGCTCAGTGAACGTATACAACATATTGGCCAACGTGTTTAAAGTCAAATTACTTACTAATGCTTCGAGTCCTCACAAAATGAAACTTTCTTTGTTTTTGTTTTGTTTTATCCGACCAATTACTGACAGATAGTATATGCAACACTGCTCGACGCTACTAAAGCATCTGTCCTCTTTGAGCTGAAGCCCGTTGCTAACGGATTAGCATCAGAGGTGGTTGCGTTTCAAATTTACCCGCGAGCCAATGATCGCGCAGCTGCGCAGGCGCGATGGCGATGACGTAGCACGTAAAGGTTGCCCAGTCCTGCATGCACGGCGATAGGCTTTGATGCGGGTTTGCTGTCTCAGACAAAAGACAAAATGTTGGTTTTCTTTTGAAATAAAAATGGAACAATATATTTGCTTAACCCAACCACCTTTAAAAAAAAGTTATAAAACATTTTATGTACTTCAATATTTTGTGTAATTATGTTTATCCCCGTAGCAAATGTATGTATGTGCCAAATATTCGATGTATATATTTTATATATGTATTTGATAGTGTTCTTCGTTATGTCTAAGAATAGGCTAACTAAGAATAATAAAAGGGGGGTTGCTGTTATAATGAATTAACCAAGCATTCAAACACTGGCTAAAGATTCATACTGGCTTTGTTATCAGTATACAAAAGCTCGAAACTCAGTATAAACAATTCAATGGCAAACACTGCATACTTTACGCGTGAAAATATTAGGCAAACATCCCTGAAACACTTGGATGGGTCACAGGCACAGATTATTATAATGAAATACGTTAAAATGTCTATTTCAATTGCAAATAAAACTACTTCTAATACTACTAGCCTACTACTGCTACTGTTACTACGACTCATAATAAAAAATGAGAGCTGATCACATTTGACTGCATTGGGTAGTACACTTAGAGCAAGTGCATCTCCCTATGGCCACTACGCCTAATGTAGCCTAATTCATCCGCAGTTCTTTAGTTGTTGTCATTTGGTTCTCATCAACACCTAAATAGTATAACATCTAGTATAAGTTTCTCAGAAAGGTAACATTTAATTTATTCGCTCTATTCTTTTGTGTGTGTGTGTGTGTGTGTGTGTGTTGTATTTGTGTGTGTGTGTGTGTGTGTGTGTGAGCTAGAGAGAGAAAGCGAGAGGAACGGCGAACAAGCGAGAGAGGAAAGAGAATACAAAACGTAGCCTATAGTTTGAACGGATTTCTTTCAGTTCATTAGCACAACACATCCTCACAGAGACTTTGCTCAGCGGACCAGCGGGAAGAAGCTGCAAGCTGTTTTGATTAATTTCTTGGTTGTCAATAGGCATTGATATTGGGGGAGTGCAGGAACAAGAGATTGCCATTCAGAAAGAGAGAGAGGAGAGAGAGATGGGCAACTTTATACCCGCTATACAAAAATACTTTTAAATAATTTGCGACACCCTAATAAACTAACTGGTTTTAAGTGCTTAAGACAATTACAGTGTTTTTGGAACCCAGAGTGGATTTTTCTTCGAAAGACAATACGGAGCTGACGCAAACATGATTGCCACGACACAACAGAACATGACCACGGACCTGGTAAACGGAATTGCATGTTTTCCCCCCCTGTTTCAGTCAAATGGTTAGATGTACGCAGCCTCACACTCTCGCTTTTGCTCTTCAAGCTGTGTGCGTGGCTTGGTTTTGCAAATGTATCGGAAAGCGGCGTGAGTGTAGTTTAAAAGGGGAAGCAACATTATGCTTTATTCTGTAAACTGAATGAGGAGTTATGCGGACTGTCACTCTACTGTGAAGATAACGTAAAATGCATGCGTTTAACCACAGGATCTTGTTCACGTCTGTTCTGCAGCATTTCCATTCATACTTTCCAAGGTGCACATAGATTCTCCTGCTTTTCCGTAAACGCTTAGCCCACTCTGCAGTGTCCCCGGACTGCTGGGTTCAAGACCGCGCAAATCGCTTCTCTTCACTGTACACCTCCCATAACGTTACACATAGCGCTAATCGGTGTAATTCAGCGGTGCTTTGAACTTAGTACATCTGCTTGCAGACAAATAAATGTCTGTACGATCAAACCTTATTCGTGCACTGGAATTTTCTCCACCATGCTTGAATAAAAAGAATGAATTACAACTAATCTCATACAAGTAGATAAGAAATAAATCGACTTATTTATTAATTAATTTCTTTTTTATTATTATTATTTGTTTATTTTGCTGGTAGTAGTGCGCAAACATGAAGAACTCATTAAATGTCCATCTGCTTTTAGCTTTTAACCTGCCCTGCTGTAAGAAAGGTTTTTCCTACAAGCCCAGTCAGCTTACAAAAGAGCTGGTGAAATTCAGCTTGGGTGAAAAGGTGAGAAGGCTAGATCTTCGTAGTGACGCAGATCACCACTTGTTTTGATCTCTAAATATGGGACAGAATTTAAGTAGACTTAGTAGTACGGCTAGTGGCGATGATACACGACGTGTCTGTCTGTCAGACACAGTGGGCGCACGCTGACTTTTAAAACACCCTCTCCTTACAGCATAGTTACAAATGCAAGGCGCGTTGTGGGTGGTAACTATTGCCGCTCTGTTGTCCCAGCCCTACAGGAGTGCTGACACCCTGGAAGTGTCACAGTGACTAAATGTTATTGTTGTGAGAGGTTTGATTTTAGGGAAATATTGGCAGGGGCGATACCAATGCCGCCCGTGTCTACGGCTCAATCTGCAGCTCTGTTGTCAATACAAGGTACGAGTGAGTCTCTTGGAAAAAAAAAACAGTGTAACAAACCGTATTTGTAAATAGAGCTCGCCAGTTGAAAGAGGTGCATTGCCACACCATACAGGCAGCAATACAGCACAGGTAATTTACTCCAGCCCAGTGCAACCCACAGGCAGATAAGAAAGTACCTGAGTAATTAATTAGTTTCGTTATATTGTGCTGCCTGTTCTGTATTCAACTCGTAATGCCTGGAAGCAGTATTCCTCGGCACTGCCGTTTTGCATGTGACAGCCTTGTTGGTGGAATGTAATGATTGGCAGCCCTTCTTCATATTGTGGTATATATGCTGCTTAAGGGAAGTGATTTTGGATTCTACCAGTTCCTTAATAATTCACTCCAATCAGGCTTTTTTCTCTACTGAGTGGCGTGACAGTAGAATGAGGGCTGGAGTAGCAGACGTGAAGGCGTCATGCTAGTCTTCTGATCTGAGAAGAGTTGAAAAGACTGATCCTGGAGGTACTTTGGAGGTGTGGCCCTCCTCTAACCTCTGACCCCATCATCGGCATGGCGACTTCAGCAGTAAAGGCTCAGTAGATGCATCACGTTCCATGGCGTGGACTGGAGGGCCATTTTGTGTTTCTCCAGCTGTATTTTAATGTTATGCCACATTTCTGGGTGTTACGGCAGGACTGTGAAAGGTACACTGATGAGTGCAGAATGCGTTTAGTACTGTATAATCTGTATAAGCAAGCATGCAGGTAAAGGTGGCAGTGGTTTAAAACATTTAGCGTTTCACCAGAGAATCTTCATTTACAGCAGCCTAGTGTTTATAAGTGTTATCCAATCACCAATAGCAATATTGCACCTTGTATTAGGAGCTGTTCTGTTCCTGGAAAGACACACTTAGACATTGTCAGGAAAACCATGTCGCCTTTTTCTGAAACTCATTACTGGTCAAAAGTGTCCATCAGATTTCAGGCACTATGGATGGACATCCACCAGAGAAATGAATTACTGTGTCCACGTGTGGACCTTCTCCAACACTCAGACATCTATTGATTATTTATATTGTCCTCACCTCGACAATCACAACAGCGTGATGGCATAGTCACACCCCCCCCCCCCACTTGGTTTACTGGGAGCCACGTACACATAGTTGCCCAGTTTCGCCTGAATTTTCAGATTTTCAGGATCAAACGGACAGCGCCGCCTGGAGACTAGTTAGCGCTCCCCGCTTTTATTTCCTAATGCCTCCACCCTTGGAAGCGTAGCCAGGCGGGCCGGATTAGAGCCTTTCAGTCGCGCTCCGCCCCATGGCCCACCCTGGGAGCCCTCTTCCATCATTACAAAATGGGCCACGACAGTGATTAGTTGCTTCAGTGACCATGCACTGTATTTATGATGGCAAATTACTGTTGCAGGGACAGTGCTCCAGAGTGAGTGTGCACTTTCACTTCCACATGGTCATTTGTCATACTTATAGGAGAAATAAATCCTACTGAGATTAACATGTCATATTATTGCCTGTCAGACTGTGACACTGGGATTAAAGGAGCTATAAACAGTAATCTGGTTTAGTTTGATTCTGTCAGAGTAGACAACGGCCTATTCCCCGATCTGTTCTGATGTCCTTCTGAAATCGGTTTGCCTGAATGGAGAAGGTTCTTTTTTCTGCTACCTCCCATAACAACAGGTCTGGCAGACTTATGAGTATTTCCGTCAATTTAAGAGGACAGGTGTCTTAACAGCTTAAAATCAACCTGTTCCCATGTCAGGTCTCTTTTTTTTTTTAACAGTCACTAGGATTTGTCTACTAGTCTCGTTCGCTCTGCAGATGAACATGTGGGGCTTGGTTTGGCTTCATGCGCAAAGCTGGTACTTGCATCACAGACCATGGTGAACCAAATCAGGTTCTTGTACAGCTGTGTAGGACTTTGCCTGAGCTTTACCCACACAAACACTGTGATCTCAAAAGGCTTTACAGCAACAACCTATTTTTCTTGCCCGAGCAGCCGAGACAGTTATTTTACTCGAAAGCCTTTAGGAGCCAAATTTCTGGATTACAGAAGAGAGCCATCTGGAATGGGGTTTCAACCACCATCTCTTCTTTTCCACACACAACCACAGCACAGTGGTGAATATCAGTCAGTTTTTCACAATGGCTAGCTCACACCTGTGGCTGCTGTCTCTGACTTTGCTCAACCACAGTATCTAGTGTAGCCTGTGTTCAGAGGTTGTAGTCATAGAGCATTGGGTTGTAGCTCTCTTTCTGCAGTAGGTGCAGTTTTGAATTGGTGTGGATTCTAGCACAAAGAATTCTTGGGAATGTTGTCTGCACCAACAGTTATAAGAACCGGTTAGTCTGCACAATTTAGAGCTTGAATCCTTTGTGTGCAAATACACAGAGAAGCCAGAAACAAAGGACGTCTGCGATTTCACTGGGGTTCAAGGGCTTCGGTGTTTGCAGATCCAGTGCAAGAACCTTTTTCTGAACACTGTTGAGTTGCTGAAAGAATGATTCAAACAACCGAGGTCACAGTAGGTAAACATCTAGGAAACGTACCTCTTTAAAAGAGGGTAATTGGGGTGAAATGTTCCCATCAATTCAGGGTTTGACCTGATTGAAATATATATATATATATATATATATATATATATATATATATATATATATATATATATATTTATATATATAAAATGAGCAAATGGCTACCATCTGCATCAGCAAAACAGTAAAGAATTGTTTAGCCGCTCTAAACAGATCTGTCTTGCAATATGTGCAGTATGGGCCTCTCAAAGTGAATTTAGAGGAATTTAGAGATAAAACAGCTCAAGCTAATAGCCCTGGAAGGGTTTAAAGAGATTTGTGAATCAGTTCCCCGTGTCCCAGTCTCACAGGTAGTTTGCAAATTGGGAGACCTGAGAATCATTGCTCCCCGCCCACGTGTGGGCGTCCTGCAGAGAGACCCGGGAGTGTGTGACACCTCCACTGTAACAGCTCTGGATGTGCACGCTTTCCTCACTCTGGGTAGCGTCCGCACTCATGAGTCTACCATGAAACTAAAAACACAGAACAAGAGTGAGGATTGCCCTTACGGAGGATCACTTCCTGCTTTCTTAAGCTTAGCGAATGAAATTCCCGGAATTTCCTGAGGGCAGTAAAGGAAGATTTAACATAGTCACGATCAGAGGTGCCAGAGTCAGAGAACTACAACTACCACTCTTCACGCTGTGTCACTTGAATCTGCTGTCACTAATAACCAATAAAATATGGCACGGTATTACATTAGATTGTAAACGTCTTGCCCGTTAAAAGCGGCACACGACAGATGGGAGGGGCAGGGTGGATCAGAAGATGCGTGGAGAAGTTGCAGTGAGGGATGTTCAGCATAAATCATTAACATAAATCATTAACATAAGTGTCTTTTGGCTCTGTATATCAAAGTCAATGGCCAGTGTAGTCATGCACAAAATATTGCTTAGCATTTCAGGCTTTGGAGGTTTGCAGAGACTGATGAAGACTTTCAGGTTGCCAGGAAGTCAGATACTCCTGAAGCAGGATCATGTGAGCATGATTGTACATTGGGGCTATGTATTCCAACTTACATGTCTTCAAACTAACAAAACAGACATAGTCGATACAGAACTCTTCTTCTCTGGGAATGGTTTCACCAACATAGCAGTTGGGGACACTGCATAGCACCAGTCACCATAAGCCCATCACTACTCTTGTCACAACTTTATATTGTACAATAAAATGTTGTGTATTGTAGAATACCATCATTCATTATACTTATTATAACTTAAAAGATGACATGGCATTTTAGGTCATATTCAAGGATGATGTGTCATTCCCTTCTGCTTGAAATGAGGAAAGATATTTCGTAGTTCATATTCGACTTGAAATTTTCATGTCATATTTACATTCACTGCCCTCATAACTCCAGGTCAGCTTCACCTATCTTTCGTCAACATATCCATCATTTCACTTCTGAGTTCTATTTAAAAATTTGTAAAAAAAAAAAAAAAAATACAGGTTTGTCTCCCCAAATATAAGCGGTGTGTCTTAGCCTGGGGAGCTCGCGCTGTGTTTCTGAGCGGTGCTCTTGTGCGGTGAGTGTGGCGTGAGGGAGACAGAAACGTGGCAGCAGGAACCTTGGGGTTCTGTGGGAAGCGCAGGCCTGCGGGCTGGATGAAAGGAGGGAGAGGGAGAGGGCGTTGGAGAAGCTCCAGGCACGGCGGGAGGAGACGCGGGTACCTCTGCTGGGGCTGTCACGGTTCCCGATCCAGAGCCGCATGAGGTGCGGATAATGACGGGTCTGCGTCACTCTGCTGCCTACACACTCCCACGCCGCGCATGTCGGTCTCTGTGCAAAAGGGCTGACGGCATCCCATAATGAGGAGGCCCGGCACTGGGCCTGACACGACAGCGCCCCCCACAGGACTCTCAAAGGGCAGCGCTTAGCCGCCGTCTCGCTAGCTTCCCCCACACAGTTGGACCGTCACGGTGCTGCGAAAGTTCTTCATAACTGTGGTAAAAGGAATACGCTTACATTTATGGCGTTTAGCAGATGCTTCCTTCCAGAGTGAATCACAAAAACGTTTTTTTTGTTTTTGTTTTGTACTAGCGATGTAGCCTGTAATTTGGCTCCGGTGCCTATATAAATGTATGATAGTGATGCCTTTGGTGCCAGTGTTAGATTGTGCCGCTGAGAGGTTTCCAAACACATCACGTTATCCTGGAATGAGTTTCCAGGGGTGAGACTGCAGACAGCAGGCTGTGTGCATTTCACCATCAACATGCGCTTGGCATCAAAGTTTAACGCTCGACAGGAGAGCAGCAGTCCGCCCTCCACACAGGGCTTCAATGCGGCTAAGTTCCACCAGCATGTGCTACTGTGGCAGTGTTTGCCAGACCAAATGTGTAATGGTAAATCAATATCTAAATGAGTTGGACAAAAAGACAAATGATGGTAAAATGTAGAGCACACTGCATCATTCATTGTTCCTGGTTATAGATTTCAGACGCTCTGGATAAATATCAGCTTGTATGTATCATGACACTTTTTAAGTATTGTTTTCTAAATGAGGTATTTGGCAAATTGGCTGAATTACACTAGAATGAGGAAGGTTTTTGATGCACTAATGCATGTCTGTCTGTCTGCAAATGTAAATGGATGAAGTGATTGTTTTAGCATTTCTTATAGTTTTCCAATAATGTACTGATATTGTTAATAAAGTATGTTAATGTAGTCATGAGCTGACACGTAATGGTAATACATATATTATGTTCTGAACAAAGGCTCCAGTGGTTAAGGTAGTGAAACAGTAATGAGTATATGGGGATGGTGTGATTCTCCACCTGAAGCTAAATCCCAGCAGAATGAGGTGAGTAATCCCAGCAGGATTAAGGTGAGTAAATCTCAGGAGGAGTGAGATGGGTCAATCCCAGCAGGAGTGAGGTGAGTAAATCCCAGGAGGATTAAAGTGAGTGAATCCCACCAGCAGTGAGATGAGTAAATCCCAGGAGGATTAAAGTGAGTGAATCCCAGCAGGAGTGAGATGAGTGAATCCCAGCAGGAGTGAGATGAGTAAATCCCAGGAGGATTAAAGTGAGTGAATCCCAGCAGCAGTGAGATGAGTAAATCCCAGGAGGATTAGAGTGAGTAAATCCCAGCAGGAGTGAGGTGTAAATCCCAGCAGGATTAAGGTGAGTAAATCTCAGGAGGAGTGAGATGGGTCAATCCCAGCAGGAGTGAGGTGAGTAAATCCCAGGAGGATTAAAGTGAGTGAATCCCACCAGCAGTGAGATGAGTAAATCCCAGGAGGATTAAAGTGAGTGAATCCCAGCAGGAGTGAGATGAGTGAATCCCAGGAGGATTAAAGTGAGTAAATCCCAGCAGGAGTGAGGTGTCGCACATCTCTGGAGCAGCTGGTCTGGAGAATAATAATATTGGACGACCAGCTGTTGTTCTGAGCCATGCAGGTTTCTCAGGATTTGCCAGCCAGCTGCTTCTTCACTGTAGTCTTGTCATCTTGTGCAGTCTAGTCATCTCTGCACTACTCCAGACTAACTCATTCTGTAGCACGGCAGGGCTTCTAAAGTTTTTCCATGTCTCTCCACTACGGCGTTCACATCTCCGGCTTCCCAGCTCGTATCATGTTTAAATCTCCTCAGCTTTCAGTTCTGTTAATTCCATTTCCAGTTTATTTCCAGTCTTGTTTAAAAACATTACTCAAAGAGAACATACTGTCAGAGATGACGAGGCAGATTTTAAGTAACAGTCTTCAGAGATGTTTACAAATCAAAACTGCCCAGATTGACAAATCTAATGCACCGCATCATCTCTCCACTGCATCTGTCTCAGTGATTTGTCACTCTGCAGTCCGATTTAAACATCTTTACACTCCTCAATTATCTGTGACTAAAATATATATTGGCAGGGCAGTGCATTGCAAAGCACATACTATGAGAACTAAGCAGATCCACAAGATCCATCACGGAAAGTCATCATAATGAGACGAGGCCACACCAGTGAAACTTACCCAGTTTCATTCCTTGCTGTGCCATGTGTCTGGTTTCCTGGTTGAATGCGTGGGTTCTGGTGAATGTCTGCACTTTGCCTCGTGTGCCTTGTACCTCGTGTACAAGCTGTTTGCAAGGCACGCATTTGCCCCTGCGAGGTTTCATCGAGGACTCATTAGCCCTGCGATTCGGCTCTGAATGATTTATTGTGTGGTTTTTACTGTCTTGACCAGGCACTGTGAAGTTAAGGAGCTCCTCCGAGACTAATTTATGAATCACTTGCAGTGCCAAAGTAGCTATGGTGCTCTGGAAGCAAATTGAATAATTGTATTGCTCCTTTTATGGTGCCGGGCGCTAGCGGTTGGTGCAGCGGTGGCGGCTAATGAAAGCGCGCCTGTAGAATGGCTTTTATGTTAAAGAGGCAGGGAAGGCATTGTTCTCGCTTGTGAGGAGCAGCGGCTTGCGGGACAGTGATGAGGCTTTGGATCGTTTGCAGACATCTGACGTTCAGGAAGCGTCCATCTCGCCGCACTCAGCCCAGCCTGTGTTTCTGCCTATTAATTATTTCCCTCGGGGGCTGGCCCTGCTGGTCCGCACATCGATCTGCCCGTGTGGCCGCGAGGCATGGTGCGACGAGAATTTCTTTGTGTGATGTCCTCCTCAGCCCAGCGTCGGAGCTGCAGTCGAGTTTCTACCCCCCCCCCCCCCCCCCCCCTCGCGCCGGGACGAGACAGGGCTGGGGTTTTTCCGCAGAAGCACCAGAGGGGAGAGCCCCCGCACTTTGGCGGCGGAGAGCGTAGCGTTGTGAGCACAGAGCTCGGACTGGCTTCCCGCCATCCCCGGCCTGCTGCTGCTGGTGTGACAGATTCCCCCCTCCCACAACCCCAACAAGCCCCACAGCTCCACCCCCCCCACACCACCATCACCCAGAGCACATGACACACAAGGGGCCAGTTGTTAGTGCAGATTCATTTCAAAACACAGGAGCTCAACGTGAGGTGCTGAATTGAACCTCCACTATAGAGAAATCTCTCCTGTCGTGACGCCAGAGATGGCTCGCCAGGCTGCCATGTGCTCGCCAGACTCGGATGCTTCTGCCCGAGCCGAGACCCCGAGCCTTTTCTCAGATGATACTGTAATATGGCATGAGCTTAGCACACGGCCCTAGTCGTGGAAACTGGCCCGAGTAATTAATTGGAGGCTGAGGTCTCCCTGGGGTCCGAGCAGATGTGCAAATCAGGGACTGCGGCTTTTGGAACTTCAGTGAATGAGAAGAGTGAGGACATTCAGCCATTCAGGACCTGTGAGTGAGGTCCAGCAGAGGGGGCGGGATGTCATAGCTCTTTCACTTGCTTTGGGGATGTAGACACAGTTTTTGTCCTCTTAAACATGTGGTGGTGAAATTTTAATTCCAGCCCGTTATGAAATCCAGTGAAATATCCTTGGCACCATTCCAAGCTATTGAAGTCTTAAACTCATTTAAAATGTAAAAAGCTAGTCAGACTGAAGTTTAGAAATTAGGGCAGAAATGAGAATTTAGGGATACTCCAGGCTGTGAGAAACCTAGCAACCATGCGGTCTACATATTAGCGCTCTGTTTACATCTCCATACTTTCTTCCATCAGCTCTCCGAATAGACAAGCAGAGAGACCCTGAGCTCGGTTTGTGTATCTGAGTGCACGTTTATGTGGAAGGAAAGCTAACTGAGAACTAAGCTTCACGAGGACGTGGTGTGATCGTTCTCCCAGCAGACCCTTCTCCAACCTCCACGACTAGTTCTTCTCTGCCAGCTTTCATTGCTGGTTTTTGATTGATTAACTTCTTCCACAAGAAACAGTGAACATTGATTCCACCCTCTCAACAATGATGCTGAAAATTTTAGAGCATTCTTGCAGGTCCATATACATATATGTTTCTGCCCCATACAGGTCTTTACTCAGCTCTCAGATGTATGCTTACAAACACAGTGTAAGCCAATGCAGGTGAGGTAAACCACCAGTCTGGGGAAATTTAGCAGTTACAGCAATATGGTGTGTGATTAAATTCTCCTTTTTAAACTTTCTTTGATGCTTTTGTGAAGAATGATTCTAAATCACACAGATTTCTGTCAGTCTGTGACCCTTCATATTCCCCTGTAGGCTAGATACAGACACACTCCTCTCCCACAAGATCCCTGCTGGGAGGCTGTGGAAATGAAGCAGTACTAATGTGCTCTCCCTCTGCTGTGGAGGAGGCTGTGTGTGTGTGTGTGTGTGTGTGCGCGTGCGCATTCATGCCTGCATACATGTGCGTGTGTGAGTCAGTGTGTGCGGATGAGAAAAAGATGAATGTGTGTGTGTGTGTACGGGTGCATGTGTGAGTCAGTGTGTTCGGATGAGAAAAAGAGATGAATTTGTGTATGTGTGAGTCAGTGTGTGCAGATGAGAAAGTGATGAATGTGTGTGTGTGTGTACGGGTGCACGTGTGAGTCAGTGTGTTCGGATGAGAAAGTGACATGAATGTGTGTGTGGGACGGAAAACAAGGTTGTTTTTTTTTTGTTTTCTATGCCGGTTAATTTAATGCTGTGATTCCTTCTACTGGCCCAGGATATGGGAAGCACAACAGGCCCCCCTCGAAACTGGAGGGGAATAGTCATCGCCATGGCAGTCATACTGGGAGTGCTGGCACTGGTCAGTCTGTCCATTATCCTCCTGACTCCTGGTAAGAGAAACACGAGTGAGCACTGGACTACAGGGTGAGAGAAGCCAGGGTAGTGGGGCAAGTGAGGGGTGGGGAGGGGCAGGAAGTGGTGGGGGTGAGAAAAGACAGCACATAAGGTAAAGGCAGGAGGTGGAAGGGAGGGAGAGAGAGAGGGAGGGAGAGAGGGAATCCTGGGATTATGGATGTGGAATGCACAAATGAACAGAGGCTATGGAATAAATACCAAAGCAAGTCAATACAGCCGTCTCATCCACACGAAGGCGTTTTAAGGTTCGGCTCTGCCTGGAACATGGCAGGGGAGCTCAGGGAAACTGTGTTCTTATTGGACTGTGGCACAGCGAACACAAGCGTGTGAGACACAGCTTTGCCACAGAGATCAGAGAGTTACAGCACATGAACCAGAACAAAGATGGTGGGAGCTACAAATGAGCAAGACTGCAGATGGAGATTTGAGAAGTGAGAAGGAGAGATGATGTGTGGGGACACGGGGTGGAGGACAGCTGCTAACTAGGAATGGGTGGAGCAGTGCTACGCCCACTAGTCTAACAAACTAGGCACAACTTTAATTGTTAATTAGAATTTCTATAATTTATACTTCGTTTGGTATCATACAGACTATAATATTTATGTTGCCTGGGACTTGCGACTGATGCAAGCTGCCTGCAGGGCGGTGCTGTGGAGTAGATGTTGACTCTCTGCTCTCTGTTACCCACTGCAGATGAGTCTCACCTCCTTCTGCACTCCTGCCTCACCGTGGAGGACCTGGAGAAGAATGAGTTCAAAGTTCATGACCCCTGTGCTACCTGGCTAAATGGTGAAGGCTCAGAAGACTCTACTTAGTGATTGATGCAAAGTTTGGAGAAAAGTGGATGACTGAAGAAAAGACTATATTTTGATTATATAATTTGTTTCTGTTTTGGGTTATTGCCACTTGAGCTCTTGCTGAAGTGAGAGAGGGTAGTTCAACAAAGATGGTTTTCTTATGAAATTTCAAAGTATATCAGATTCCTGTGCTTCGGAGGCAATAATTGCTCATGGCATAAAGCAATTTACGCTTGCTTTTTTCGTAGAAATTCTAATACTTGTGATTATTCAAAGTAATAACAAGGTCTCGTTTAAAACCAGCTCCGTGTATCTGAACAGTTCTTGCTGGAGAAAGTCCCACCCATATTCAGGCTGGAGTTAGCTTAAACGACTGGGTGTGTAGCTGGGTGGAGGAGGTGGAGGTGTGAGGTTTGGGTGTTGATGTGTGTTTAACGCTGTGTTGGGCAGAGAATGAGGTGGTGTTATGCACTCAGCAAGGTCACACTCTCCTACACAACCTCAGCAACAACCTCACAACCACGCTGCTGGACAACAGCACTCTGGTGAGTCTCTCTCTCACACACACACACACACACACACACTTATTGAACATATGTTCAATAAGGTACAACCAAATCATCAGCTTGAGCACACTATGCGCACACACACACACACACACACACTAGGATCTGTTCGCATGCAAAGCCTACTACTGCTCATGGATAGCAGCACCCTAGTGAATTACATCTCCCTGAGGCAAATGATGTACTGCCATCTGGATTCACTCCTGTTCCCAAAGAGCCATGGCCAAATGGAGTGTGTGCAGAGGTGCGCGGAGGTGCACGGAGGAGGCTCCGTGAATACAGAGTGTGTTAAACATTCTCTAAAGACACCCCCAAAAAACCAGTCCTGAAAATGCCGTGAGAGAATGGTATTTAGAAACTCTTGACAGTTTAATCTCACCCCTCCCCTCCCATCTTACTCTCTCTCTCTCTCTCTCTCTCTCTCTCTCTCGCTCCGTCTGTCTCTTTATTTCTCTCTTTCTGTCCTGACTGTTCGGCTCCTCGTTTGTGGCCCAGCGCACGGCTTCAAACAGACTGCTTTAGTGGGAGTTTCACATTAAACAGCGGCAGCTGGGTTGACACTCACACAACTATGTGGGTCACTGCGTCTGAGCCGCACGCCCGAGCCGCCCCTCCTCGGATGATGAGATCCTCCAGCGTGCCACACAAGCCGTTGCTCTTCAGCTCTTACGGTTCTTCCCTGAGGAGGGGGCGGGGACTAGCTCAAGGGGGCGGGGACTAGCTCAAGGGGGTGGGGGACAATCTCAAGGGGGCGGGGACTAGCTCAAGCCAACGCCTGCTCCCTGTGTCGCAGTGAGCCGACTGTCTGTCAGTGATTCATCCAGTGCTCCTGATGTGATATGTCATTGCAGGATGTGAAGTCCGCAAAGTTCCAAGTGTCAGCAGATAAGAAGTACATCTTGATGGCCTACAACATTCGCCCGGTAGGTACTACATGGCCCAGAATGCCGTTCAATCTTTTGTGTCACTCCACTGTGTGGCAGAGTACTTAAACACAACTCATAACAGTGAAGCAGGTTAAACTAAGCTGGCTGATGGGACTGGGTGTAAATCACCCACATCACGTACACATGCCGTGTCAACATCTGCTGGTGCACGTGTGGCTGAAGAAGCTAAGCCCATACAACAATCCCATAATCCCCTGCACACCATCGCGGTAGCAGGAGGGAGCTCCACACCCACTGTCTGATAGTGCTGCAGTCCGTTCAGCATTAACAACCTGCTGTTTGCCAATGGGAAACGTGCAAGGAATTGAATAATCAGACTCTGCACAAAAGTGGATAGAGGAAATAGAAGGAGACTGGGGGAGGGAGGGGGGGGGGGCAACAGGGGGGTGGGATTTGAGAGTGGGTGGATGAAAGAATGAGTGTAGGGGCAGGTAGGGGCGGGTACGGGGCACCAGAGGGACCCAGAGCAGCAGTAATGGAATCGCCGTGGCGACTGGGCACTGCATGGTAATGAGGAATGAGCCTGGACCAGCCTAGCGGGGGTCTTCAGGAGAGCCGTTACACCAACCTGGAGAATAAACTCCACACCGTGTGCTCACCGGGCCACCATGAGGCCTGGAGGTGATCGATCCCCACCCCACGCCTGGGTAAATAACTGTTTTTGTAATAAATTGTTCCCTCTCATTTCCTAATAGGATATGCTGGTGCTACATTTCTATTGCTCATAGTGAAGGAGGAAGGAGTTCTGTGAGAGTGAAGCCCTCAGCAGTGTGTGTTTAGTTAAACCACCACACACACACACATGCGCACACACACACACACACACACACACACACACACACACACACACACACACACACACACACACACACACACACACACACACACACACACACACACACACACACACACACACACATACGCACACGCACACACACACATTTGCACTCTCCCATACTATTGCAAGTAGATATCACAGTTGAAGATTGGCTTTCTCTGATATTACAAGGCTGTGTGTGTGTGTGTGAGTGTGAGTGTGTGTGTTGTGCTCCATTGAAATACTGTTCCATTCATATTTCCCCTTAGATTAACAGACATATTTTCTACCACCTCCACACATCTTGTGTATCCCTGCACTTCTACACAGAATAAGTGACAGTATTTTTCATTGTGTGTGTGTGTGTGGGTGTGTTCACATGTGCATGATTCCCTTGTTACTTTTTACTGCATCTACTATTCATTTTCTTTCTCTCTCTCTCCCATTCTTTCTTCCCCTCACTCTGTCTTTTCTTTTTCTTTTATCTCTTTCTTCCCATTTTCATCACCCCATGAGCTTTAGTGCTGACTGAAGCAGTCTGGAGCCTTACATAGGGAAGAGCACCAGAACCATGGAGAGGGAGGGAGAGGGGAGAGAGGGAGGGAGAGAGGGGAGAGACTGAGGAGAGAGGGGAGAGACTGAGGAGAGAGGGGCGGGGGTGGAGGGGGGGGGGGAAAGGGGGGGGAAGAGAGAGGGAGGAAGAGAGGGAGAGACGGGAGAGAGGGGAGAGACTGGGGAGAGAGGGGCGGGGGGGGAGAGACAGGGGAGAGAGGGGGGGGGGGGGGGGGGGGGGGAAAGGGGGGAAGAGAGATGGGGTGAAAGACGGGGGAGAGAGGGAGGAAGAGAGGGGGAAGAGAGAGAGAGAGGGAGGAAGAGAGGGGGGAGAGAGAGAGACGGGGAGATAGAGAGGGATAGACAGAAAGAGAGAAAGTGAGAGACAGACACAAACACTGAAAGAGAAAAATAATAAAAAGAAGAAGAGAAAGAAATACAGAGAGCACAAAATGGTGGTGGATAAGATCCTCTGCCTCCCTCAGATCACCCTGGCAATCGAAATCAATCACAGCATGATGGAGAAAAGAGGAGGAGTGGAGGTGCCACTGATGGAGAAAGCAAGAGAGGGTGGAGGGAGGAGGAAGCAGAGGAGGTGCAGAGATGGGCCGAGAGGGACAGAGAGATGCCTGAGAAGTAGAGGGAGAGGACACAAGAGGAAGACAGGAGAGCAGAGAGAGGTGGGGACAGAGAGAGGTGGGGACAGAGAGAGGTGGGGACAGAGGGAGGCGAGGACTGGAGCAGGTGGGGACTAGTGTGTGTGTGTGTGTGTGTGTGTGTGTGTTTTGGTGGGTGGGTCGTGAATCTGCTAACAGTAAGGACCAGGTAGTGAATCAATACAGATCGGCTCACTTTATCCTAATGTAGTGCACACAATCATTCCCTTTTGTATTGAGACTGAGAGGAACATATTCAGACTGCACCGGTAACAGACACTGTCTGGATCAGATCAGCGTCTGCGCTTTCTGGTTGGGCATAAAGCTTGGTGTCCTGCAAGGTCCATGTTCCACTGATGAATGTTCCCTGCATTACCTGCGTACAGTATAGATATTAGAGTTGCACATTCTGACAAAAGGGGAGAGCATAGCTTGGCAGAAAGATTTATGATTCACACTCATTTCAAGACCACATTAGAACCCCCCCCCATCACACACACACACACACACACACACCTCTTCACTCCTTCCGATGAAGCGATGAGTTATTAAGCAGAACTTGGGATGGGGCAGATATATGTGGAGAAGCTCTCCAGTAATCAGGCACCTGATGAGCTGCTAGACAGCCTGGTCAGCAGTGTTACAGCTCATAACTCCAGCTCTCCTCAGCCTGTCCAGACGCCCACACCACCCACACCACCCTGCACCCACCCTGCATCCGCCCTGCACCCACACCGCCCTGCACCCCACCCTGCACCCGCCCTGCACACACCCGCCCTGCACCCACCTGCACCTGCCCTGCTGACTGCTACGTGCACCACCCCCTACACCCTCTGCACATGCTCCACCTTCTACATCCACTACACCCACACACACACCCTTAAAATGCACCCTCATCAATCAGCTGTATTTCAGAACTTTAGTTCCTCACTCTACCAGGTCTCTGCGTGTGTGTGAATGTCTGCAGGACTGATGGAGAAGCATCACAGGTGCTGCTGTATGAAGCTGGTTAACAGATCACCAGCGTGCAAGACTGTCATCAGAACACAGGATGGTTACTTCAAACAATCAGATATTTGTTCTGTTTATTAGAACACAATAACATGTTTTCTTTCATTAGTTTGGCATCTTCCCTGTTTTTTTAATGTCAAAAATATTAAAATTAAGTAGGAGTAGGTGTGTCCAAACCTTGGACTGGTAGTGTATTTCCACACCGGTTCACCCTTTTCTTAAAGGACGTAATAAACATATTAGGTTTTTCTGGTCATTATGTCGGATACTTTGTCAAGGCGTTAAAGCAGCAAGCAAACACTGTTGGGGGCTTTGCTGTTGATAAGCCTGATACCTCGTTTCCCACAGAGATATTCATCTTCCTGTGTGTTTTTCTAATGAAAACCCCCACCCTTGCCTCTCGTCTTGTATGCCACGCCACAGTATGTGATATTTCATCCCATTTTCCTCAGGCTCAGGATCATTCTTTTGTATCCTGTTCCATGCCTCATACACAGGCTGAAATACACATGGCTGACTTAACAGGTCATTAACTGACCAAGGACACGGCTCCTCAGACAGACGACGGGCACATATCCTAGTTGTCGTAGATAAGAGGAGAGAGCTACAGCAGGATTGTATTACAGGTTGTCCTTCACAGCATGGGCAGCTAAATGAGGGTCGTCTCCGTCATGCGCCCACACTCAGTCCTGAGTATTTGGGGAAACAAAACCTTGATGTTCTTACACTTCAGCTTTTACGCTTAATGGTATCTAACAACACAAAATCGAATTCCCAGAACATCTTTCAACAATTGCTTTCTTCAGCTACCAAAAGGAAAACTCTTCTGGGAAAACCTTATACAATATGGCAAAACCTTTAAGTAACTTTAAACAAGGTTGTTGATAGGGAGCTTCACTCAGGGAGACTGTTTATTCCTTCATTCATCCTCCAAAGTGCTTATTCCAGTCCCGGGTTATATGAAGCCAGAGAATAACCCAACAGACTCGAGAGCGAGACGGGACACGACTGCTCAGCTGACTTGAATTTCAACAGGAACCGAAAACGAAACGAAAAGTTGGAAACTGTGGGTGAAAAGTGTACCTCAGGTGGTCCAGAGAACCATCCAGGTCTGAAGATGCTCGGCCACTTCAGGACACTTGTGTCATTAGAGGGAAAGGTCACTACAAATTAGTCCAAGCTCATTTTGATCCATCACCTTTATGCTTCTGTCCTGATAGGAGCGATGGTTTTCTGACTGACCACGCCCCACATGTACGCATGCGGGCTGACGGACCGCAGTGAGATGTAGAGCAGTGTTGTAGACGAGGGCTCTCCACCACTGTCATTGTCACGGCCACCGAGGGAATGTCTGTAGTGACGAGCAACATTAAAGCCCCTTCTGGTGGCACAACAATTCAACATGTGTTGCTTTTCCCCTCTGTCTGGGGTTGGATCTGCGTTTAATGTTATGAAAAAAACTGCATAGAATATCGGAAAATGCGTTTTTCGTGTTTGTTAAAACACTGCACTATTCTCACCTTCACCCTGTTATTTTTACATGTCATGGCGGCTAATGCAGTCCTCCTTGCAGCCCCGTAGTTCGTAGATTTAACAGCTTCACAGCAGACTCCAGCATTATCATTTCAGACTTTTTTTTTGGTGCAGTTTTGGGGTGAATAGTTCAAAGACGATCCATGATTCTCAAATAGACTCGTCCATTATTATACCTTAGAGGGGAATGACCACCTTATTGGCTAGGGATGATATTGCATGCTATGTAGATAAAGTCCGTTGGTCTGCCAAAACCCAGAGATGCAATACTGCAATAGAATAAGTGAGCGTTTGTCTCCCTATGTGAAAGACGTCCAGTGCAGACATGCGTGTCCTACTGGACTGGACGTCCTCACTCCTCAGTGTCCATATTTGTCCACTGCACAAGTGTCAGCGATACATTAGCATCGTTAATAAGGTGGCTTTCATCAGTCTCCAGGTTTTGAATCCATGGTTTGCTTGCAATTTAGTGAATTGAGTTTGAATTTAAGGTTTTGAAAAAATGGAATATCATTTTGGAGAATGTGTTTTAGCAGTAGTAAAATAACTATTATCCTCTTTCACCACATTACTCTGAAATATTGTGGTTCTTGATACTGTTCTCGTTGGAGGCTGATGGTCCTTCATAGTTTTAATTGCATCATAAAACCACAGGGATTCCAGGTCTTGGATCACTTTCAAACTTAATGGAGTTTTTTAATAATGAAACTGCTCTATGTAACTTTGGGAAGCTGCTTTAGAAGCTAATTGTTATTGTACTGTACTGGATGTAAAGAATGAACTGGAAGTGTGTGTGTATGTGTGTGTCTATGTGTGTGTGTGTGTGAGTATGTGTGTGTGTGCGTATGCTTGTCTGTGTGGGTGTATGTATGTGTGTTTGTGTGTGTGTGTGTGTGTGTGTGTGTGTGTGTGTGTGTGTGTGTGTGTGTGTGTGTGTGTGTGTGTGTGTGTGTGTGTGTGTGTGTGTGTGTGTGTGTGTGTGTGTGTGTGTGTGTGTGTGTGTGTGTGTGTGTGTGCTTGTGTGGGGGTGACTGCATACAAACACCAGGGTTCCACCATGTGCTCTGCCACTTTTCAGGTGTTCTCACTGTCCTTCACTGCCTCCTATGCTTTCTACACCATGGCCAGTGGGTAGGTAGCGGCAGCACACTGCATGGGCTGTACTGGGCATGTTCATTACCAGCCAGGCCTGTGAGTCAGACAGGCCCCTCTCAGTCTATACCCACACCCAGCCATCAGGCACCCCTCAAACACAGCACACACTGACCCAGATGGCAGCGTTCCAGCAGTAGAGACGCATTCTCCCAGTAAGCTTAAAATACACTGCATTATTATTAGATTGTCGTGGTGGATGCTCTCCATCCTGCAGAAAGGTCTGAAGCCTGAGAGATTCAAGCGCTGGTGAAACATCGGTGAATGCCTTGAAGCTTTGCTTGCTTGTTGTTGAAGTTGCAGAATCACCACACTCCCCCAAGTCCCTAAAGTGAGGCTCCATCGCATGATCTGACCTCTCGGCTTGTTTGATTGGTACTTCTGTGTGGTTTTGTCTTTGTTTGGTTTGGTATGATCTCTGCATTTGCATCTTGCTGTTCATGCCTGTCACGCGGGGACGTTCTGTCACGCGGGGACGTTCTGAAAGACCTCCCACTCCTGCTTGTTTTGATCTGGTTTCAAACACTGTGCGGTGTCTGTCAAATGAGCTTTGCAGCTATGCTCAGTGTGTGTGTGTGTGTGTGTGTGTGTGTGTGCGTGTGCAGGGAGGTGAGGGATCTCATCCCAGCAGGTGCAGACATGTCGGTTCTACAGTATGCGGCATGGGGTCCTCAGGAGAACCAGCTGGTGAGAACTCAATACACACCACACCCACAGAGAGACCTTACAAGTGTCTCATGCAAATGTTTTCATTCTATTTTTAAATCCTGGTGATTAATAACACATCGTTGTCACTCATAAGAGCACACCGTAGCATTTCAATGGTGTGAATAGGCTGTTCACGTTATGACTCTTCCCTTTCACTGTCTCTCTGTTCTGCCAGATGTACGTGTTTGAAAATGACATCTACTACCAGGCAGACGTGTCCAGTCCAGCGATGCGTCTCACCACCTCAGGAAAAGGCAGTGCGGTGGTCAACGGGCTGAGTGACTGGACCTATGAAGGTCAGAAGGCCTAGGGTGGGGTTGGGATTAGCGACCAGAGATTTAATAATGAACTCATTTTCTCATCGTAAATCAGACATTTGGGAGACTGGGTGTAGTGGTCAGTGGGGATGAGTGGTCAGTGGGGTTGAGTGGTCAGTGGGGTTGAGTGGGTTTGAGTGATCAGTGTGTGATGGACTAAATGAAATGGTGGGACTGTGGCCCTCCCAACCAACTAACCTTGATTGTGTCCTTGAAGAAGGCACCTATCAACATGGAGGACTGTCCATCTCTTTAATAATTTTCTATTTTAAAAATAATCATATGAGTAATTAAGGCTTTTATAGAAGCCTTGAAATGGGGATATTTCAGTTTCCCTTGAAATTGTGTGTTAGAAATTGATTACTTTCCAATTTGGACATAGTACTACATTTAAAGAACAGATTTCTTTTCTAAATTACTCAAGCAGAGTGAGTCATTTACTCTTATGCAAATATGAAATGGGAGGTTAAACTGGATTCGTTCCCTGCCTTCCCAGAGGAGATCCTGCTGAAGTATCCCGCCCACTGGTGGTCCCATGATGGAGCTCGTCTGGCATACCTTAAAATCAACAACTCTGCCACGCCCTTAATGGAGATACCTCACTTTCTGGGTGGGACGTACCCCTCAAATATGCTCTACCCTTACCCTAAAGTAAGAAAACAACCTTTCTTCCTCTTCTTCTAGTCATGAAGTCTAAACAATGTGCTTAGGTAATTCGAATAAACCAATACAATAAATCTACAATAAAGTCAAAGAGACAGAGACAGGTTTGCACATGTTTTGCTGGAAAAGAGTGTTCATGTTCCTCTGGACAGGCTGGATCAAGCATTCCTTTGGTGGGCCTGTTTGTGGTGAACCTCTATGGACCAGCCCACACTTTGGAAATGATTCCACCCGACTCTCAGGCCAGCAGGTCCGGCAGTGATCCGCCTGCAGTCATGCGTGCAGTACAACACATACAGAGTCTGTGAAACCTGCGTTGCGAGACTTTCATACTGAGATATGATGAAATGTTCCTTAAAAGCCATTTGCTGCTCAGGGAAAAGCACTTGTAATCAACACGCTGGGCTGGAAAGAAGTTTCATTATCTCTTTTGCTTTCATCTTTTCTGCTGTGTCACTCTTTCATTTTACATCATTATCAGTCTCTTTCCAGCACTATCGTTTCTGAGTCCCGTGCGTGTTCCGTTTTTACTTCTTTTTAAATTGCATCTATTCTTTTTCCCATTTATTTATTTTTTCTTTCTCTGTCTCTCTCTCTCTCTCTGTCTCTCTCTCACATATGATGAAGAGATAGCTACATCTCCATGGTACGCTGGATCAGCAGCACACGTTTGGCTGTGGGCTGGCTTAACCGGGTCCAAAACCAGTCTGTACTGTGCGTCTGCGAGGCTACAACAGGAGCCTGCACAGAGGTGAGAGGTCAACGGTTTGGTGCGTGGCCACCCTGCCGGGGGGTTTTATGTGTGATGTGGCCGTTGATTCTGGCCTTGATCTGCATTCTGCGGTGTGTGTGCGGTCACGAGGGGGGGCGGGTGGACGGGGGGGGGTGGGGGATATTGCGGGTGGACGGGTTTCTGGCTGCTCTCTCATCCCAGCTCAGCCACATTTCACACTGGATCGTTTTCTTGGTCCGTGAAAGATTCAGTGCGAAGCGTTCAGCCTGAACTTTAAGCCCTTTAAGTCTATGTGCAGTCCATTTTAAAATGAAAAGGTCATTTTGAAAGCCTGCGTCTCTGCATATATAAATGTGTGTGTGAGCAGGCGATCACAGGATCACAGGATCACAGGGCGGTGCAGTGTAGGGGCCCTGCAGGACTCACCACTCCATGTAGTTTTGAAGGCTGCAATTTCAGTTTTTAAGGAGCAATAACTCTTTTTTTTACCACCAAAAGAAGCGAACCATATTTATGAAAGTTATTTATTGCTTTTACATTTTTCTATAAAGTGCAGCTCACATTAGATGACAAATCAAATAGCATTGCAGTCCTCAGATGAACTAGTGTTAAAATAAACCTCCACAGAGCAGGTTTCCCAAATGGAGGCGGCCATGTTGAAAATACATTTAATATAAAATCTCAGAAACTTCCAGGCCACTAGGTGTCAGTATAATGGTTTTGAAATATTGTTTTCATAATAGTTGCAATAGCACAAGATTGGAAAAACAATAACAATGGAAAAATTACTTATTGCTCCTTTAAAGCTCACTAGATCTCTCTGAAAGTTGCGTATGGGGAAAACAGTACAGCAGCAACTGTGTCTGTGATATGCCCCGCCCCTGTGTCTGGCTCCCTGTGATATGCCCAGCGCCTGTCTCTGGCTCCCTGTGATATGCCCCACCTCTATGTCTGGCTCCCTGTGATATGCCCAGCCCCTATGATGCCACCTTTAATCTGTTCCATTTTCTTTCTCGTGCCCTCAGAAACACAAAATGACTCTGGATCTTCTGCAGGATCAGCAGCAGGTAGAGTCCGCCCTTCTCACTCCCGCTCTGTCTCTTTTCCTCCCCCATCTCTCTCGCTCTCCCGGGGGTATGATGTACGGCCCAGTCCGCCTGTAGCCTCCACACCTTCCTTTATGACATCACAGTCCATCAGTCACAGAAATGAATTGCATCACCGCTGCACGCGTTGCCGCTGATTGGCTGTGGCAGTGTGTATTTACCACGACTCACCCAACAGGAGGTGCCGTTGTTCTCGGCAGATGGCTCCCAGTTTTACCTCACGCTGCCTGCCAAGCAAGGAGCCAGTGGGGAGTTCCGCCATATTGCCAGCGTTCCTGCACAGGTGGGTTGGGGCCAATGACTTCATGCTGCTCGGAGCAGAGCAATTACATTTACTCTGGCTGACAGGGAAACACATTCTGGCTTTTCTGTGGACTTGGATGGAACAAGGAGCTTTGATCTCTTACACAACTCCAAAGTATCAGTTAAACATGAAGCTGCTAAACGGAAGAGCAACGCAACCAGTTAACGGTCGAAAGAGAGTTCAACATTAGTGTTGCTTTGTCTCCTGTCTCCAGCAGATGTCCACCTAGACATACCTGTCCTCCCCCTCCTGTGATCCCCACACTAGGACAACAGCTACAGCATTTTATCCTGTTATATAATTATGCCAAGGTTCAATGGGGTAGGATCTATTGGCAAAATGAAAAATTTGTTTTACAATATTGACTTTCTCTTGAACACATGAGGGATCTGTTGCACACAGAATGACATGTAGTTTGTTATATGTATGATCAATCTTTCACTTTGCATTACGTGCCCTGCAACGCTGTGTATTGTATTTCTCGGCTGGAGCCCTCTGTACCTCCGCATGGCTTCCCTCCATACTTCACTCGCTCTAATGCACCTGATTTCTCCCTGTCTTTCTTCTCCTCTTCTTCCTATTTTCTTCTCTGTCTCACCCATTTTGCAAAACTTTCAATTGCGCCTGTCTCTCCTTCTCTCACCCTCTCTCTCTCCCTCACCCTCTCTCTCTCTATCTCTCCCTCTCCCACTCTCTCCCTCACCCTCTCTCTCTCTATCTCTCACCCTCTCTCTCCCTCCCTCACCCCCCCCCTCTCTCCATCTCTTCCTCTCCCTCTCTCTCTCTATCTCTCCCTCACCCTCTCTCTCTCTCTCTCTCTCTCTGCAGCCTGCTCTTCCCTCTGTTTCTCCTCGTTTCCTTACGTCAGGCAATTGGGATGTGGCTGAACTTTGTGCCCTCGATGAAGAGAATGGTAAAATGTACGAGAGCAGCACCTACCTGCACACTTCTAACATCTGAGCTTACATCCCAGCGTACAGCAATCCTCAGTAATCCTCTCCTAGCATACCGAGCAACCCCAGATGATATTTAATTAATTCGCAGCTTCCTAATTTAGATTTGCATAGACTGTAATTAATTTTTCATGTGTACTCCTCTGTTGCTCTGTAATAACTATCACATAAAATAAATATAACTAACTCGACTAACCACTTCAAAGTGTGCATGTCAGTATTAAAATTGCTTGTTTTGGATGCACAGTTTGCATGTTCTGGGAACAGATCCAGTTTAGTCCTGGATACTGACACTGATGCTTTCCTGCAGTGTCAACACTAATAGAAAAAGAGATACAATCTGTGATGCTTGAGAGTCACATCGTAAGATTAATCTCTGCAAAATGGTTTTTAGAGAACTACAAGAAGAAGCCTGAAACCAGGAGCTTCTATGGCATCTGTAATGTCCAGCAATATTATTCCTAAACGGAGAAATGACTCCTGGCGTGCTTTGGACTTGTTTTAGGTGAATACGTTTCACTTAAGGACAGTCAATTAACAGAACATTTATGCAGCTCGTCAGTAATTAAGCAATGACACTATTTTTTTTTTTATATATATGTGCGATTGGAAATAAAATGTTGAACTTGAGATGAAATGTCAGGTTTGAAATTACATGACTTTAAAGTGGGGTCTGCATATTAAAAAAATGGTGGCAGTCCCTCTATAATTCAACCAATAATATGCTGGCCAGTCAGCTAGATCGCGCTGCGTATCCCATGATAGCACTGCAGTGTCTGGGGAAATGTGAGCAGGCGTTTAAATGCTGGGGCTGGTTACGAACATTCGTAGTGGGTTTCTATTGGAACGGGTCTTTTATCAGTGTGAAATGCTTATGTTGAAAAGCTCCCTGGCCTGTGTTTCCTGTCTCTGCAGTTATTTCCTGAGCTCGGAGGAGTCCAGGCAGAACAATCACTTATACAGGTGAGCGTCTGTCTCCCTCTTCAAATTTCCCCCCAACTGTAATTGAATACTTCATCATTCTGAGAGGCTTCTGCTTAGGTTCTCAAAGGCTGGCCCATCACGCACCATTATTTGCATTTACATCCCATAGGCGGTGCACTTTGGGAGTATTTTATGTTCTCGTTAACGGGACGCTTATTTTGAAAGTCACTGTCCTCCTTCATGGTGGCTAATTTTTATCTGCACATGAACTATATGTGAAGCCTTCAGGATCACTGGTCTCCGTGTCTTCAACACCCTCAATTACAACGATGACGATGATGGTTATTATTATTAATATTATTATTGATCATTATTATTGTTATAATTATTATGAATTATTTGCTTCTCTCGGTTATTATTATTATTGATATTATTCTTAATTATTATAATAATTATTATTATTATCCATTATTAGTTATTCATTTCAATTACAATTGGTTAAGATGAACTCCAGCAAGCTTCAGGCAGACCGCCCATCTAATTCATTTAACAGTAAGAGGAGAGGACCAAGGGGTGTGTATAGAGGAGTGTGACTCACTTGAATCTGGGCAGCGTTCTCTACCCCATGATTAATGTGTTAAGTCTCTTGGTCTCCTGGGCCAGACCATGAGTATTCATTGATTTTTTTTATTGCGATGTTGCCATCCAGAGGGTGAGATCACAGTGGCACCAGATCAGTGCTTGTCTGTACTTCACACCAGAGCCACTGATAAAATATCTGCTGGATTTAAAGGTTGGCCTTATTGTTGTATGTGTGTGTTTGTCTTGCAGTGTTGAACTCGGAGGAGTGTTTCATCGTCACTGTCTGACCTGTGACCTGTTTGAGAATTGTAGCTTCTTCAGAGCTGAATTCAGTCCCAACAAGACACACTTCACACTCTACTGTTTAGGTGGGAAATCACACAGCTGCACATGTGTGCATGAAAACACTTGTTTTATTTTATTACGCACACAGATTTTATTTAATGTTTGTGTTTGCAGGCCCAGGGGTTCCAAAAGTCACCATCCACAGCACAAGCGATCCCTCTCGTGAGTTTGGCCTTACGACATCATAAAAACATAACAAAAACGTCTGAATAACGTCGTTTACATGCGCAGAAAGCGAAAAACTCCATGTACTAATATGGGCTTAACTAATGTGGGATTACCAAAAATAATTTAGGATTAATGGTGTATCCGTAACTAATGCAAGACTCTAGCGTGAGATTAGGTAATTGTTCACAGCATGGCTCATTTGGTACTAATTGATTAGCCTTCATTGAACTGTTGTAGGAAGAATTGCAGTGTCCGCAAGTCCCCTGATGGGCCACCGTTCTGCCCAGTTCTGCCCAGAAGAAACGGCACAAGCGAAAGCTTCAGAACTTGAGCCAACAGCGAGGCTCATAGTGAAATGAATATCTGCAGTTCTTAAGAGAGGATGTGTTTGCTGTTTGTTGATCTTCTCAAAGAATGTGAGACCGTCGGTTTATCCAGCGCCGTCGTAGTCTCCTCTTGCATCATCCCATCAAAGTCGTTTGCAAGCTATAAAAGCGCGGACATTTTATGGTTTATTCCTGATGCTTATTAAGTTGAATGCTTCCCCCTGCTCGCTGAAATGTACATTTGTTTAAGAAATGCATCAGTTAAATTACATTGGTGCAAATGGAACTGATGTGTCTCGCTTTCAGGATACACAGTGTTGGAGGAAAACAGTGTCCTAGCTGCATCTCTTAGCATTAAGCGTCTTCCAGAGACACTCTACAGGACCCTCTCCTCTGATGGCTATGGTAAGATGCTAATGCTACAGGACCCTCTCCTCTTATAGCTATGGTAAGATGCTAATGCTACAGGACCCTCTCCTCTTATAGCTATGGTAAGATGCTAATGCTACAGGACCCTCTCCTCTGATAGCTATGGTAGGATGCTAATGCTACAGGACCCTCTCCTCTCATAGCTATGGTAAGATGCTAATGCTACAGGACCCTCTCCTCTCATAGCTATGGTAAGATGCTAATGCTACAGGACCCTCTCCTCTGATAGCTATGGTAAGATGATAATGCAATTGCTTTTTGTCACTTTGTCTTAGTCATTTTTAGGTACATTAGATTCAATCTAATTATTTCTGCTTTTTCTAAGTGGATCTTTACAGCACGAAGACTTGCCTATTTGCATATAATTACATGTTCCTCAGGAGTGTGTGTGTGTATGTGTGTTTGTATGTACTAGAAAGTACATATATGTGCATATATTTCTGTAGATTTTATTTGACAGAGAGACATAGAGAGATAGAAAGAGAGAGTGAGAGAGAGAGAGAGAGAGAGAGCGAACCGAGCCCACTCAGAGGAAGCTATTTGCCGGGGGTCTGAATATTAATGAGCTTCCAGCATGCCCTTCTGCAGTATTGTATGGGCGAGCTGTCTCTGTCCTCTGTTTTAACTGCCTCTGTACATAATTCCAGATCTGCATTTGAAGCTCTCCCTGCCCCCAGGGTATGAGGGAAACCTACACCCCCTCCTCATCATGGTGTAAGCCTGCGATGTGTCTTATCAACCATAAATCATCTTTATTACAGCCAGCCTCTCAGCACACTTCATTATACCGCATGCTTAATTAATGTGCTGTAATTGCTTCAGTATTGACTTAGATGAGTAATAAACATTTGGGGTAATCAGGAGACTTTGACCTTATTTAAATATGCTCATCGTTACACTAGTTTGGCTGTTATCGTTTACCTCTCTCTTCCTGTTTGTTTTCCATATGTCCATTTTCATCCCTCTCTCTCTCTGTGTGTGACCCCCGCCACAGTGACGAGAGTCCAGGAACGCGGTCCGTCTCAGAGGAGTTTGAGCTTAGCTGGCCCCAGGTTCTGTGCAGTCAGCACGGAGTGGCTGTGGTTCGGGTGGACAGAAGAAGTAAAGTGTCCGCGGGCCAGCGAACGAATTCAGCGGACTCCCGCAAACTAGGTTCACTACGCATCAAAGACCACCTGGGGGTCGTAGAGTGAGTCTGTCTGTCTGTCTGTCTGTCTGTCTGTCTGTCTAAAATGCTTCACATTTAGAAAGGGATCAACATTTTTATGCATTGACCCAATATTGAAGGAGCAAAAGTAATTGTACACACACACACATTGCCACATTGACCAGACACCAGACGGTTTCTATCTTCCTTGGTGATGCGTTTCCTGTCCTGTGCTGCGGCCAGTTTCATTTCCTCATTTCCTGCGAGGGCTTGTTTGTGTTTAGTCTTGTCTTTGGCCTCGTCCTCAGGACCGAATCACATGCTCACTCCAGCTTCTTGTCCCGAATAGTTCCGCAGTCATTTAGACTTCGTCCTGCAGTCGCCGTCATTGGCCACATCGTTAGTGAAGATAAACGAGCTCTTCTGTTTCGTTGGCAGCCGTAGAAGCAAGCATGCTTCCCAGATGAGACGGCATGGTTTATCATAAGTTGATCCTTTTATCCTCAGTACCATCTCAGCACCACGGACGACGTTGTTCCCGAACTTTCTCAGTGTTTTATGTGCTTTGCATCAAGCTGTATCCTGCAGCCTTTGCACTTACTAAAACAACTTTCCATCCCTTTTCCAAACACTTGCTTTTCTTATTCACCACGAGAAGATAATAAGTAGGCTAACAGTTCAGCGTGGCGCATGATAGAACAGTTAAGCACGCGCTCTCCAGGGCGCACCGTGTTCGCTGTACCTTAAATGCCCTCACAGGTTCATTTGTGAAGGTCAAACATGGTACAGCAGGGCAGGGCGCCACATTTACACAGCAACTGGCAAAATTCCATGTTTATCAGTATGACGGGGCATATTTGTGTGACCACTGGGAATCAGACCCATGTCACTAGCATCGTGGTTTGCTCTACAAGCTGGTGCATCATTAGCTCCTCTTAACAAAGAGAGCAGCATGTTGTATGTTTGTAACATAATGTGCTGAATACAGTATGTGTCTGTGGGGGACTATAGCAGGTCTAGAGTAAACATCAACTTAAAAGAAATAAGCAGAAGGAAAGAGAGAGAGAGACAGAGGAAGAGACAAAGAAACAGAAAGAGACAGAACACACAGAGACAACAGCACCCCTCCTGCCCCCCATCAGCAGACCTGCAGTGGCTGCATCTGAATGGCAGGACAGTGGCAGATTAGCGATCGTGGATCCGCTCAATTATACCCCAGATCCCTCTAATCACCTACTAACTGGGGAGGAGAAGCATTCAACCAAAGGCCTGATTAAAGGAATTAAAGGAATAGCTTTTCAGCTCGAAGATGAGACTGAGTCCGAGTCACGAACACGGACAGGAAGGTTACTGACTAGCTGGGAGGCATTGTGGAGAACAAGTTTAGGCCGCTAACGCAATGTTCATAATTCTTGTTGCTAGCAGTGACCCTCACATGTCATAGGCTGCCCTAACATTGCCCGTTCCTCCCCATCCTCCCTTGAAGAGACTCATCTGCAAGCTTGATCAGACGCCAGTCGTTACGAGATCAGACGCCGGTCTTTACGAGATCAGACGCCGGTCTTTACGAGATCAGACGCCGGTCTTTACGATTGCCGCAGCAGTTATTGGTACACATAATGTCGGGGACTGGAGACAATTACGGTCCAGCAGGGAACCAGTGGAAGAAGACAACTGTCCAGAACGCGTGTCCTTCACCTTGGCAGCTGATGGAGATCCAACTGTCCAACCTGCAGTATTTTGTTCACTACTAAATCAGCTTAAGTTCTCAGCGAGCTAACATGTCTCTGGAGAGCACTCAAAGAAGTGAGCAAAGAGCTGACAGGAATGGGTCTTTGGAATATCCGGATGTTTCAGCACCAGATTTATAGAGGTATAGCGGAAATGTATCTGGCAACCAATGTAGTGTGAGTGAAATATAGCCGTTATGGCCAAAAGCTGTGTGGCCATCCTCTGGAATTACTCAGGGTTTAGGAACCTACATTAACATCCTGCAAGACATTACACTGGTCCCGACTGTGAGTGGTGAAGATATGACGCTATAGCTCAGCGACATCTGGTACATATTAGCTTAGCGAAGTTTGATAGATATTATCAGAACTGTAGCTTAGCAAATTTTGGTAGATGGACGAAGACAGTAGCCTTTGAATGAGGTGCACACAGGAAGTTAGTCAGCACACAGGTTTTGATGTCCTGTACATACTCCTTGGTCATATTAAGATGGCGTTGAGAATTTGGTTGGGCTGAAGAATGCAGTTGTGTGTTGTCAGGCGAAGAGTGGAAACTAATGCCATGGTTACAGATAAACACAGTAGCAACATTTCTACACAGAACAGCATTGCTTTGAATTTAATTTGCATAAAGAAGTTTCAACTGAGTGTAGATTGGCTACTGAATATCCTATCTGATTCATTTGTTCAGATCTAGAACCGTCATGAATGTTCATTGGCTGTCACGTGCACGAACAACATAGTGACATAGCAACAACATGCAGCACACATCCCGCACCTTTAAGATAATAGCGTGGGTTTTCATTTTACCCTCCTTCACTTCAGACCTAGTGTGCTAGTGCACATAGCCAAAATGCTATTACTTGTAAAGCATTTCAAGTCACGTCGCACACAATACGTTCGTGTTCATTTCATTGTTAATCGGTTCCATCCCTTTGAATCTTTACAGGTGGCTAACCCAGCTTCCTTACATCGATGGACGAAGAATCGCTCTTTATGGAAAGGTGCGATTTTTTAATGATTAGCTTGGTTTCACCTCCTAGAAAGATGAGACTATTACATTTATTCAGTCACCACTGTGTTGTAAAACAGGCTTCGGTTGCTCAGATAATGCACCTGGTAAACGACTTCATAAGTGTGTCTACAGCCCAGTGAAGGACACTTCACTGTAGTGAACTTTCATGTTTGCTTATCTTAACAGGGATTTGGAGGCTATTTGACCTTGAAGATCCTTCGGGCAACTGAACAGATGTTCAGATGTGCAGCAGTCATTGCCCCGATCACAGACTTCAAACTTTATAGTGAGTTTCCAGTCGGCACCTTCACTAGACAGCCGAACGCACAAATGTTTTCTTCAGCTGTCTTCATCTATGCTCATGAGTGATAAACCCCCTTGACAGGTGCGGCCTTCTCAGAGAGATACCTGGGCCTACCTGGAAGAGAGGAGCATGCATACATGGTCAGTCACAAACTCAAGGCAGTTCTTCATTCTTCACGTTTATGATCTTCAAGGACATTTTGTAATGTAAAGTGCTGTTTTTGCAGTCTGCTTCCTTGCTGGAAGACGTCCACAAGTTAAAGGATCAGAACTTCCTCCTATTGCACGGCACTGCGGATGGTATGTTTGGTAATCGGAAATGGAAAAGGCAAAATCTAGAGCACAAATGGTTGAAATCTGGTGCACGTACATCTGCATGTGTGCGTGAGCGTGTGTGTGTGTGTGTGCGTATGTGTTTGTATATGTGTGTATGTGTGTGTGTACATTCATGTGCGCGTGTGTACATGCGTGTGTGCGTGTGTATGTGTGTGTATGTGCACATATGTGTGCTCGTATACATGCGTGTGTGCCCATGTGCATGTGTGTGTGTGTATGAGTGTGTATGTGCACATATGTCTGCATGTGTACATGCGTGTATGCCCATGTGCGCGTGTGTACATGCATGTGTGCCCATGGGCGCGTATGTGTGTGTGCGTATGACTGCATATGTGTGTGTGCGTATGCGCACATATGTCTGCGTGTTCCCGTGTGTGTGTGTGTGTGTGTGTGCACAGCCCGTGTGCATTTCCAGCACAGCGCAGAACTGCTGAGTCGCCTGGTGAAGGTGAAGGCCAACTACACCCTGCAGCTCTACCCGGACGAGGGCCACGTGTTTCGAGAGGAGCGCAGTACCCAGCACCTTCATCGCTCCCTACTCCGCTATCTTCACGACTGCCTCAAACACGACCCCCTCCTCGCTGAAGAGGAGGAGGAGGAGGAGGAAGAGGACTGAAATCTCGCATGGCGGGCTCCCGCAGGTCTCCAGAGCGACTCGGTGGAGCAGTGTCTTTCCTCTCGTTAGCACCCAGGGTGCAGCTGAGGCCGCTCTGCTCAGCCAGTGGAAAGGGGAACTGCGCGGGGATCAGACACACCAGCCCTGCCTGCCACATAACTAATGCTTCCAGCAACAACAAAACCCTCTACCAGCCCATCGCCATTACGTCTTTTCAAACGTTTATCTTCCGTGTGTCCTGGGTGGCCGATTGCGAAAGATACACTGATTCTGCTTCATACAGCATTCCACATCAACGCCCATGAAGCCCAAGAACCTGATCTAGTCACACTCGACAGTAAAGGGGCTGCGTGGCACTGAACATCAGATTAATTCTTACAGTGACACTCTGTGGCAAAGCAGTGTCACTGCCTTAGCAGGAGTGCAGACTACATTGATCACAAGTTGAGGATCATTGATATAATCCCGCACATTGTCCATTGTGTGTCCTTAACTGAACAGGAACCTGCAGTATGTTCTTTAAACCTAATCCTTGCTATGCATGACAAGATGGCTGCATGGTGAAATATGAATTCTTCATAGCGTGCCAACCGCAATCAGTACTTTCACTTTGTACGTTAAGAGAAGCCACTCGAAACCCCATAGATGTCAGTTTGTATACTGTATGACAGACATGAGTCTTTTTCAAAGTATTTGAATGCTTGCAAATATCCTTGTGTAAAAGAGGCAATATCACAACTAGTGCATTAATCTGCATGTAATGCAGTGCTTTACGAAAGCCTCAATATGTTGTCATGGGGACAGAAAATGTTTCACTTTGTGTGTGTTTTTATGAAAGGTTTAACTTAAAATCTTTTACGCTATTGTTGTACTCTAATTTTGAAAAGAACAATCACCTATTTTGGTTCCAAATGTTTTATAAATAAACAGATTAATCAATAAAGTAACAATAAAGTAAATTAAACTAAATGGTACAAGCCCACCAAGGTCTGATCCTTCCTCGTTAGACTAGACTCATCAACCTGACCCTCATGCCTTCTCATGCCCCCACCCAGTGTACTCTACCTGCCGGTCTTATTTACTTCTACCTGGTGGCCAGATTCTGTTCTACCTGGTGGGCTGATTCACTTCTACTTGATGGGCTGATTTAATGCCCATGCTATGGTGTAATACAATAGTGTATGAGGAGAAAAGGTACAACAGTAAATTCAGCAATAAGGCATATAGTGAGTATTATTGAGTATCATACACATAAGAGATCATAACATGCATAGGCAGTTGTGAATAATGTTATGACATTCCTAGTTTGGAACTGGTAATACTCATAAGTGGAAGCTGAAAGAATGCAAGATGTGTACTTTGATCAAGCCATATTAGAAGACATATGAAAATCATTAACTTTAAAAAAGGAATGACAGAATAAAAGTAGTGTTTCCTTAAACTTAACAAAGTAACAAAATATTGGATAGTTGTGGTCAAATGTTTAATTAAGTACAGTACAAATGCTCAGTGGCTGAAAACTCTGACACAATGTCTCTGAACTGACCCTGTGTCATGATAAATGCAAAGAGAGTAATAACATTTCTTTCTTCGAATTGCACACACACACCAAATACAACCCACAAAACTTTGGTTACATAATCTGTATAATTTTTATTGTTTAAATATGGTGAAGGTTTTGTGTACCTCTAAATGTATGATTTTTATAGTAAATGTTTGCATAGACTATAGAGTGTTTATGCATACATAATTAATTAAAGCTTGAACAGAGAACCACAGTCAACTAACTTGGGGTCCATGCATGACATGGTGGCTTGTGAGGAATTCCTTTATAATGGCCAGCCCCACTATGTCACTGACACAGAAACTCTCGTAAATGTGAAAAACAATGCATGAGGTCTGTTTGTCTGAATGTCCTTCAGTCTTGATGTCTGTTTTTGAGGTTCTTTTCCAATAAAATCTTAAATATCTGTGTACATTGCGTTTTTTTGGAAAATGTTTAGTTTTACACACAGCATAATTCTAAAATCAGAAATGATTTCATTACTTTAATGCAGCCAACCATCTGGGCTTTTGACAAATCATCACTTTCTCTGGCTCTGAATTCCAGATAATGGAATCTTTTACAGTTTTATTTGAAATTTTGAGATTAGCATTTCAAATATTCTGCCACCTCTTCACACTCTAGTTTTATTTATACATTCGAAGCATAAATATAATGCCACACCATTAGAGCTTCACACAGTACTCAGAATAAAAAAAGATAACAGATAAATGTGCAGTGCTTCACCGTGTGTAGTTCAAGGCTCTGGGTGCTACTAGCTGACCTGTATCCCAGAGACCTGCTGGGCTTCTACTCTGTGTTTCAGAAATGTATTCTGGACTTAATCCATGCATGCTTTAAAATCTATTCTATAATGATCTGGAAGCCAGTGTAGAGATTTTTTAACTCAAGTAATATTCTCTGTTGTCTTTGTCCTAGTTAAACTCTAGCTGGAGGGTTTGCAGTGGAATGGATGGTCTACTTTGGGAAGGCAAGTGAGTAGATCATTACAGTAGTCATTCTACTGCAAATAAAAACATGCACAGGTTTATCTAAGTCTCAATGGGACAACAAGCCCCTGATTCTAGCTATATTTTAAACATGATAGAAGCCTGTTTTGTGATGGTTTTGATATGGCTAACATAGGTGAGATGGGAAGTCATAAGAGCAGAGATTATTGACTGTGTCATAGTTAGTTATTTATTTATTTTTAAGAGATTTAAATTAAAATATACACACTAATTCTGAGTCTCCTTTCTGCTGAGTTTATGTGCTCCCAACATGGACTGTTGGGAATTAACCATTAGTTGAGAAAGCCAAGTATATTTGCATATCAACAATACAACTGTGAAAAGTTATTTTGATACTTGTATAACTTAATGTGCGAAAATAGACCGAATACAAGTTGCCCAAGAACTTATGACTGAGGAATTCCTCGTGGAATTAGGAATTCCACTAATATCAGGATGTTTCATGGTTTACGTTATATTATGATCCTACCCTACTATATCAAATGAACAAAATAAAAAGAGAATTTTCTCGGTGAGCATTTAAACGAAAAAAGATGCAACGTATCAGCCTGCGGGTCCAGTCCCTTTCTCCACAGATCTTAATTTTCTTTTTCGTCTGGCATTTCCTAGAACACCTATTATTCAAAATGCAAATGGGGGGTGTTTGTTGGGTTTGAACCAATCACATTAAAACGCGAAGGTCACACAGTCCAATGAAATCATGCTATACACTCGCCTAGCGAATAACGTCGCTCTCGCCGATCCCTTTCTCATCAGGCCCCATCCAATCCACACCGCGGCTACATTTGGGCCCGAGTCCCTTTTCCAACCTTCACTACGATCACGGTATCCAGAGGGGCACCTTCAACCAGTTCCGTGGTGCACCGGCAGCGGATCGATTAATAATAATCACTAATATTTCCATATATATAACGGCATTATGTCCTTTCTTACTATTAGCAGGTTAGCCCCAAGGCTTCTCAATTCAAAGGTAAGGAATTCTTTACTTTGCGTGTCGATAAGAGACCAACAAGCTGGTGAACTGACAGTTGGGTAGTTGCTAGCCGCCTAGCTTAGCCACCTAGCCTAGCCTAGCCTAGCCACCTAGCTTAGCCTCCGTGTAGTTTATGCCAGTTTAACGGTCAAATACCACAGAGTATCTCACAATAAGCTTTTGCGCTTTGACCTAAAGGGTAAGTTAGAAATGCATTTGCGGATAAACGAGTCCCTGTCTGCTGCTGCTGGAGTAACTGGTCCGCGGTCTCTTTCAGACACCTGGCTAGCTAGCGTTAGCCAGCCAGCTAAACACTGTCAAGCTTTCAAAGTTCTGCAGTAGCAGATGACCGGTTATCCGATAGGGTGTGTAGGTCGGGTGTCCGTAGCAGTCCTTTAGCTACCCTTAGTCTTTAGATCTGACGCTAACCTGCACCCTTGATACTGAGAAAAAAGCAGGTGGAGTTAGCAAGGACGGCTGGTTTAGCTACGTTTCGTTAGATGAGGGACTGTGAGCGAAGGTTGAAACAAAGCTGGTTAGCTAACCAGCCAGACGCAAAGGTGCATGCTTGTCACTACTGCTACTTAACCTAGCTGTCAGCCCTAGCCGCTTTCTTTTCACGTTTGCTCTTTTGCATCATTACAATATTCCTAACCATATTAGATTAAAATTTGTCGATCATGGCAACTGACATAACTTTCCTTTCCGAAAAAAATCAACCTAATTGCCAACTCATTGCGCTTGACGAGGGTATTTAATTCCAGAACAGCAAGAGGCCATACTGTGGTCCCCAAGAGGTCTGTGTGTAGCCAAACATATGCACAGCAGTCGTCCTTCACAACTGCTCTGGAGGCCCTTGGCATAACGGGAGCGAGGTTCTGGCAGACGAGCTCCAAGGAGATCCTCATGTCCTGCATGAGCGTCGCTGGGTGCCAACGCATGGCATGCAATATGATCGTGACCATACACTTTTCATGAATGTAACCCGGAAATGGCATCATATAACTTGTTACTTGTTTACACAAAAGGATTTGCGCATACACGTTGTAGTTAAAGGGGGTTTAAGGAAAACGGTAAAAGTCCAGGACAGTTATACAGCACGTCTGGTCTAAAGAGATACCTGGCTATATCCACAGCTGAATGTATCTTTCGCCGTGGTGACGGTGTTTAGTTAGACGAACAGCTCTCATGGTGTCTGAGTGAAACACGAGCACCACTCACAGTGCCCATAACATCTTGGATTAACACTCTTCTTCCTGCCTCCAACCAACTTTGTGCACAGGTAGCAGTAAGCCGCATGGTTACAGTGTGTGAGTGGCATCTCTATGGTTACACAGAGTATACAACACTGTACCACTATCCACTGTACTTCCATTAAGGGCAAAATTTACTTTCCCACTGTATTGAGGAGACTGGCAATATCTCCAGTGTCTGATTTTCCAGACTATAGTCAGCCATGCCTTGCAAAGTCAAACATATTCTGCTAAATGTAGTCATAAGTAATTAAACTTTTATAATTGGTTGCTGAGAGTGCTGAAGGTTTCACTGTTTCTCTACACGGTCTTGTATGTAGGAGATGACCTACATATACGTTTGTGGACACTGCTTTGGCTTGTACACAGTCGGAGCTGTTAAGGGTAAACAGTAAATGACGTTGCCGTAAAGGAAACAGCTGGTGTTTGGCATTTGTTCAAATGCTGATAAGAGTCTCTTTTGAACACGTGACTAGGTGAAGCTCCTTTTCTGATAGTGATTATGGAATTCTCTCATTTTTGAACTTTACTCTGTAGTCGATTGTGGGAAATGTTTGTATGCCTTACAGATTATTTGGTGCTTTTTAAATTCTTGTAGTTGCATTTGATAAATTCGGTCCCCGTATATAGAAAGTCCTGTCCTCTACAATTGATTTTAATGTATTCGTTTTACAGATGGATGTACGCCTTGTTGATTTTATTCACGATAGTCTTTGACCTGCTGACTTCGGTGAGAGATTCACATTTCCATCATTGCCACTGTTTCATTTTGTGGTGTCCTGCCAGCATTGTGACCTTCCAAGGGACGTCCCACCGTTTGGGACACGACCGTGGCTTGCTGCACACCGCAGAAGGTCTTTTACCAGAAATGGGTCAAAGGGCCTTGAGAACTTTAACACTCTGTAGAACCTGCAGGTCACATGTGTAGGGGTTCTTTGCGGCCCCTCCCCTTTCTGTCTGGTTTGCCTTGGTGTGGTTTTCAAGGTCGGAGGAAGTAGCAGGATTATATGCTGGAGCAGTGATAAGGATTCACTCCTCTCCTGATTTGTAATTCCAGCGTGTCCAGCTTGCATGCAAAGGTTGGTAAATGACAGTGTTCACGTTTGCGTGTTTACCAGGATAAATGTCCAGGGAATGAAATTCAGTTCAGTTTTGTTGTGGTTAACAATGTGCGAATGTCACATGTGTAACTGGAAAACCCACTGCATCTTCAGTGAGACGCAGGTGGTGTAACATTTACACGGCCAGGATGAAATATAGATGGAACAAAATAGAACACAGTAACAGGAATAGTAGTAAAGTTCAGGTTTACATTTACATGTTCTGGAAAACTAGCAAGTGAAAACTTTAACATTGATTCAGGGGCGACTAGTCGTAGTCATATGGTGGTATGTTTTTGTTGCCATAGCCCCTTTTCCCCAAACGTATTTAGTCAAAATGTGGATACGACAGGATGGTTTTCCCTGGTGTGGTCCACACAGAATCATCAGACGGGTCAGGCGAACTTGTGGGATCTGCTCCACGAACTCTGGTCTGGCAGCCAGAGAACTCTGGTCTCTCCTGTGGAGGAGAAAGCGCAGTTGATTTAAATATAGTGGATTCACCTCGGTGTGGGTCTGTCGCGTGACGTGACCAGTGCGGTCAGACGCGGTGGCTGGCGTCGTTCCACAGGACTGTATTTTGCACCCCGTGCCAAAGCCCCGAGGCGGGTTATGTTTAGACCCCTGATGCACAAGGCGTGTAGGGTTTCAGAACCCTGACTGGTGGGAGACGACCACTGCAGAGGGCTTGTGTGGCTCGTGTTCAAGTCTGTCCAGTCCTTGTCTACTTTAATCCAAAGTCCCCTTCAGTGTTTGGGCTTTAGCCCACTGCAGTCTCCTGGTCTTCTTTCTGCTCTTTCAATTGGGGGTGTTTCTGGATGGTGTTTGAACTGGACTCAATTAATGTTTTGCATACTTCAACCCTACAGTGTCGGGATGAATTGATTATGGCTTATAAAATAGGTTTTGTCTGTTCTATAATGGATCAAATGGGTTGTTCAGTCCCTCTGTCTAGGTTTGTATTTTTTTTTTTTTTGCATTATTGGAAATGTTTTGGTGTTATCAGTTGAAATATTTTCACCAGTAGAAGGAAAATCCAATTTCCTCTTCCATCAGTGCTGCAGAGGCAAGCAGTCTGTGAGCTCTGGGCTGGAGTCCTTAAATCAACCGTGCAGTGTCATTCTGAAATGAGTCCTCTCAGTGTTTAGATTAGGAGCTAACTGCCAGAGGGGCAATAGTAGATAGTACTTACCTCTGAGCTTGCATAACAGCGGTAAGCATGTGATGATGGTGGTGGAATTCCACAGATCGACTCTGCATGTCGTTTGGCCAGGTCACAGGAATCCTTTACGGTTTTCTCTGAAACACTGACGTTCTGTGACCTCGTAGTGATTATCGCTGCTCTCAGGTGTACAGTTCACGTTCTGTATTCTTTTCAGATCGTGCGGTTAAAAAGTAGCAGTGGTGGGAACCTTAGAAGCACCTCATGGTTTTATTTTAACTGCAAAGATGCAACAGCTAAACCACGATTAAATAAAAGAATAAGATCTCTCTGATATTTGTTTGTTTTTTTCTCACTGTGCCGTGGCGGTGATGCACCACTCCAGCATACTGCCCCCTGGTGCCCTGGCTGATTGGGTGTGTCCGTATGCCAATGCAGTGTGTGGCCTTTGCAGAAACGTCACCTGAACAACAAAGACTGACCCCACCACCCTAGGCAGGGTTTGTCAATTGAATTACACTGAAAATTTACATCACATTTGCATATTCGTAATGAACTAAAACTGGATTATTTATTGGTATATTAATGTACCATTGGTACTCTGAGGATGCATTTGGAATAATAACAAATACAATTAACATGGTTAATTATGAAGTGTTTATAGTGGTGGTTTTAATGGTTCTCGTGAGATGAATACTTGCAAGAGTGAGAGATTAATCTTTTTTTGAGGCCTTAATCCTGTTGGGGATTTTTGTGAATCCAAATTGTGTGTGAGAATTTATGACTAATACAAAAAAGCATCTTTTAATTTGTTTGTGGGAGCTCTTCTCTTAGCCAGACTAGGGGAATATGAATCATTGGTCAACAGCAATTGAATTCACAGAAATGGTGGCTATACAGGTTCTAATGCCCACTGTATCCCTCTCAAGGTGCAGATGCAGCCCTGTGTTTCAGGGTGCTGGTCACTGCTGTGTGTGTGTGTTTCAGGGTGCTGGTCACTGCTGTGTGTGTGTGTTTCAGGGTGCTTTCAGGGTGTGTGGTTTCACTGCTGGTCACTGCTGTGTGTGTGTGTTTCAGGGTGCTGGTCACTGCTGTGTGTGTGTGTTTCAGGGTGCTGGTCACTGCTGTGTGTGTGTGTTTCAGGGTGCTGGTCACTGCTGTGTGTGTGTGTTTCAGGGTGCTGGTCACTGCTGTGTGTGTGTGTTTCAGGGTGCTGGTCACTGCTGTGTGTGTGTGTTTCAGGGTGCTGGTCACTGCTGTGTGTGTCCCACAGCGCTCCTTCTCTGATGTTCTGCTCTCTTTGTGCTCCTCAGCATGCTTCATGCATCGTCGTCGCAGCCAGGAACTCCAGTGCCGCGTCCACGGTGAGCACCCCCCCCCAGCACTGGACCGCCGCCCCCCGCGCTGCTGGTCACACCCAGACGTGACCTCACTGTCGTGGTGTTTGTTTGCTTCACTCTGTTCTACTTGCCCCACATTTGTCATTGCCACATTCCTGCTTTGTCATTATCATATGACTATACCACTAAATGTGCAAAGGGTCAAAGGTCTTTTTAACTTTCAAGCTTTTCGTCTTTTTTAATGTAAACAGTTTTACAGTTAAAGCTGTTAAGCTGTATCCTGACCCTCTTACCTCTCGACTTTTTCAGAATTTGCAAGATGTGTTGGCAGATCTCATCCCCAAAGAACAGACTAGGATTAAGAACTTCAAGCAGCAGTATGGAAAAACCGCCATCGGGCAAATCACTGTGGATATGGTGAGACGGTTTAAATCCTGCAGCACGAAAATAAAGGACTTGTGCTGGCAGAGTAATGGGGTAATGTAGGCGTATGTGTAATCAAAATACTTGATTGGATTGAAGTATTCGGCCAAGATATTGACAGACTAATACATCAGGCCAGTCAAAAATGCTGGAAAGCTTGAGTTAATTTTTTAGTGCAAGTTTGCTTAATAGAATTTCCTGTTCGGCGCTTTGGCAGTTTCGGGCTCATAAATGGGTGTCTGCCGATAGTGATGGTAATGATTATAGGTCAGTGGGCTAAAATTAGCTTTGTGTTTGTTTTTGACGCTTTAACTTGGATACAGTCTGTTTATTGCTCCTGAACGTCTAGCACAAGCTCGATCATCTGACCGGCCAAACTGGTACACTGTGCCGTGAGCTGACAGTCCGCTTCCGTCCACTAATGTGGCTTAGCTACTGTTGCTACTAGTCACCGCCGACAGATTATAAGGATATTTTGTTGTTCATTTGCTCCCATCTTGTATTATTAAAGGAATTCCTATAGAAATGGCAGGTGACGACACCTTTTTGACCTGTGAATGCAACGGCGTTAACAGTCATATCTAGCTTGTTTGTGCCTGACCGCCTCGTCAAACCTCTTCGACTACTTTCCGAGCCCTGCAGACGAAGACTTGGATGAGAGTGGAACTCGTTTCAAATGCGGCTTTACCACTGGCCTTGCGAACTCTGTCCTGGACTCAGCCCTTGTGTGGGAAGCTGACTTTAGGTGTTTAATGTAAGACGCGGTGTGGTGTAGATCCTCAGGAAGTGAAGCACGTCAGAAGTTGGCCATGAGCTAGATACCAAAATGCTTTTGATCGTTTCAGTTTTAGATATTTGAAGGTAGAGTTTACTTACAAAAACTGCCAACCCATCAATGCAAATGCAGTTATTAACATTTTTAAATTTGCGTAGAAGAAGTAGATCATTTCTAGATACCCAATCGTGGATATCATTAAATTCACATTCACTCTTAAATTTCACATGTAAAAAAACCCCTTTAAAAACAAAATCCTTAAGTCATGGGAATGTTGTCAGCCATTTTGTGTTAACATGATCAGGTTTGGGTAATGAAGGTCCTCTTGTTTAGGGTTAGGGTCTAACCCTGGGTAATGAAGGTCCTCTGGGGTTTGGGTAATGAAGGTCCTCTTGTTTAGGGGGTCTAACCCTACTCTGGGTAATGAAGGTCCTCTTGTTTAGGGTTGGGGTCTAACCCTACTCTGGGTAATGAAGGTCCTCTTGTTTAGGGTTGGGGTCTAACCCTACTCTGGGTAATGAAGGTCCTCTGCTTTAGGGTTAGGGTCTAACCCTACTCTGGGTAATGAAGGTCCTCTTGTTTTAGGGTTAGAGTGTAACCCTACTCTGGGTAATGAAAGGGTTGGGTCTCTGGGTAATGAAGGTCCTTGTTTAGGGTTGGGGTCTAACCCTACTCTGGGTAATGAAGGTCCTCTTGTTTAGGGTTGGGGTCTAACCCACCTCTGGGTAATGAAGGTCCTCTTGTTTAGGGTTGGGGTGTTTGAAGGTCCTCTTGGGTTGGGGTCTAAACCTCTGGGTAATGAAGGTCCTCTTGTTTAGGGTTGGGGTCTAACCCACCTCTGGGTAATGAAGGTCCTCTTGTTTAGGGTTGGGGTCTAACCCACCTCTGGGTAATGAAGGTCCTCTTGTTTAGGGTTGGGGTCTAACCCTACTCTGGGTAATGAAGGTCCTCTTGTTTAGGGTTGGGGTCTAACCCTACTCTGGGTAATGAAGGTCCTCTTGTTTAGGGTTGGGGTCTAACCCACCTCTGGGTAATGAAGGTCCTCTTGTTTAGGGTTGGGGTCTAACCCACCTCTGGGTAATGAAGGTCCTCTTGTTTAGGGTTGGGGTCTAACCCTGTTTAGGGTTGGGGTCTAACCCTGGGTAATGAAGGTCCTCTTGTTTAGGGTTGGGGTCTAACCCAACTCTGGGTAATGAAGGTCCTCTTGTTTAGGGTTGGGGTCTAACCCACCTCTGGGTAATGAAGGTCCTCTTGTTTAGGGTTGGGGTCTAACCCACCTCTGGGTAATGAAGGTCCTCTTGTTTAGGGTTGGGGTCTAACCCACCTCTGGGTAATGAAGGTCCTCTTGTTTAGGGTTGGGGTCTAACCCACCTAATGAAGGGTTTAATGAAGGTCCTCTTGTTTTTAGGGTTGGGGTCTAACCCACCTCTGGGTAATGAAGGTCCTCTTGTTTAGGGTTGGGTCCTCTTGTTTAACCCTAACCCTACTTGGGTAATGAAGGTCCTCTTGTTTAGGGTTGGGGTCTAAACCTGGGTAATGAAGGTCCTCTGGGTAATGAAGGTCCTCTTGTTTAGGGTTGGGGTCTAACCCACCTCTGGGTAATGAAGGTCCTCTTGTTTAGGGTTGGGGTCTAACCCACCTCTGGGTAATGAAGGTCCTCTTGTTTAGGGTTGGGGTCTAACCCACCTCTGGGTAATGATGAAGGTCCTCTTGTTTAGGGTTGGGGTCTAACCCTACTCTGGGTAATGAAGGTCCTCTTGTTTAGGGTTGGGGTCTAACCCTACTCTGGGTAATGAAGGTCCTCTTGTTTAGGGTTGGGGTCTAACCCTACTCTGGGTAATGAAGGTCCTCTCGTTTAGGGGAGACTGTTGGGCTCTTTTGCCACTTTTACTCTCCCTACTTGCTGCTTGCTTCATCTCTTAGATTACAAAGCAGGCCACAGGGCCAAAATGTGTAAGCGCCTCTGCTCCAGCGCTCTGATTGGCTGGCTGGTCTTCCCAGGGCCACTAAGGTCATGGTGTGACCGCACGCTCTCTGCTGCTGAGCAGAGTCCTTTAGGTAGTGCTCCCTCGCTAGGAGAGTATTCAGTCCACTAGAGTATTCAGCCAAGACTTTATTAGCTTGAAGAACGTTCATATAATCTGGGGCTTGTTTTATGTTTGTTTTTTTTTTTCTATTATTGAATATTTAGTTGTTATATGTAAAATGTTATGCTTCTTGATTACTGACATGAAGGTCAATGCGTGTGTGTGTGTCAAACAGGTCTATGGAGGAATGAGGGGGATGAAGGGTTTGGTATACGAGACCTCCGTGCTTGATCCGGATGAAGTAAGTTTTGTGTCCTATTTTGTGGATAAAACTTTGTATTAACCATTAATACACACACCCATGGAGCATACTGGTCTTTTGGCTAATTTGGATCAATCATCTCCCATACCCATAACTGACTCACATTGATTTACTGTGGAGAGCATCCTGATAAATGTCCCCACCCACTGAGCCTGTGCATCATTGTGACCTCACCAGGGCATCCGTTTCCGTGGCTACAGCATCCCAGAATGTCAGCAGCTGTTGCCTAAAGCGGTGGGAGGGGAGGAGCCTCTACCTGAGGGGCTGTTCTGGCTGCTCGTGACGGGCCAGGTGCCCACTGAGGAGCAGGTGAGGCGGATCGCCCACATACGCAGGACATCGGTCCGCTCGTGTGTTACGGGTCTTGTGTTCCCTGTGATTAATAGTCTGGGTTCTGGGCACTTGGGCTGTAGCTGGCAGAGCCTCAGTCACGGTTCCGACCCGTTTGGGATGCAGTTAATTTTGTCATTTTCACATTTTTTGTGTGGTCTGAAAACTTATTCTGGTTTACAGACATTAAAAAAAAATCATTCGACATTTAATTAAAAAAGGGTAAAATGTCCAAATGTGTAAGTAGCAGGCAGGCGGAGAGCAGGAGTGAGGCCCCCGTTGGAGAGCTGGCTCGCGCTAGCGCCCTGTGTCACACTCTTCCCCTCAACAGGCCAGCTGGTTGTCTAAGGAGTGGGCTAAACGTGCTGCCCTGCCCTCTCACGTGGTCACCATGCTGGACAACTTCCCCACCAACCTGCACCCCATGTCCCAGTTCAGCGCCGCCATCACGGCCCTCAACAGCGAGAGCAGCTTCGCCCGCGCCTACTCCGAGGGCGTCCACAAGACCAAGTACTGGGAGGTGAGTCTTACCCGGCGACGCCCAACATGCCTCCGCGCCCCCCTAATCCCTCCCGCACTCGCTCATCAAACCCTCTCCGCTTCAGTTCGTCTACGAGGACTCCATGGACTTGATCGCCAAGCTCCCGTGCGTGGCGGCCAAGATCTACCGCAACCTTTACCGTGAGGGCAGCAGCATCGGGGCTATCGACTCCAACCTGGACTGGTCCCACAATTTCACCAACATGTTGGGCTACGGCGACGCCCAGTTCACCGAGCTCATGAGGCTCTACCTCACCATCCACAGGTAGCGGCTCACGCCCAACCACGCCAGGCCTTCGCGTCGCCAGCGCAGGTCCTCTTTACTGAGCTGATGGGAAAACCGAGAAATGGGAAGTTTAGAAACAAAAACAAACAGCAGAAATCTGACTCATCTTTTTTGGGGGGAGGCTGTATACTTTTCAAAAAACACAAGCTGCTTTAGACGAGGGCGTTCTGGGCGTTTCACCTGGTCTGGTCACATTCCAAGGCTGTTTGCCTTAATGGTGTGTAGGTTGCTTCAGACCCGCTCAGTCCAGAACGTGTTTCCCATTACTCATTTGACTTGCTTCTCGGTGTTCATCCCAGCCCTTTTCTTAACCCTTCAAAGATTAAAGTGCCTTACGTCTTGTGTTATTGTTTAGTAAGCATTTTGAACATGAACATAATGGCTCTTTTGAAACGTGTGTGTGTGTGTGTGTGTGTGTGTGTGTGTGTGTGTGTGTGTGTGTTTCAGCGATCATGAAGGAGGCAACGTCAGCGCCCACACCAGTCACCTGGTGGGCAGTGCACTCTCTGACCCCTACCTCTCATTCAGCGCAGCCATGAATGGACTGGCTGGGCCTTTGCACGGATTGGCCAATCAGGTACGAGCATGACCCAAACCCCCATCTCTCCTGAATGACTGCTCACAATATGTCTTTTGATATCCCTTGATTACCACTTTGGAAGGTCCCCCCACTGGTAGATCTCCACATGTAAATACTCTGGTTAGTACTAATTGCAAAATGTTGCAAAATGCAAAAAACATTTATGAAAAACCAACCAAATGGGTTATTAATCAAATTTTGGTCCTAATTTTGCAGTTTGCACGTTTGACAGCACAAAGTCTCAGACCCGCAGCCTGCTATGCTACTGAAGCAGGGAGAATATGAACTGCATAGCCACGTTTTGTATATTGTAGAATAGTTTGTAACGGTATTCACAGGACATGGTTTGTTTATGTTCTATGATGATGAGCAAGATTAAGATAATCCCTGGTCCTTTAAATGGATGAGTGCTTATTGAAAGTTTTAAAGGTCAATATATTTATCTGTGTTTTCCCAACATTTTCAGTGTTATAAGATGTTTAATGGCAGATCTGTTGGTACTTAAATAAATAAAAAAATTAGGGGGTGTCTGAAGCTTGAATTTTTGTTTCTGACCTCTAGGAGGTGCTGGTGTGGCTCACAGCCCTGCAGAAAGAGATGGGTGGGGAAGTGTCAGACGAAAAGATGAGGGACTATATCTGGAACACACTAAAGTCTGGCAGGGTGAGGGTTCGCACACACACACACACACACACACGTTCTCTCTGTTAAGAAACACGCCGTATTGCTTGTATTGTTTTCTCTGCACTTGTATTAACGCGACTTGATCACACAAAATGCGAAACATTTCAGAGACAAACTCCTTCTGAATGACCTAGTTTGAACGTCACGGCTTCTGAGTGCTCTGAGAGAAATGTTGCCAGTACCAGCAAAAAGGTGTTACTGAGCTACCGTAAGGTGTTGCCGTTCTAAATCTGCACTGCTACTAAACCTGTCAGAACCGACGGCATCTAGCTTCACGGACCAGCAGGCTGGGCTTCTGTACGACACACAGTCAGGTTCAGTTTGGCTGGCGTGACGAGTGGGCGAACAGGCCGAACTGTGTATGGATTGGACTATGCACAGATGAGGGGAAGAGCGGCTGTGTGTGTGTGTGACCTCTGCGCTCTCTCGCACGATCCCGCCAGGTGGTGCCAGGGTACGGGCACGCCGTGCTGAGGAAGACGGACCCGCGCTACACGTGCCAGCGCGAGTTTGCCCTCAAGCACCTGCCCAACGACCCCATGTTCAAGCTGGTGTCTCAGCTCTACAAGATCGTGCCCAACGTCCTGCTGGAGCAGGGCAAGGCCAAGAACCCCTGGCCCAACGTGGACGCCCATAGCGGCGTGCTGCTGCAGGTCAGGCCCGTGTGTGTGTGTGTGTGTGTGTGTGTGTGTGTGTGTGTGTGTGTGTGTGTCTGTCTGTAAGCATCACAGCATTTGAAGCCTGTAGAATACTGTTCATGCCAACACGCATCATCAACCTGTTATTTCAATCAAAGGTGTTAGAACTTTTATTTTTTAACCAGTCGTCTATAGGAATGAATGTGGCTGTGATCCATATGGGGCAGTATAATGGGCCCTGCTGTCTAACGCTGTGCGTGTCTGTGTGTTTTGTGCAGTATTACGGCATGACTGAGATGAACTACTACACAGTGCTGTTCGGCGTGTCCCGCGCGCTGGGCGTGCTGGCCCAGCTGGTGTGGAGCAGGGCCCTGGGCTTCCCCCTGGAGCGGCCCAAGTCCATGAGCACTGACGGACTGATGGGCCTGGTGGGGTCCAAGTCTGGCTAGAGGGGCCGGGCCAATGGGCGGAGTGGAGGCGTGGTCATGGAGGTGTAGCTAAGAACAAGCCCTGGTCTGAGGGATTTAAAGAGACAGTACACTTTTAAATTTCACTTAAGTTAAAAAAAAAAACAAAGATAAAGGAGCCTTTGTAGATCAATACTGTTGAAACCAGTATGAATAACCTAAACCCGCCACTGGTTTTGGCTCCTTGTGTTTAATTGTATTCCAGTTTAATGGGCTAAGCATTCACCAGTGCATCAGACAGGGCACTCGGTAGATGCCTACCTGTGTAGTAGCATTAGATAACTGCTGTTCAGTGCTTAATTTGGTTTGTGTGTACATATTTTATTGGAATAAACAGACACACCCTTTTTTTTACAGCATTAGTTTAGCCTTTTTCTCCTTAGGCCATGCAAGCATGACTATTAAACACAGTACACATATTACCCCTGAAACCATCAACCCAGTCTGATGCCTGAGCAGTTCAGTCAGGTATGACCCCCCCCCCGTATTATAAAAGTTTTCCCTACAAGAACACTCCAAATGGTAAAAAGGTCTCCTCTAAACACGAGCGACTTCAGCTCAGTAAGCATGTGAATCTTAAAAGGGTACTGCCCCTTTAAATTCTCTCTTATACCACTTTCTGACTTCAACAAATCATGTGTTCAGGTGTTCCCCTGGTTTTCCCGTCTTTATGTGAAATAACCTCTACCTTTAGAGTCATCTCTACCTTTCTTTGGCCGTAGTCGTTTCAGAGAAACTCCAAAGCTGCCAAGGGTGGTGGTGGTGTCAGAAGCTCTGAAGGTTGCCTGTGATTGTTACTTATGGACTGGCCAATTGTTAACTTCAGTGCTGGTGCTTTAGAGCAAGCTGAAACGTTGGCCCAAATTATAATCATATAATCGTCATAATTTTTCTCAGTATGTCTGTGAATATAAAAAGCGCTTATGCAATCGGCTACTCTAAAATAAGCACTTGCTAGGTAATCTTTTGTGTTTAGGTCCCAAGGTTGTATCCACATATGTAGAGTTGTCTGAATTTGAATTTTGTAAAAATGAAATTGGCTAATTTTGTGGTTTTATTTATGTATTTGTAAATAGCGTAATTGTAAGAACTCTGCTTAAAATATCACAGAATCTGCGAGTCTCTTAAAAGCTCTTCTGGACACTTACCACAAAGTAGCCAATCTGGAAACGTTTCAGATAAAACCGAAACATTCGTTTAAGTCCAACGCAGATCAACTCTGCTCGTAAACGAACCCGAGGTACCAGTCGTGTCCGGATCGGTACGGCCCGGTCCTGTTTCAGTCTTGCTCTCAGACACTCACTCCTGTGTGTAGCATGGTGGCTCACCGTCATCTGACCGCTCCATAAACACTCCTCCTACAGCAGGGCTCTTCTCTCGGGCTTGTAATCCACGACATGTTAACCACCAGTATCCAGCGCATTTGTCCTGTAGGTCTGTTTGTTTTTCTTTTTTGCGCACTTGTATGAGGTTATTTCATATACTGAGGAATGTGTACGATCTGAGGGAAGGTTTCTTGAAGCCAGGAGGGAGACGTTAGACTGGTGAACAGAGTCTCTGGATGGTTCAACGGGGAAAAATTGCTGAGGTGCACAAAACAAATGGGGGAAACTTGACAACAGACAATAAATGTTTTTAACAAAATGTGACCGAGCCCTTTTTTCTCCTACTGACCTGGTACTTGTGGATTGCACAATTATAACGAGTGAAAATGAGCAGGAACAGTGGAGCGCTCTGTGAAAACAGCTCAGGGCCTTTTGCTAAGTATCAACGACTGTTTCCTTAAAGGAATCATTAATGTTGACACTTAAAGGTTTAATCATTATTTTGTAATTTATTATTGCAAAGAGGGTTATTGGAAGGCAGGTGATGACATTACAAATGTGACTTATGATTTACATTCTAAATTGTTTTCTTCTTTCCAAACATTACGTTTTAAGCAAAACTACTATATACAGTAACGGGGGGGGGCAATAAAGGCACAAGAGGATCATCGTAATATGATCCGTGACCTCTGGCCTTTAGGGTTTAGCGTAGTTAACCAACCTAGACCAGTCTTCACGAAGGTCACTACAAAATTAAATATATTGTCCAAGTCTTCATGGAGATCTGCTCTAAAAAGTCTTAATGCAGGGCACCGTCGGAAACGTGCAGTGGGTAGCCACCCTCTCCTCAAGTTTGATCTGTTTTTATAGAGTAATTGTGGAAATGACCTAGATATGGATGAGTCAGATTTCTGCAGTTTTTCCCTCAGACCTGTGTGCACTATTGTTCGCTGCAGCAGAATCTTCTTAAGTGTGCGCGCATCTGGACTCACGGTGCTGTCTTCTCCAGGATATTCTTGCATAATCACAGGAATAGTCATGACGATGCACAAGTGAATATGTATATGCTAAAATGATCAATCACTTCAACTTGTGGTCAACAGGACATAGCACATGTAATGTCAGAGAGATGAAATAAGATGGAGATTGCTCAGGTACACCATCACCTCTGCCACTGTACCTGACACACTAGCATAAATACAACGAATAGAAGAATTTGTCTAGCAAAACAGCAATCGGTAAATTAGTTTTTTTTTTAAATGTATAGCTTCTCAACCAGCTTACTTTTGCCACAGCTCTCATATACAATCCTATATGCTAAATAGAAATCACCGTAATGATTTCATTTAGACCGCGTGCAAATGCCGTGAACGCACCAGCTCATAGTTGAAGTGTTTATGGGTTTCTTGTTTAGTGGAATACCTTACGTCTGTCAGGTCTGGAGCAGACTTCTAAAATCTTGGCGTTTAAAACCACAGACACAAATGAAAAGGGAGGTCAGCGGGATGGAACACCATCAGACGGTTTTATTACAGGCATCGGTTTCAAACACGCACCGAATGGCGAACGGATCGTGTCTAAATGGTTGTTCTGTTTGAGCAAAGGCGTATGCGCGTGCCGTTCGGCTGGTCGGTGAAGGGCTCAGATGCTCATAACGGCGCGCCTCAACCGTCCATAAGCCCCGAGCTTGCGACAGGCATTTTATGGGGAGAACAAAATTTATACTAAATACATTTCTAGTTTAACTTGCCATAACATTACTATATGAACAATGAATGAACATTACTACAATCATTCCTCACTTAATTGTAAATTCAAAGATTTTTTTAACGATTTTTTTACGAGTTCTACGTTATTTCCATTTTGAAGACTGCATCAAACTAAGGTCTACGTTAAACCAAAGAAAACGGGCGAAAAACACGTGCAATTGAATCGTGTGTAATGCAAAGACGCAAAAGATTCTTCATTTAGAGCTTCACTGCCCAGTGCCTTCATGCTGAGCCGTGAACTCATGATTTCCTGGGTTCAGGAAACGAATCCCTAGAGTCATGCCTAGAGTTTGGCAGAGTGTAACCACTCTGAGAGGTAGAGTGTTGCTATACAATCACAGCATAGTGCGGATGGTTACCTTTATGTAACCTAAAGACATTTAAGATTTGTGGTTACCGTGTATTATTCCGTAAGATTGTGATTACTGAGAGTTCCAAATGCAGGAGACCCAAGACGTCACGTTTGATGGATCTTATGGAACAGGAGCTCTCGCGGTATGGAAGTGTTGGGCCCGTACAGTTTATGCGCTCGACACTCAAAAGCAGCCACCATCTGCTTCACCACTTCGTCGAAGAAGACCGTCGCCAGGTGAGAGTGTATCACGGAGCGGAACTCAAATGAGATCTGGAAGGGAGAAAGAAGAGACTGAGAGGAACTTACAGACCGGAGAAGATGGGCAACCAAAGATTGAGGAAGAAAGCTTGGCTACTCACGGAGAAATCTAGCGTGCAGGTGCGGGAGTAACCGGGAATACCCGGACTGAAACGCCATATTGTCTCCAAGTGATTAAAGAGTTTGCCATCGGTGCACACCGCCTAACATGGGACAACCAAGAACTTCAGATCAGGTTGTAAAAACTGCAGAGGAACGCACTGAAGATTTTGCATTCTGGTTATGCCGTAGAGCTGCCGTCTGGCCTGTAGAGGGCAGCACTTACTTTGACGAGGTGTGGGCGGACGGAGCTTATCATTGATGTGTAGCGCTCAGATACAGGGGGGAAGCCGACCTCAAGCTCAGCTTTGGCGTGACCAGACCTCTTCATGATGGTTTGGGACTTTTTACACCACGGCACGAAATGTTTGTAGTCATCCACGTTGGCTACGACATCATACATCTCTTGCATTGAATACCTAAGAGCAAATGAGGAGAATATGAATATTAACTACGGTACAATGTCATTACAAGCTTTAAAAATGCACTCAGGTACAGCTATTATTTATATATTTATGTTTATCCTGGAAGCAGTCAGTATTCTTATATCACACAATGAGACAGGGTACACTAATTGTACTGGTACAAGAACCAAAACACACAGCAACAATTCTCTTAAGAGGCTAAATGCGGTGCAGGAAACCCCTCAGTTAGTGCTTGAGTGATATAGGCCATGGCCACAGCAATCATGACGGCAGTGCTGGTTTTTTAAAACACTGAGCAGATAAAAGAAGACTCATTTGAACAGTTATCCATCCATTAGTGCATATAACGAATTACATTGAGAAAAAAATATCTATACTCTCTTGAATTTTAAGCACCCACTACCAAGGGAGAAGGCAGAATGGTTTTGAATCACGGCAAGAAGGATCATTATTCCTTACCCTACTATCCTTCTCTCCGAGTATTCTTTCCTCTTATTGGTAAGGCTTATAAAATGTCTTCTGTGGTGAGTGGGCGTCAGCTCAACTTCTTGGAAGCCGAGCATTCTAGGAGACCGAGTCATCAAAATTCCACATGATGACAAGTACCTGTGGGGGGGTAAAGTGGAATTGGGTTTAAAACATATTGAGCTGTAGTGGTATAGTCTGTGAACATTACAGTCAACAGTAAAGAATGCTTGCGGTCATCCTACGTCCCGTTGACAGGAATAGACGTCACAGGATCAGATTATTGCACCAGTGCATACATATACTAAGTAGATATAATCATTACAAGATGTGTGCTGTTTTTGGGTCAATCCTGCGTCTAGTAGGTTGTGACCCCTTCGAAGTCAGCGCTTGCCCATGTTGGAGGGTTACCTCCGAAAACCGAACGGCGCATTCATCCCTACTGACGGACATCAGTCAGTACATATCACTGCTTACCTGATCGGACACCTTATCCGTTCCATACATCTTTCCGCGATTCCAACGCGAGCAGGACAAAAAGTGGCAATTTCAAATAATTCACTTAACGTCCGTACACCCATTGGCAGACGCCGGGTGCTTCCGGCAAAAGCCATGTTAAAGAGAGAGAGCCGGCCGGGTCTCTGCACCGTCCAAACGACGTGCTGACTGTGTGGGATCAGACACTTCTCAACCTGTGCCTCTAGGTCGAACGAAGGCCTGGGTCGCCCGTTAGAGTAACCGTTATACAAAAAACGGTGTACGGAGAATCAAACTCGTTGACCGGTCCCGTTCGTCTTAGCAGCAGGTCGACTAAACTGACAATGCCTGGAAACGTAGGGACATCGATTTATGCGTGCGGATGATAGCGCTGCCACCAAGTGAGCCGGAGGTCAAATGTGTCATTCGCCAATGATCATGATTAAAAGTATGTATCTTAAATATTCATACCATACATAATGCAGTTCCTTTCTCATTTCCGTAAAGTGGAAAACAACATAAAACCCGCTAGAGAAGTAATTAACGATTGGTACCGATTGTATTTTCTTATATCATCTCAGTGGGGGGCGCTGTTGGACAAACCTAGGACAACCTATGTTTTGAGAAACTTCATAATAAAAGTCCGTCACACCATACGTCCCTTATAGTTAAACAGATTGTGAATTGAAATGTAGAAATTGTTTGTTTATTATGCAATACTCTATTATTCACAAGTTATTGGCTACAAATACTCAAGTGTTTACAAAAAAAGGAAATTAGATGTCGTGTTTGAATTTCTTCAGACGCATTGATGTGATTATAGCTACATATCTGTATTGTTTTAATTATATTTGGGTTTTTTTGCCTAATTATCATGGGGTTGATTTTATGTCAAGTATTAGAACGTGTAGAAACTATATGTTTTCTGCATTCACTAATTTTATCTCTGCAATGTGTTGATCCTATAGTTTGTAGAGCGTACGTGCGAGTCGAGGGTTGAGCAGAGGAATGACGGAATTTGTAGTTGCAAAAAACTGCTTCAACAAGTTTAGTCCGTAAGCGCACGAATGACCTGCTTGCTGGAACGGCAAACGAAAGTAAAACAAATCCCCCCCAAGTAACTACTTTGCTTCGCGTTTGGCGGATCAAGATCTGTACATTAGACTCTTTGCATATTTCGAGATCATTTGTGTTTAAACAAACGTGGGACTCTTGTGTGGACGCCGAAGGTTCTGCCTTTACATTATATATACTGGTGAGTTTACTGTCACTGCGTTACATAGCTAGCTAGCCTGTTAGCTGCTCGGCTAGCCAGCAAAAACACTGCTAGAAGTCTTCACTCCATATAGTTGCAGATAATCCGTAATAATAGCTAAATGCTAAGCTAGTTAGCTTGGTAGTCTCACTGAGGCGAACTTGTTGATCACAACTATAGGTTGCCTAGCGCAGGTGTGTTGATAAATCAGTCGGGTTTTTGGCGTGCCAGTTGTATATCTAAAATATCCTAAATGTGATTTAAGTTTTAAGTTTTTCAAAAGGCATTTTCTAAATGGTGGTCAGCGGACTAAACATACAAATTTACCCCCTAGTCCAAATGCCCACGACACTTAAGAGTCCCACTCAGGGACTGCAATGCCGTTGCTGTTTAAATAACCGTTGGTACGGATATGTGGCCTTCTAGAAAGTTCTGCTTCCAGATGCACAAGCTCCTTGTCTTTTTTAAGCATTTTCCACACTTGAGTACTGGTTCCTTGTCTTTTCCAATTACAGGATGTATAATTTTAACCAGGCAGGCTATAGCAACAAGTTTTCTCTACCTTCCCAGCCTTATTCCCTCAGCTCTCATAGCAAAATTTAGTGGCATGTAGAACCATTAGATAGTAATGGAAATCCACAGATTACCTTATTTGTTTTTGCTTTGTTTAGTTTTGCATATATGACCGATGGAAATAATGTTAATTGTCATCATGTGGTGGGGTCTGTCAGATGGCTCAATACACAGGTCAATGGGCATTTGAATCAGTTTACATTTGTGTTGACTGAATTTGCTATAATGAACTGTGTGTGTGTGTGTGTGTGTGTGTCTATATCTAAGAAGTGTCAGGATGGACGCTATGCCTTGCCACTGGAACGGAGCAAACGGACAAGAGTCCTTTCAGAGGCCCAGGCCTCTAGCAAACACCTTGTCCCGATTGGCTGAACTGATAGCTCGTGTGGAGCACAAACAGGAAGGCCGTGCTCTCAAACCCCTGCAGCCAAGTCCCTCCATCTGCAAAGACTGCGGTGAAGAATTCCCAGATCTGGGCGTGCTCGGCTGGCACCAGCAGAAGGAGCATGCGCTACCCAAGCCCCATTGTTGCCCTCACTGCGGCCTGGAATTCGCCCTGGCATCCACCATGCAGCTGCACAGGTGCGTGGACGTGCCCGCCGTCTGCCAGGTGTGCAGAGGGGAGCCGGAGTGGGGCTCACCGTGCCCGACGTGCCTGGCCCAGGCCCCGGGCCCCCACAGTCCGGAGGAGCCCCCGGAGCCCCCGCAGTCGCACCATCTCAACCTCAGGCTCCACCACGACGGCAGTCCCTACGCCTGTGCGCCGTGCGGGAGGGCCTTCTGCCACAAACAGGAGCTCCTGTACCACCAGCAGGCGGGGGGCTGCCAGCCGGCGCCGCTGAGCCCAGAGGCAGTGGCTCCTCCCCCCTCGCCTGCGCCCGCCCTCTCCCCTGACCACGCCCCCACCCCCTCCCAGGCCGCCCTGCCTCCAACAGCTTCGGGTACGGACCCAGGCCCTACCACCTGCGGCCTGTGCCTCAAGACGTTCCGCTCTGCCGCGGGACTAGCCAGCCATCGGCGCCTCGTGCACACAAACAGATGGAGGCAGAGGCAGAAGAAGTCGGCAGCGACAATGGAGCGCGCCGCGCCGGCAAAGGGCCCGTCGTTCCCCTGCCGCTCCTGTGACAAGGTTTTCTCCCAGACGTCCACCCTGTACCTCCACAGGAAGGAGGAGCACAGGCGCGAGTTGCCGGTAGCGAGGCAGCAGAGGAGCTCGGTGAAGAGCACGCGGCAGAGGCGCAAAGGTGAGACGTACCCCTGCCTCCACTGTGGCAAGGTCTTCCTGCACCACCTCACGCGCTGGGCGCATTTCAAGAGCTACAGCTCCCACTACCAGACTCACGTGTCCAGCAACGGAAAACTGAGCAAAGCCCACATGGCCAGCCAAGACGCAAAGGACCTCGGAGCAGCTAACGGACTTGCGTTTGGTCCTCCCCCGAAGCCGTGCAAGGAGGAGTCAAAGCTCCTCAAGAATCCAAACCAAAAGGTGAAGAAGCACGTGGCTTCGAGGGCTGGGGAGGAGGAGGAGGAGGCGGGAAAGGACGAAGAGCGGGATTTCCCTTGCCCGTCGTGCGCTGAGGTCTTCACCTCTCAGTCTTCCCTACGACAACACGAGGAGGTTCACCAGTCATCGGTCGTCTTGAACCACTGCAGCGTATGTACTGGGGGGATTAACGTCCCGGAGACTGAGGCGCCATCAGGAAACCGTGTCTACCACTGTGTGCCTTGTGTAGAGGGCTTCATAGAGTTGGATGCTTTTCTGCAGCACTGCAAGACGCACCTTCATCTCGGCGACGATGATGAGGGTGAGAAGGACAGTGATCAGCTCAGCAATGACTGAACAGACACCCCTTACTTGCCTTCTGTGACATTAATAACATACCTTGAAGAACATTTACTACTGTATCAAGTTCTGTTGCCAGTAATGTCCAGTATGCACGGAACAGGGAAGAGTTACAATGCAGTATTTCTAAGAAATTATTCAAACACTGAAACATGCACTGGCAAAGAACATGTATTCACGTTCTGCACCTATAAGTGATACTTCTCGTAATAATAGTTTTATTTGAAGGGGCATTTTTGTAGACCAGTCATATCCTCTCATCAGTGTTTTCCTTGAATTGAATGTAATTCCAGCCACATGGCTTATTGCTACACTGGGCAGGTGGAAATGTCTGTGATTTTCTTTTCTTTAGTACTATATGGAAAAGATTTTATTTTTTATAATAAGGTGCATGTATTGACCAGAAAGAGCTGTAAATCTGAACTGTTCTAACAGTTTATCACCACACATGCATCAGGTATTTTCCCAAAACTGATATGTTACCCATTTATTTTTTATGCCAACTACCCAAGAATAATTATTGGACTGAATAATAAACTGCTTGTTCATGGCTGGTCGTCGGGCTATGGTATTAAATGTCAGATATTTTGAGGAGAGTCGGACCTGAGTGCAGATGAGGCATTGCTGTATCAGCGAGCACCTGCTACCCCTCTGCCTCATCACCACCCCGGGCTAAATAGTGCCTTAGGGTAGCACGTGTGCTGTTAGGACTGGGTGTGGATCAGGGGATGTGGGGTGGGTTGTTGTTGTTAGTTTGGTTTTTAAGTAAGTGCATCAACAGGGAAAAGAAATTATTCTAGATGATATTCTGGGTATGTATACAAATCTGAAATTTGTCATTTGAAACGGGCTGCATTGCCAAATAAACTGCTTCTTTTGCCATTGATACTACTGTTGCTTTTAAATATACGCAGTGTCCTCTGTATCACAACCCACAGCCCTCTGGGAGAAGTGCGCTGGGAACAGGGAAAGAGGGGGAGGCCACAACCAGGACAGAGCACTGGACATACACGCATTACCACTCACTAATATGTATATGTACACGATTCATGTTCATACAGGACAATTTAGAGCGTCCATTCATTCACCCATCCATCCATATATCCATCCACCCATCCATACATCCTCTGCTTGTCCGGGTTGTGGGGTCAGCATCTTAAGCAAAGGGACCCAGGCCTCTCACCAGCCAGGTCTTCAGGGGGATACTGAGGTGTTCCCAGGACATCTGATATAATCTACAACCTAATCACCCTTTTTGTGTATGTTATGGTTTAAATTAGAAATGTGGCCCACTATTGCAACAGTACATGCTTATACTAATTAAAACAATAATTTTAAGTATTGTGTTTTGTGTTGTTTTTGTTGTTGTTGTTGTAGGTTGTGACCTCTATGAGCAAAAGTGCATTTTACGCACTTAAAATGAAATCGAATATCTTTACATAAATGCAGTTCAGCATCCACCGCAGCAGGTGGCGATGGTGTGCGTCGCTACTGTCGCTGGACCGCGCCGCGGTAAACGTCACGTCCGGCGGAACACGCGTTTCTGTCGTCTTTGAAGCGCACTTTTAATACGGTTTGCTGGTTTAGACAATTAACGTTAGCACTAAATAAACATGAGTAAAGCGCATCCGCCAGAGCTCAAGAAGTGAGTATTTGAAGGGTTCCAGGGTCGTTGGGTAACGTTTTGCTTAAGGTGCCTTCTCGGTCTGAGCAGCATTTTGTATGGTAGCTTCGCTTTATGAATAGCAGGCTAACGTTAGCTTAGCCACGCTAGCTCATTCAGGACCTGAGACGTCCTGAAAGAAACACATGCGGCTTTTGTAACGCTGGAATGTTCTAATTTGTTATCCGGTGTTGGAGTGACATGTCTAGTATTGTAACTGACTAACTACACTTATCCTGCTGGTGTTGTTCCCAATTCCGACTCCTTTGCAGATTTCGACTCCCCTCGTTTACACGCACATAAAGACGCTACAGATTATATTCGCCATTTCTGTTGTTTCTATGCATAAATAAGGGATGATATTTAATTATCTATCATGGCAAACGGCGCAGCATTATCTGTATCCAAGCAAAGACACACTGATGTTTTTAATTAAATACAATGTACCAAAGGTTGGTTGTTACCGGAGCTCGGGGATCAGGGATCCACTGCCTTTTATGCTGAGAATTACGAGAACACTTATGTTTTATATTTACATATATTTTAATTCTCAGGAGCAGTAACTTGCTATACCGAAGTTCACCTCTGACTACGGGACTTTGCAGTATTTGTTCCTCGTCATTACTGACAGCCTGACTTATTTCCTTTTTAATAAGATATTTGACAAATATTCTCTAATTATCTCCAAAACTAGAGTGCTCAATGAACTAAGCTATAATCACGGTACTCACAGGACTGAAATGTGTGGTTAACCTCTTCTTTTTTTTTATTTTTGTGACCTATCTGGATGTGTAGGCTATTCCATATGAAGCACATGTCTCTACATCCAACAAGGGGTATTTTAATATGAGGAGTATAATTTTGGTGATGCCAACACAATGTCTGTCGAAATTATACTTCCCAATATCATCTGTAGAGTCGGATTCTGCAGAGGAGTCCAAGCTGCTGAATTTCCATTTTAAGAATTAACTTGAGTTTTCTGTTGCAGGTTCATGGACAAGAAACTTTCACGTGAGTAATTAAGCATCTTGTGGACGCCGTCCTCGTTCTTCAGGGCCACGATGCTGAAGAATTCACACTGTCTCTTGCTTTAGGTCGCCTTGGCTCTAATTGAGCTCTCGCGTGTCTCCTGGTTTAAATCGGTTTTGTTAGTTTGGCTTAAGTGAAGTGAAAATGATCCAGGAGACATTTTGTGAATTAAATACATGCTAACTGGAGCTGCTTATTTATTTTATATCTTTGATTTTTGTTTTTAGTGAAACTGAACGGGGGACGCCATGTTCAAGGCATCTTGCGAGGGTTCGACCCCTTTATGAACCTGGTGGTGGACGACTGCTTAGAAATGTCCCCAGGGGGGCAACAGAACACCATTGGCATGGTGGTTAGTAGCCGTCTTTGGTCTTTGGGGTCCTTCTCCTCCTGGGCTCAAACCTCCTTGTTAACGTCCATGATTTTCCAGGCATAAAATTGCTTTTGTTGATTTTAAACTGCATTATGAGAGCAATATTTTCCCTCTTGCTCCAAACCTGAAACCAAATAGATTATTATTTATCTGTGCAGCTAAAATGATTGTTTTTTTTAGCAGCCTACTAACGTCATTTTAGTAACTAATGGGAAGAAGAGCAACACGACCTTTTCTCACTAGCCTTAATGTTTGGTTTGAAGTCAGGTTGCCTGAAAATGATGCCTGGGCTTTTCAACTGTACTTCCTTTCCATGTAGGTCATCAGAGGAAACAGCATCATCATGCTTGAGGCGCTGGAGAGGGTATGAAGATGGCTCCTCCCATCCTGGCTCCTCCCATCCTGGCTCCTCCCATCCTGGCTCCTCCCATCCTGGCTCCTCCCATCCTGGCTCCTCCCATCCTGGCTCCTCCCATCCTGGCTCCTCCCATCCTGGCTCCTCCCATCCTGGCTCCTCCCATCCTGGCTCCTCCCATCCTGGCTCCTCCTCCCATCCTGTTTCCCCACCCTGAAGTGTGAGAGCTTTTGTGTTTTTGTTAATCAACTGTGCGGATGTTGAACCTTGTGTAAATGATGGAGGTGATGCTGTAAACACCTTAAAGATCTTTTGTTTTGTATGTTTTTTTTTATTACTTGGCATTATTTAGAAATGTCTGTACCACTCAAACCATTTGTCAATAAATCTGAAAAATTGCTATTCGTTCTTTTAATAAATGGCACTTTTTTGTGGTCTCACTGACAATTTTATTTTGAAAAGGGTTTCACTATATAAACGGTGTACTGTAATGCATGCATATCTTTATCAAGTAATTTTGCAAAGTCAGTTAAAGATAAAGTAAAAATACTAAAGGATATAATGTTTCATCTGTCTAAGGGTATTAAAGTAAAAATCTAGCCAACAAGAAAATTTTTACGAAAACTACGTTAATTCAACCTCCTAATCTAGACTCTAGGGGTCTACATTGAGTAATGCTGTGACGAGTTACAAGACCTTTATTTTGACAGCAAAAAGACCGGATATTTGTAAGTTGCACGTCTGGCCGTTTTTGCCATTGGATGATCTGCATGCATTGACGCAATGTGGAGAGTAGTGATGTCGGAGGAGGTTGGTAAGAAAGTCCAGGCTGTGGTGGACCGGGTAAATCAGGCGGTTACCCGACGCCCGAAGGTTAGTTTTTTATAGTTGTTTAGCCAACGTCGGTTGTAGAAATACTTGTATGGAAATTATTTATGAAACAATTTATCCATGTCTCCATGCCGGTGTCTCTGGTTATGTAAGAAGCCTTCAACCTTCGCCCAGGCTTTAAAATAACTGAATCTAGTGCAATGAATCTTTTGTCTAATATACGATTCCTTTATTAGCGAGCATGCATTGAAATGTTGCCTCAAAATGACATGAACAGCCAGACATGAATAGACACTTCATCGATGAACTTTGCAAGTGCCTTCAGAAGGACACGGAGCTGCAGAATAGGGCTGAACCGCAGCAAAACTTAGTCGTGCCTGATCTGTGTTAGACATGACGGGCGCACGGGGTTCTGCAGACCACACACACCAGCATGGGGCCCGTTTGGTTACCGCTCCAATTTGCAAACCATATTACACAGTAAAATCGATCGCAGCTCGTTGTCTAAGCGGCACTCTCGCCGTGTACCTAACGTTTTTGTCGCTCTACGTTCCCGGTGTTTCCAGACTTTGCCATGTGTGCCACCGCGATTAGTAGCCGTCAGTAAAACCAAACCACCGGACATGGTGGTCGAGGCGTACAAACACGGGCAGCGCAACTTTGGAGAGAACTACGTAAGTGAAGTCATGCTGTCTAACGTGTTCACGTTCATATTCTACATTTTCGTCATCTGCCAGCCCTGACGATCACCTTCTCTTCGTGATTATTTTGTGACGTACATATTTTGCTCATCCTCATAGGTAAATGAACTTGTGGAGAAAGCATCTCACCCCCTGGTGCGTAGTCTGGGTCAATGCGTAGTCCAGTTGGCTGATTACCTTTGTGGCTTGACGAACATGTCGGTCATTTTGCAAATATTTTTGCTTTTTGTTTCTTTTGGTTTGTTTTGGGTTTTGTTTTCTTCCTTTTTTTGTTTTTAGATTTTATCATCATGCCCTGAAATTAAATGGCATTTCATTGGACATCTACAGAAGAATAGTGTTAATAAACTCCTGGGTAAGCAAGTCAACCCCCATAAGAAATTCATGGTTTTTTATCAGCTAGTTTAATGAGGCAAATTGCTTTAATGCTCTTGATTTGCTCTTTATGGACTCATTCTTACCATGTGTCAGATATTTCTGTGAGGAGACTCTGTGGTGAATTATTTCTTGTTCTTTGAGTTAACACATTCTGTTTTATCAACCCCTAGGTGTCCCGAACCTCTACATGGTGGAGACCGTCGACTCTGTAAAACTGGCTGATAAAGTGAACGGTTCCTGGCAGCGGTTACGCCAGTCCAACACCCAGAGGTTAAAGATTATGGTTCAGATCAACACCAGCGGAGAGGAAAGTGTGTGTCCACTTCTCAGTCATTTTCTGCTGCTATTCACTGGTGGTGTCATACTATACTTCAGAGGTCAACTCTGAAGTACTTTGAGCCCCCACAATTGTCTAAATCAGCTTACGATACTGAGAATATTGTATTACTGCAGAATGCTGTATTACTATACCTTAATATTTGCCATTAAGCATTAGTTTGGAAATCTACAGTGTTTTCTGTAAGTAAACGGTCTGGTCTGGGCATGCTCTATCAGGTAAACATGGTCTCCACCCCGACGAGACTGTCAACACAGTCAAACACATCGTATCCCAGTGTCCTGCCCTGGACTTCGCTGGACTCATGACTATTGGTCGTTATGGCTACGACCTCAGTGAGGGCCCCAACCCAGACTTCCAGGTACCTTTGATCTGCAATGTGTGTTACAATTTAAAATGTATGAATAGATTTTTTTGTTTTTTTTTTAGAATTGCATCCTTCTGTCTTAACTGTGTGTGTGTGTGTGTGTGTGTGTGTGTGTGTAGTTGCTGATAAAGCGGCGGGAGGAGGTGTGTGAGTGTTTGAAGTTCCCTGTGGAGCAGGTGGAGCTTAGTATGGGCATGTCCACCGACTTTGAGCATGCGGTGAGTTTCTCTCTCTCTCCCTCTCTCTCTCTCTCTCTCTCTCTCTCTCTCTCTCTCTCTCACACACACACACACACACACACTAAGCTGACACTTCTCTGCCCTGGCAGAGCTACTCGGTGTCCGGCATTTTAAGGCGATTTTTTTTTTTACTTCTCCCATCAGATCGAGGTAGGCTCCACAAACATCCGCGTGGGAAGCACCATTTTCGGAACTCGGGAATATCCGACCACTCCCAGCCCCAGCCCGGAGAAAAAGCCAAAGGTCGTGTCCGAGGAAGCGGCAAAAAAGATGGAACGGCTGACGGTCACAAAGCATTAAGCAGAAGGCAAAAGTAGATCGCCCGGGCCGGCGGAGGACTCTATACGCATTTCATAACATTGCCGCATTACGCAGTTCTGAGTCCAGACTTGTCTTATTGCTCTTGATCTCGTAAGAAAATGGTCAGATTGTAAAGATGTATTGTAAGTGTAGGTGATGTACAAGTTTCCTTTCAAAGACACTGTATGTATATCTGTATGATTTTCATACTTGTACATTGTGTTTAACAGAAGATGTAAAAAAAATTACACTGTCCTGGACACCATTTGGCTTTCTTGTTATGAAATGTAGTTAGGACAAGTTATTGTAAGTGTTCTATTATTTGGGGGTTTTGTTTGTTTTTTAAACTGGATACAAGGCCCAAATTCTATTAACTTTTCTTAATAATTTAGAATTCAGGTCAAGGTCTGCCTGTGCTGTTTGAATGACTGCAAGATTTTGAAGTAAAATGACCACTTGTTGTGTTTGGAGTGACGTGGGTCAGCCTGAACACGGGCCGTGTTGACGTGCAGTGTTGTTAATGTTTGTCTGTTGCTGTGAACCCTGTACCAGTGGGACAAGTTTTGGTCATTATGAGGGACGGAGGATTAAGAACACACCCACTGCATTATGTTCAACGGTAATACTGGACTGGCATTTTCTATGGGCCTCTATCTGAATCTACATTGTTTTACCTGTATAGATTTACATGAACAACTTTCCAGAAAGAATGATGGATATTAAACAGCTTGTTGCTTAGGGAAACTGAAGCTCTAAAGCATTTTACTATGCAGTAGTAATGATGGTTGTATGATCTTTAACCATAACTTATCATTTTTTAGTATTTTGGATTGTTAATGTTGTTGAACACCCAATAGTTCTTGTTTGTGACCAGCTGTGAAGGTAGAGGGGGGGATTGCAGTAGTGTGTTTTGACTACATGTACAGTGTCTTAACAAAAGCTTGGACTTGCTCTAACGGCGCTTGTATATAAGCAGACGACTCGGGTTGTGAAAGTGAGTTGGTGAGCAATAAAAAAGAAAAAAAATCTTAACAAGGAATCAAAAGGTGCAGGTGTGATATGTTTGTGGTACAAAGACTCTAAACACATCTCACCAAAACTGAGGTGACAGAAAGAAATACGATGGCACTCCACCGCTCTCACTCAGCACAGGGGTTAGACAGCCGAACAGGTTCTGTTACCCCGCGCCTCATGAGATGAGTGGTAAATACGCTCATGGTTACAGAGAGAAACCATCCCATTGGCTGCTTCAGATCCCAGGACTGAGTGAGTACTCCCAAATGCTGACCGGAGGGTTGTTAGCACCATGGTCATGATATGACCAGCCTCTGTCTGTGTACCATGGCAGGTTGCTTATCCCCCACCACACCAGGGGGCGCTGATGTCCTGACTGATGCCATGGGGAACCAACTGGCAAATATCTGATTGACACAAAAACGTCTCCATTTGTAGTGCTTTGGGTCTTCTAGTGTTTTAAAGGTTGAAGTTAAATAGAAAGTAGTCCCCATTATCCTTCAATGTGTCCAAGGTGAAAGATGTTCAGCTCACACCAAAATAAAGACACGTTATCGTGAACTGCAACAAAAAGTTTTAATCTGGATGAAAATTGGTACAAATTCCAAATCCAAATGAGCGTGTTGCAACAGAATACAAATCAAAACATGAAACACAAACGTAGCCATAATTAGGCAAAGTGAACTGTGCCCTGACGCACACGCGTTTAACGGCGGGTTAGCTGCTGTGATTATGTGCATGCTTTCTACACTTGGAAACAGCACACTATTGTGTGTGTGTAATTTGAGAACATGTCACCATGGAGCTACATTATCAGTTACTCTGAGTTACCAGAACGTGTCTGAAGTCAATTTCATGACCACTTTACTGTCTGAATGAAGAATCTTTTCCTTTTGTAGAAAATATTTATAAAACTGCATGTCTACAAATTTTCTTGAGTTTCAAGTATATCAAATAGAAATCCTGTGATGTTGACAATTATTATAATGATGGTAATTGTTTGGGATTTAATCCATTGCCATGTTCAGTTTTATTGCACTCATTGCAATAAGTGAATCAAACTTAGCTGTTGAGTCCTGATGTCCTCTTAGAAGGACAAGTACTGAGTTCACATTAGACAGGACTTTTTTTTTTACTACTGTTGAAACCGTTTGAAATATTTCATGGCCAAGTCCATTACATTGTTGGATTATGTACAATAAAGTTGACGGTTTTCAGAAACAATATATACAAATTTCAAACATTAAAAAAGATGAAGTCCACTCTGCAGAATGACGAAGTGTGTCATTGCGAATAACACAAACCCAAATTTATAGCCCGTCTCGTGTATTAAGGTGTAACAAACTGTCAATTCTGCAAAACCATGAGGCCATGTCCCAAAATCACTGGTGGAACATCAGGGAATCTATAATGGATTCACCAGTATTGTCTTTTTGGATGTCCATAATGAGATTTCATACAGAGTTGAATGTAGGCACATAGCCTACAGTGCCTCTATTTAAGTAACCAGAGTTCATAGTCTCTGGTTGTTCATTTAAATTCAGCAACTTACTATGTTCCAAGAGTGCCTCAGTCAGATGCGTGTTTTAATCTTTGTCACTTCAATCCCGTTCTGGTGGAACTGAATAGCAGGTAAGGACAAAAATGTGTCATCTGCTGAAGTTTGCTCTTCATCATGGTTGTAAAGCAGAAAAACTCTAATGGAAAGAAAGAAGGAATTTGTTGACTTTTTAAACCCAAATGCTAAAATAAATATAACAGTCTGCATACAAAAATCCTCCCTCTTAACAGCCTGAAAATATTCCAATGGTCAAATTCAAGGTGGTCTTTCAGTTAACAACATGAGGTCTTACATATACAGTGTGTAACAAAACCAGACTAGTCAAACAATAGTGTATATTGGTCGATTGGTTGGTTGGTCAGTGAGCATGTCTTATTATCAAGCAGTCTCTGTCCTCTATGGTGGGCTCTACACCAACTTTTTGGCTTCAAAGAAGCTCTTGAGGTGTCGCATCTGCCAGATTGCAGTGATGATGAGGATGATAGTCTGAGCGATGGACCACCACAGGACACGCTGGTTGGTACTCTCACTCGTCATGCGGAAACGCTCCTCCCGATACTACAAACACGCACACATAACAGCATTACATATACAGTAGACACACGATTTCTACAACTCACAAAGGGTTCAACCTGACCAAAATGGTTCCCGGCAGAGGACAGACAAGGCCAGTCAAGTTTAGGGCAGGAGGGATTTGTGCTCCTGAATGACGAGGACGCATTTTGAAATCTGAAACGGTCTTTACAGTTTGTTTGGTCTGGATTAACAGACGAGGTGGAGACTCACGCGCTGGTAGTTCTGCTCTTTCTGGATCTGCTCCACCTGGTCAAGGAGCTGCCTCATTCTCAGCTGGAGCTCCGTCAGCTTATCCTTGGCTGCTATCTCTGGGTAGTTGTTGGTATGTTCACCCACCTGGATGTCCAAGTGAACTCTCTGCAGGACAACACAAAACATGTTTCACTGCCTGAAGAACTGAGAAGATCCTTATTACATCCTGAAAACACATGCAGGATGGAATCTGTGCTCGTTTACACACACACACACACACACACACACACACACAATTCATTTGGAATCAGTTCTGTTTGAAGAAACGTGATATCGAGCCGATTGCAGTTTTTCCATTTTGCGTAGGAGACCATACCAGTTTTCCTCCAGCAAACAGGGCCATCTTAGTAGAGTTGGAGTGCAGGCAGATCTGATGTTCGCCTGGTGTGTGGGAGGTGAACGTGAAGCGGCCATCCGAACCGTACTGACGGGACAGAATGATCTAGAACACAAGACACAAAATTAACTTAATTAACTTAAGCAAAACCACCACCATCAGAAAACCCCACAAACAAAAAACTTCAGCATTACCAGTGAAGCTAGTTTACCCATCTACTGTTTACATGCGACAGGACTGTAAAGAATAACTTATATATGGGAAGAACTATCAAGTGTATGTGTATTTCATTTAATAATGAAAGACAAAAAAATGACCTTGGTGTCAGGATCTTTGATCTCAACATGCATCCCCAAACCAGGGGTGGCAGGAAGGAAGGAACCTGTCTGTTTGTCCCACAGCTGCGTTCTGTATTTCCCTGGAGGATTATGGGAAATAGACAAGAGTCAGTCGTGGCTCTAGAACAGAATCCTAATTTACTTACCTAACTAATAAACAAGACATAAAAGCACCCCAGTAAACAAACCTAAAGTCGCTAGATATATAACTAGCTTAAAATGAAATGTATTGTACAGTGACCAGCTGGTTAAGTACTGCCACGCCAGCGTGGAGGCGCAAGAAGTGGCTAAACTGGCCGCACCTGTTCCTTAACCACAGATCCAGTCCCCAACCAGGACGCAGGCGGACGGAGATGTGGAGTCTCTAGACTGGCTAGACTCTTCCTCTAAAAGCTAACTAGCTACTCCTTGACAAGTCATTTAGCAAAAGCTTTACGCAGAAAGACAAAGCGAATTATTAAAGGGTTTCAAATGAGATTTCAGTGGTAGAAATATTTACTCGTGGTACGAAATGAGCAAAGGTGGAAGATGATAAAAAATTATGATGATGACGACCCCTAGCTAGCGAAGTGCTTAGACTGAGCTAACAGATTCCCGTTTCGAAAACGTACCTATCACCATTGTCTCGTCGGGTATTTCTTCTATGAAACATTTCTTCTCTGTCTCTCCAATGTGGAAGTACAGAGCTCTGCTTGGTGAAAACCAAGCAAACAGTAACAAAACCCCAACGCAGGACGCAACTGCCGTCATCTCAAAATTCATTCCACCGTACATGGACTAAGAATCGATTTCTGGAGGAGTCGATTCCTTTGTGTGGTCGAAACGGAATCGACTTCAAAATAAAGAATCGATTCAACTTCAGAATCGATCGCGTTTTGGCTAACACTTTTACATAATTTGTAATACGTGTGTGGCGATAATAATATATAATATTGATGGAATGTTTTGTTTTTTTTACATTGGTTTAAAATACGCATTAATTATTTTTCGCGCAGTCCTCCAACTGTTAACGACTTGTATTTTGAAATGCTGCTGATGCCTTTAACCGGAAACCGTACCTGGACTCCCACATTACCCAGAGGTCTTTGCTTCATCTTCGCTGTGGAAGGCTTGTACGGGACACAGCTAACGCTAGCGGTCCAGCTACGTGTTTACGGAGTTTAACTTGTAATTCCCAGATCTCGGTTTTTCAAAATTTTAAATTTCTCACCGAAAAGTCGCGATGGCGCAGTATAAAGGAGCGGCTAGCGAGGCTGGCAGGGCTATGCAGCTCATGAAAAAACGCGAAAGAGAGCGAGAGCAACTGGAACAGTTGAAACAAAAAATAGCGGAGGCAAGTCTCACATAGCTGTGAATTGTGAATGTAGTATTAGAGAGTATTATTAGAGTGTATGATTTGAGAGTATTATTTGAGAGGGCATTGACGTGTAATTGTAATAAAATTATGTCTAGCTAACGTCAGCCGTCCTAGCAAAGCTATCGTAATATGTCACAGGTCTCTGCCCATAGCTGTCTGTGTTGTGTTTTTGGTCAGCTCTAATGGTCGCAGTTAGTCCAAGTACATTGGACTCTGTTTATATTTTGCCTGCAATGGTCTACTCTAATCCTTGAAGGGCTCCCAGATCATCCACGGTTGTTTTGATCATTAGTTTATTATTACTTTTGTGAGTTAAACTCATAAATTAAAACATTGCTCACGTTTACATTTTAAAACATGTAAATGTAAAATGTTAAGCTCACCAGTGCATCTGATCACTGTTTTCATGTTTGTTTTTTTCCGCCCAGGACAACATGGTGAAATCCAATATTGATAAGAAGTTTTCTGCTCACTATGACGCTGTTGAGCAAGAGTTAAAGTCAAGTACAGTGGGTAAGCAATCTGTAGAAAGCTAAATTGGTCGTTTTAGGTAACACCTAGTGCACGCACACACACACATCACTCTAGTCCTGCAGTTTCACGGTTCTTCACAAGACTCTAAGCCATGAAATGTTTTGACTGTATAATGAGATCCCTATATGAAGTGCTGGTGTTCTTTCCAGGGCTGGTGACTCTGAATGACATGAAAGCAAAGCAGGAAGCTCTGGTGAAAGAGCGGGAGAAACAGCTCGCCAAAAAGGAGCAGTCCAAAGAACTTCAGCTGTGAGCCAGACATGGGAACCTTTGCGTTTCTTATTGTTGTTGTTGTTGTCATCGGTTCTAGTTTTCTACGTTTTTAATTGTGTTTTACTTGAGCTACTTGAGTTAATCACTCCGTTTCCAAGTTGCTCATTTTGAGCTCATCTGTGTGTGATTGCACACGGACATGCTGGCCCATTGTGCGCAGTTAATGATGACGACAATCGTCTTCCCCAGAAAACTGGAGAAACAAAAGGAGAAGAAAAGAAAGGAGGAGCAAAAGAGGAAGATTGCCAGCTTGTCTTTTAATCCAGATGAAGGGGAGGATGATGATGATGAAGAAGAAGAAGACGACGAGGAAGAGGAAGAGGAGAATGACGAAATCGAGGAAGAGGAAGAGGACTGTAAGTGAACAGCGTCTTAAAATGGACATTCAAGTGTAAATCTAAAACATTTGTAGTCCTTTGTGCTAATGTATGTGAGGTATTTGTCAGTAGTTTTTTTTGCATGTCCTGTATTTTCCAGATGTCCCCATGAAGAAGAAGAAGTTGGGGAAGAACCCTGATGTGGACACCAGCTTCCTGCCAGACAGGGAGAGAGAGGTACCAGTGTGGCTCTTCACTGTGTTCACTCGCTGCCCTTTATGGACCTGAAGGTTAAGCTGATGTAGGAGAGGTTTGCAACAGCGGCACCTCTAACTAGATAAACTAGATAAAAACTGGGAGGAGTAGCGAAGGTATCTGGAAAAATTGTCCAATTTTTTAGTTGTTTGAGCATCGTGTGCTTTGAGTTCCAGTGCAGAGTACTGTGGATAGAGCATGTAGTGTGAGGTAGAGTGAGTAGTGAGGTAGTGTGGGTAGTGCGGTAGAGTGAGGTAGTGTGGGTAGTGAGGTAGTGTGGGAGTGGTGAGGTAGTGTGGGTAGTAGTGAGGTAGTGTGAGGTAGTGTGAGTAGTGAGGTAGAGTGAGTAGTGCGGTAATGTGAGTGGTGAGGTAGTGTGAGTAGTGAGGTAGTGTGAGTAGTGCGGTAGAGTGAGGTAGTGTGAGTGGTGAGGTAGTGTGGGTAGTGCGGTAGTGTGAGGTAGTAAGGTAGAGTGAGTAGTGCGGTAATGTGAGTGGTGAGGTAGTGTGAGTAGTGAGGTAGTGTGTGTGGCCATCGCTGGTACTTGGTAAAAAATCTGCCGTGTAGGAACATGTCAGAAAGGACATAGAATGGTGACAGATTTCTGTGTGCTTCATAACCTTGTCAGCCTGTAACAGTAGTACAATCCTGGAGAGATTGGGCGGGTATTCCACAATGTCTACCTGCCACCCATACTGGAAAGATGAGTGTGAGGTAGAGTGAGGAGATCACTGCCAAAAGATCCACCAGTGTGAGGTAGAGTGAGGAGATCACTGCCAAAAGATCCACCAGTGTGAGGTAGAGTAAGGAGATCACTGCCAAAAGATCCTCCAGTGTGAGTTAGAGTAAGGAGATCACTGCCAAAAGATCCTCCAGTGTGAGTTAGAGTAAGGAGATCACTGCCATAAGATCCTCCAGTGTGAGTTAGAGTGAGGAGATCACTGCCAAAAGATCTATGATCCTCTATAGCTACTGAAAGCAGTTGGAGCAGATTGTTTTTTGCAGAAACAAAACGATAAAAGCAATACAGTGTTGATGAACCTGGTTAGTTTTGTCACGCGGCTTTTGACAGCGAGCACCTTTTGACAGCGAGCACCTTTTGACAGCGAGCACCTTTTGTGTCTTTTCTGTGCGGCCAGGAGGAGGAGAACCGTCTGAGGGAAGAACTTCGACAGGAATGGGAGAGGAAGCAGGAGAAGATTAAAGGCAAGTGTGCGCTGGCTGCTCCTGTACGTCTGACTAGTATAGCATTAAAGGTGTTGGAACGACTTATTAACCGTTCATTACATGTTTATTCACACTTCCTAATTCTCCAACCTTATAGTCATTTTTATATTGCACTGGGACTCTGTTACAGATTATATACATGGTTGTCAGAGTGCCTTATGCTGTTTTGCCACTTGGGGGCACTGTAGTCATTTCTAATAACTGAAGGCTGCCATGTGAGACCAGGCACATTTATACAAAACATTCCACCCTGGAGCATAGGTGGCCATTTCCTAGAGAACTTATTCTGCAGTGAGGCGAAATTCCAGTAGTTTCAACTCCATTGATTAGACAGATATCAATAAACCATTTAGAGCCTGTAACCCTTTAACCTGAAGCTGAAAACGTTTTAAGTGAAGGACGATTCACACTTTGACTCTGTTACTCTGCAGTAAAACACCAGCTGAGGCAGAATTGTGGATGAGCACTTGTGGTATTATTGTGATTTAGCCTGAAACATTAGGGGTGTTATTAGCAACAGATTTGGCATTCAAACTACTACACAGGATTCCTACACAGTATGGATAATTATAGAATTAGATTTCCTGAAAAAAAGAAAAGGGTTTTAGATGCCCATTTTAGATGTTCACACCTCTGGCCCTAGAGCGGTAGACTCTACCAAACACCTCTGGCCCTAGCGCGGTAGACTACCAAACACCTCTGGCCCTAGCGCGGTAGACTACCAAACACCTCTGGCCCTAGAGCGGTAGACTCTACCAAACACCTCTGGCCCTAGAGCGGTAGACTCTACCAAACACCTCTGGCCCTAGAGCGGTAGACTGTACCAAATCCAGACATCCACGATCATATTAATTTTTAAAGAAAATAACTTTTTTTTACTTTATTACAGATCTTATGCTTGTCTGAACAGTTATACAAAGAGTTTATTTATTAAACAAAGGTTAGGGTAACAGTAGGGTACGGATAGGGTCATAAATCACAATGTTAATCATTTATTTACACAGTAAGCATCTAGCTATTTGTGTACAGGTGTATGTGTATAGTCTGAAAAATCTATCCAGAAGTCTGGAGATTTGAGTCTGTAACAGTATGAAATTTTGTAATGGGAAATGCACAGAACCCCTCACTGCTGCAATCTCACTGATGGTCTTTTACTACGTTTGAGTGCACAAACAAACCCACAGACAAAAATACAAATCAAAACAAAACACTTCTGGAGTGTTTTGGAAGCAGTTTGACAAAGCTGCAGCTTCTGACTGGACCGTGTCTGCCACCTTCTTGTATGTCCAAATTCAGGTGAAGAAATCGAAATCACTTTCAGCTACTGGGACGGGTCCGGACACCGAAAAACAGTCAAGGTACTTGAGAAGTGTTCTCGCGCAAGGCGACGTTTAAGCGGTGCGCGCTTGTGCCGGGGGTTGTGGGTTCACAGCGTGTTTGCCTCTGCAGATGAAGAAGGGTAACACCATTCAGCAGTTCCTCCAGAGAGCCCTTGAGGTCCTGCGGCGCGACTTCAGCGAGTTGAGGTAAGGACGTGCGCACTCGGCCCATCGCGGTCCTGACTCCAACCTTGAGCTCCAGCTGCAACAAATGACTCTTTATGGACACCGTTTGTCATGCGTTACCATCAGTGTGGGTAACTCCACAGGAGAGAGACCTATTTCCCCTTCCTGCCACATGTCAACGTCAACATAAAAGCCCAAAAAGCTTTAACATATGGCTATGTGCTATGGGGTAACACTCTGTAGTCTGCTCACCATAAATCTTACCGTATATTCATATCTATTATGTCAGGCTTTGTGAGGTGAAAGAGTAAAATCTTGGTCCGAAATGGCACACGCAGCTCACAGTCATTCCTCTCACAGCTTGAGAACGCGTATGTTTCTAACATCTGGAGTTGGGCTTTATTATTGTGCTAGAAGATTAAGGCCTAGATCCTTCCCGCTAAACGGGCGTGTTGAGTCATGAGGTGCCCGTGAAGATGGGGAAGAAAACAGAAATCTGAGCTAGAAAAGGAAAAAAATAAAGTGATTTGTCTAGTCTGTCTGGTTTGTTTTCCAGACAAGTTGAAGGTGTGTCTATTGTAATAAAGGATAATGCCCAGAACCTGTCAGCAAAATAACAATATTAGCTAATTAAATGTAGGTATCCAAGGCAAGAAGTTGAAGGACCATAATTCAGTTAGTAAATAAGTACTAAACCTGTTCACTTTCAGTAAACCTGTTCACCTGTGAGTCACCCACTGCAACATTTACATCGAAGATGTTTAATAATTAAACGTGATAAAAAATATAGATGAGCCACTCAAATTGGCCTAAGTTAGACATCAAATATGGGATTCGTTTGAAATGCAAATTCAGACTTTATGTAAAACTTGTTCTGTATTGGTCCAGGTTTATGTCATTTTGCATGAAGCAGTGGAAGAAGAGTGTATGCGCACTCAACACATTACCTGTTGCACCTCGAATGCTTATATCAGGCCACAACTCTCCCCGTGGTGCCTCACGGATAAAGAGTTTAGGATTCTGATTACCTTTGAGTGAATCTAGCCACAAAGTGTGCGAGTCGTTGGTCAGACAACACAGGCCAGTGCAGATGACCATCGTACGTTAATTTGGCGCTGATGCCTTCGTCTGCTCGTTCTCCACAGGTCTGCAGGGGTGGAGCAGCTCATGTACATCAAGGAGGACTTGATCATCCCACATGTAGGTGAAGCTGGAGCACCACCCAGCCACTGGAATCCCAGCACGTCTCCTTCACTGTGACTAAACGCTTTGGCTTCATCCTCTCGCGGCAGTTTGTCAGATTATCCAGTTGCTTCTGGCGAAGACCCACGTACTGTTCTAGTGGCGTAGATTCTGTCCTAAGGGAGGTGACCAGGTGTTTGCATCCTGAACTGACAGCCAGGGTTTTAGTTCTGCCTCTTAACAGGTCCACAGCGTCGGAGTCAACATGCCGTGCCTGTGCTGGCTGTGTCTCCAGGACTAACATCTGTTTGTCTTGCAGCACCACAGCTTTTACGACTTCATCGTGACGAAGGCGAGAGGCAAGAGCGGTAAGTGCAGAGCTTCTAGCGCTGCGTCGTTCGTGACCGGCTGTTCAGGTGTTTCGGGTCATGGCTGTTGTTCAAGCAGATCTGGGTGTGCAGCTCTGCGTTTTCGTGCATGTCTGAGCCCTGTTGACAAAGCGCATATTACGACACGCCGTGTCGTCTGCGTCTGTGCCCAGGGCCGCTCTTCAGCTTTGACGTTCATGACGACATCCGACTGGTGAACGATGCCACTGTTGAGAAAGATGAGGTATCATAACGGATTGTTTAATTAAAAAGTAATACATTTCTGAAAATGTTGTGTTAAGATTTAGGGGGAAAGCCTGAAAGAAATGTTATATAGATGGATCACACTGTTCAGAATGGTTCAATTCATCGTCATATGGTCTGTGTGCGCGTGTGTGTGTGTGTGTGTGTGACGCTCTGTCCAGTCTCATGCAGGTAAAGTGGTTCTGAGGAGCTGGTATGAAAAAAACAAGCACATTTTCCCGGCCAGCCGCTGGGAGCCTTATGATCCAGAGAAGAAGTGGGACAAATACACTGTGAGTATATTTAACCGCGTGACACCACTTCAAATGTGTTTACTCAGCATTACTGTAGAGATTTAAAATGGGCTTGTGGTTTGTCCAAGCAAAGTCGTCATTGTTGGTGTTCTTTCCAAACTATGAGTCCTTTCTGTTGTACAAGCTCATCATTTTCGTTTCAACTCGAAGGCAGCAGTGTTTGTAAAAGTAGTTATAGCTAAACATGCTAACATGGCAAAACCACATATTGGTTTTATCTATTTCTGATAGGCTGATTGTACATGTTACCAGCTTCAGAACTGACAGTATATAACAGTAAATAATGTGGGCTAGCCGCTATGCTAAAGCCACAGACCTGCAGCGCCGTGAGCTGGAGGCGTATGTGACTGCATTCACAATAAAAGCGGGAAAACACCCCCACTTACTTACTGAGGACTTGGTCCCAGAGTAATGCTGCCCAGTGTTTACTTGTTTTGAGGAAGTAAACAATGTTTACTTGTTAACAAATGTGACTTCCATGTGCCGGCTTGTGCTGTCAGATCATCATCGTTCGACGGAGTGAACGTTTTAGAACCCTGTCGCTGTTGTTAAACGTAACGGCAGGACACGCATATATGCCTGCAGTCTTGGGTCCTACTAATACGACCTGGACAAACAGTCTGGAAGAAAATCTGTCATTTTCAAATAAAGAATAGTAACAGTACGGATGTACAGCATGTTCTGTGTAGGTCGAAGCAGGCGATGGATAATGGGCCGAGCTGATTAAAGTCTGAATGTGTTTGTGTGTGTTTGCTCCGTTCTATAGATCCGATGAAGAGACTGTCTGCATCCACCAGAAATTCCCATGTTTTTTTTTTGTTTTTTTTTTAAATATATATTGCTAGTGCTTGTGTACAGTTGCATTTTTACAATGGGTAGGTATCAGACATGTAAAACATACATATGTGATTTGTTCTTCTGAAGTTTCACTCTTAAGAATCAGTGGTAGATAAGAGTGGTTGTCATGCTGTGTTATACTATCTGCAGTCTCACCTGTTACACATCAGATGAAGTGATCTGGTAAGAAGTAAAAGTGAGGTGGGATGTGGGGTGTTTTGTTTTTTCAAAGAAATGTCGTTCTTGTAAATGATGAATGATGTTTCCAGAAAGCCCCTGTATGCATCCATGTCTCCGTTGTATCAAGGCTTTGTCATAAATAAATTCATTTCAATAAATGTCAGAGAATCAGAGCAAAGGTAAAACCTGTTTTATTGATGTTTTTAAGGCCAGAAGGCTAAACCCTAAGTGTCTTGTTTTGGGTGCATTGGAGGACTTCAGAGTGTTTTACACGTGCTGAGTGCTCCTGTTATCCAACTGGCAACGGTTCTGGAAACGCTGACTTTTTAGGTTAGTGTTCCAAGAAAGTAAAAGTTCAGCCCCTCCGAGCTGCTGGAGTAGCAAGACCTGCTGTGACTGCCAGGAACACCTTCACCCGAGGCCACCACTCCCCCCAGCCCTTCCCTCTTTCTCCTGCGTTCTCTTCATCTTCCCCGCCGTTCTCTCTCGCCTCGTTCTCGCCTCGTTCTCGCCTCATTCTCGCCTCGTTCTCGCCTCGCCCCACTCGTAGCCACGATCGCTCGCTCCCTTCTGCCTTCATTCGGAAAACCTTCCTGCGCCCGACAGGACTTGAGGGCCACGGTAGTGACGCAGGGAGGCCAGCATGTGGCAGGGAGTTCTGTCTCTCGCTTTGCTGATGTCGGGCGGCGTGCTCGCCGGATCCGAGCGGGGCAGGACGTCTTTTCGACCACGCAACTGCTCTCTGGAGTGTGTTCAGCAGGTAAGCGTGTTCCCAGCCAGAGGTCTCCGCGACAACAATGTTTAAATGTACAACGATTCCTCAGATGTGTCTTTGAAGTTCAGAATGATGCTCACTGCTTTAGACAGAAGAATATTTTTTTGGAATAAGATTACTAAGAGTTGAATGTACTACTATGCACTACAAAAGTAGGATGCAAAATGTTAAAGGTTGGCATTGCTGGCCACTGAATGTTTTCATTAGTGATTGTGGAAGTTCAATAGCTAAATGTGAGATTAATGTAATTTATATTATTATAATTTTTTTTTTATTTGGAAATATTGAATTCTAGACCACATTGCATTTTCTTGTTTGTCCTTTGCTGGTCCTCTTCAAAACCCCCAGTATACGGTCTCTCTCTGTCTCCAAGCTGGGCATGAACCTTGTTGCTTTTTGTTCGAAGTTGCGTTAGGCAGCACATGCATGCTGATGATTGGTTCATGACTGCGTGTGTACTGGATGTGCTGTGGAACACGAAAGGAGCATGAAGTGATTGGTTAGTTTGGGTAAACTAAATAAATATGCAATTTTCTTCCAGTGAGGTGGTCAGTGATGAACTCCCTTTGGTCTTGTGGTGTATTTTATGATGAATAGTGCTTTGCTTTCATTTGGTCGGCACATGTGGAATCTTTTTAAGGCTTTATGCAGATTTCACTTCATAACCTGCTGTTCAATAGTTTTGAGTGAAGGTCACATTCCTAGAAGACAGCAGCCTCTACCCGTCCCTAGGGGACATGGGTCTTGGACATCTGTATGTACTCCAACGTGACTCACATCTATGTCCTGTATGCCAAGGGAGTCCAAGGCTGTGATTTCTGCAGAATCAGTAAAGAGGACGTCCAGAACACACTCGGATCTGCATCTGCTGGCCTTTTTGGAGGTAACTGACGTGAACACACTGTGCGGTGCCAGGCTGAATGTGCAGACGTGTGCGGCAGGTGTGTGCGTGTGTAGCACGGTAGACGTCTGAGCTGCTTCTCTTATTTAGCCAGATCTATCGTGTAGTTTTTGACTGGAGAAGTGTGATGGTGATGGTGAAAAGTGATCAGGTCCATGGAGGTGAACTTTCACCAGGCTGTATAACGGACCTAGAGGACAGTTACAAATACCTGTGGGTTCTTCAGTCACACGGGAACCATGAGGCAGTAACAAGAAGGACAACAACATTCTAAGTTCCAACATTTACGTACATCCTCAACACTTGAATGGGAACAAAAGGAGCCATAAACCAGTATGTGGCCATAAACCAGTCATCAGACACTGCAGTCAAAATACGCTGGCCAGGAGAAGAACTGGACACTGCTGGCATCATGACAAGAAAACCTCTTACTCTGAGTGGGGCACTGCACCCTAGACCCTTACCTTGAGTGGTCACTGCACCCTAGACCCTTACCCTGAGTGGGTCACTGCACCCTAGACCCTTACCCTGAGTGGGGCACTGCACCCTAGACCCTTACCACTGCACCCTAGACCCTTATCCTGCGTGGGTCACTGCACCCTGGACCCGTACCACTACACCCTAGACCCTTACCCTGAGTGGGTCACTGCACCCTAGACCCTTACCCTGAGTGGGGCACTGCACCCTTACCACTGCACCCTAGACCCTTATCCTGCGTGGGTCACTGCACCCTGGACCCGTACCACTACACCCTAGACCCTTACCCTGAGTGGGTCACTGCACCCTAGACCCTTACCACTACACCCTAGACCCTTACCCTGAGTGGGTCACTGCACCCTAGACCCTTACCACTGCACCCTAGACCCTTACCACTACACCCTAGACCCTTACCCTGAGTGGGTCACTGCACCCTAGACCCTTACCACCACTGCACCCTAGACCCTTACCCTGAGTGGGTCACTGCACCCTAGACCCTTACCCTGAGTGGGTCACTGCACCCTAGACCCTTACCACTGCACCCTAGACCCTTACCACTGCACCCTAGACCCTTACCTTGAGTGGGTCACTGCACCCTAGACCCTTACCACTGCACCCTAGACCCTTACCACTGCACCCTAGACCCTTACCCTGTGTTATTAAAGTGACGGTGCAGCTGCTGTAGGCTCTGTCCAGTTGAGATGGTCAGGTTGTCCTGACATCACTGTACCAAGAGCGTCAACTCCTCTCTGTAGGTTTCATCATTACTTGTGATCAGGCCTACGATGGTGGTGTCGTCAGCAAACTTTGTAGTGGTGTTGGCACCGTCCACATGTGTGAACAGGAAATACAGCAGTAGGCTCGAAACTCAGCCATATGGAGTGCCGGTGTTGAAGATCAGGGTGCAAGGGTGTTTCTGCTAATTCGCACATTCATACATGTTGGTGAGGAAATGCAGGTTCCAGTTTCACAGGTTGGCAGTGAGTCTCCGGGCTGGCTGTTTTTGGGGCACTTTGAAAGGGATGACCATGTTAAAATGCTGAGCTATAATCCACAAATAGCTGTCTGGCAGTGAGTCACTCTATTGTTCTTGGGGTTAGGGATGGGGATGGGGTTAGGGTTAGGGATGGGGATTGGGTTAGGGATAGAGGTAGGGTTAGGGACGGGGATGTGGTTAGGGTTAGGGATGGGGATAGGGTTAGGGATAGAGGTAGGGTTAGGGACGGGGATGGGGTTAGGGTTAGGGATGGGGATAGGGTTAGGGGTAGGGATGGGGTTAGGGATGGGGATGGGGTTAGGGGTTAGGGTTAGGGGTAGGGATAGGGTTAGGGTTAGGGGTAGGGATGGGGTTAGGGTACGGAAACTAAACATAGGTTACGGCAGCTTGCTAATGGAGACTGATGCAGGATCTGAACTGGATAATGTAGCTGCAGCATGTTCAGAAATGACCTCCTAGGTGCCCTTTTCATTCTCTTCTTGTTTTTTCAGTTTGGGATCATTTTCAGCTAATAGGAAATGAGATCTCTTGTAAAAGTTCAGCACAGCCGTGTTTGTTTTAGCTCTTGATATAAAAACTCTTTGTTAGGGCATGTTTACATTTCCAGGAGAGACTTTTATGAGTGCACAAACTGTTCTGAGTTTTTATAGTCTAATGGGACTAAGATTTCTATTGCAGACCAGTGATCCTTCATTCCTGCACATGACCTGCAGTACTGATCATGTGACCTGGGCCAGGCTGTGTACCGTGGCCATGTCATTCTTTTTTAGGGCACCAGACCCCTGATGCCTGCCAGCACTACGTAGACGCTCCGCGAAATATCAGCGTCGACTTTGTGGACAGTCAGGACCCCAGATACGATGCCGTCGTTGTGTCGTGGAGTCCAAGCCATTACGGTAATGACGACAACACGTGTCTCTACACGTGTGAGGTGTGTTGTTTGGGTAGATCCAAATTGCTGCAATATTCAGGTTAATTCACCTTTTTCCCCAGATAGGCTTATCCAATTATGTAGCCATGTATGATCATGAGCCAACCAAGGTCTATTTAGAGGTTGTTTGCAACTGCTACAATAGAGGCTCCTATACCTACAGTGTCTGGCTACTCTATAGGCCTAAAGTATGTGATTATTCATTCAGTTTGAACGCCTCCTGCTCACATACAAATCTTCACTCCATATTACACCTTCTTATTTATTCGAACATTTAAACCATCTGCCCTGACTATATGCTTAGGTTCTGTGGTGCTGATCCTCTGTTCATCCCTAAATTCAGACTGGTCTCTGCAGGCGGTCATGGCCCCAAACATCTGTGGAACGTTACTACAATCTCTCCATCTCTTCACCTCACGTTCCCTCCTTTAAAGCCCAACTTTTTTCCATCGTCCACATTCCTCCTGTTAAAAGTCGATTTATCTGTATTGTTGTTAAGCAACCTCGGGTATGAGAAAGACACTACATACTGTAAATGAAACCGATTACTATTATGCTGATGTAACGGCTGTTTCTAAGGTGTCCTGTTTCTAAGGGGTCCTGTTTGCTCTGCAGGTATTGCCTTCCTGCGAGGTTTTCAGGTCACTCTGCAGGCTTTAGGAGGGACACTGGTCACCTGTCAGCTCTACCTCCTTCAAAACAACATCTCACTCTCCGCCATCCATGCTCACAGGGTGCGACGATGTAGGCCCTCATCAGGAAACACACGCACTTTATAACGTCACATATTCATGGCACCATTATCTGAGTAAACAACATCATTCCCCTCTAATCACAACCTTGCCCTCCTGGCATCACTCTTGGAACATATAATCATAAATCCCTCATAATCAAAGTGGATTAAATGGTTTATCTAACATTAACACTTTTTGCCCCCAAGAAAAATATTTAAACACTATTATTTTTTTTTATAATCCAATCCTGATGGATGAATGTGACTTCTTGCTCCTTTGTCTTCTGCCCCTGAAGGTGTATTATTCAGACGTGTTCCCACACCTGTCTCTGGGCATCCAGTACACGGCCACAGTTCAGGCTCTTCCTGTCCCCGAGCCATGGGACAAGTTCTATAGCAGCAAAGTGTTCTTCACCCGCTGTAATGGCTTGTGCCGCACGCACGCACGCACGCACGCACGCACGCACGCACACACACAGCTGACTGAACCTGATTTATTTTTCAGACTGCACAGCATTAGATTTTACTTTGTAGTTTTCTCATTTACTGGAGAAAAGCTAGTTCTCACCAAAGCTAGAATTATTAAATAAAGATTTTTTAAAAACTTTTTCACAGCCTGCTCGGAAAAAAATGGGTTGGAACACTGCAAAAAAGGTACGTTTTACCGTTACTGTTGATGATTCTGAATTTATTTATTCTGATTTAGGCACAGACATCAATGCTTATTGAGTGCAATGTTCACCGATCCCTGTGTGCTGTGTCTGTTTGTTTGCGGTTTGTCTTTAAAGACTGGTATCCCAGGCATGTGGAAGTCCATCAGCAACACCAAGACATTGTGGTGACGTTCAACCTTGCGCCTGAGAACTTCGGAATCAGTCGCTATTTCTCCATGTGCTTTGGAAGGGGCTCACGCACCTACTACCAGATCATCCATCCTGTAGGGGTTTTTACTGCACAAACCTGGCAACAAGATCAACAGTTATCAGCAATCATTTTAATAGTGAAAAGTTTTTCCTGTAATTCTACTATCTAGGATGTATTCTGTGAACAGATGCAAAGCATCTGCTAAATGCCCTAAATGTAAATGTAAATTCTGAATGATCACAATGGGCTGTTCTAATTATGACTCTGGAGGTGAATTTGTTCGATGTATTTGATTGGACGTCTTTGTTTCTTCACGTAGGATCTCAGCATAAACAAAACGCATCACACATTCCGCTGGCTCGGTCTGCACATGGGAACCAACTACACATGTGATGTAGGTATTAAAATAAGGTGCTGTTAGCTATTTTTCTCCATCCTTACTCATATAGCCCTGTGTTCTTGCTGCACGCTTGCACATACCCCCTCTGTTACTGTGCAGTAGTTTGAGTGATGGAGAGTTTCCTGTGTTTCGTGTGTTTGAAGACAGTACTGGCAGGTTTCCTGAATTACATCAACCTTTTGAGTGTCTCAGTTCTTTTGTTAAAAAAGACAACTTTTGCAACTATGCCAAAGCGATTGTACCTGGTGTCCAGGGGGAAAGACAGATCACTTTCTACCATGGTTGCACCTTAATCACGTTCTTATAGATAACGGGTAACTGTTTAATGCAACTCAAGTGATGGATAAAAATATGTTTTTAAATGTATTAGATATTACAATATAGTTGTATTTCATTTTTGTTTAGATTGCAGCAGATATTGTGGATGCAGTTAGGAAATCATTCTTTGTTGAAGTACAGCATAATTCAAAAGGTAAACTAATATTAAGAATGTGTCTATTTTATTGATTAAACCTTTAGTGGTATAACTGAGTAAATATTATTTTAACATTGTGAAAGTTGTACCTTTTCAAACATGAAGTCCTCTGGACGATACACAGCATACATTTTATCAAGTTATGCATGCCTTTCAAATAGTGTTGTGTTATGGAATCTACTCAAGAGGTGTTTCCTCTCCACCTTCCTCCACCTTCCTCCACCCTCTCCACCCCCTCCAGAGGCTGCAGGGTCATTCAGGCTGATAGTCCTGTGTCTGTGTCCTGTAGCCGTCTCGGTCACAGCAGGCTTTGCTATGCTCTGCCAGAAGAGACTGAGGAGACCAGCGTCTGCGGGGGAGAGAAGACCAGGTGACTGTTGAATTTTCTCCTTCTCTCTAAAATAGTTTAAATATGCATACACGTAAGTAAACTGATGTCTAAAATGTTATATATATATATATATATTTAACATTTATCATGTGTTCCGCCAGAGATAATTGAAGAAAATTATGATAAGTCCCTGGATGAGCGGCAGTTCATTGAACTGACCAGCCACGCCCACCCACCTCAGCTCCTGATTTGCTATTCAAGTAATGATGGTCCCGCCCACATAAGAGTAGTCTTGCAGTTGGCGACCTTCCTGCAAAAGCATATGGCCACTCAGGTAAAAGCATCAGTGCAATGCCAAGGCTGACAAGGGAGCTTGTGTTAATATTATCTTTGAAGAGAAGTATAAGAGAAAGTATATAAAGTAAGAACAGTGGTGTGATGGGTGAGGGAGTGTAAAAAAAGAAGGAAGCGATCACGCCAGTCTCAGGGAAAATGGAGGATTTAATGAATAAAGTGCATCACCACAAAACCCATGACATAATCCAAATTAAGGTTACAATAACCAGCAGTCAGTTGGTACAGAGACAAGACATTTATAGACAGACAAATTACCCTCAGGTGTCGGGTTCCCTAATGGGCCGCGCCCACCCGAGGGATGAGCACAACATCACAAGAACAGGACAACATGAAATACTGCCGCTGCTGACGTGGGCGGCCAGCAGGGGGCCTCTGTAGCATGACAACTGGGTTCTTATCTAAATCAGTAAATGTAAATGAAGGTAAACTAAATCTTATTAAAGATTTTGGAATTCCTCCACAGCTCATTAATAAGTAATGAAATATGTTTAATAAGAAAATATAGACCATTAGGACTTTAAATTAGCAGGCTGTCAATGGCTTAAGAAGGGACTGTTTAGGTCTCTTATTGTGATTCTTTTACATATAGCACTTTGGACATGCAATCTGAAATCTATGTGAATTTTCACATAGATTATATATAGTTATACCTGTGAGCCTTGTCAGACTCGAAAACACTGAAGTCACTGTGTTACTCTATTCTGTACTGTTAAGGACTCTAATGTTTGTCTTGGTACAGGTCCATACATTGAGCCTCATGTGAGCAATGTAACCATAAGTCACAACAAGTGCAGATCATCACTCAGTCATTCAGTCACTCAGTCATATAAAAAACATAGCCAAAATAAGATGCATGTTTTCAGATGTTTTCACGATGCTGAGAAACAGATCATCAAGATAATTAATTATTGTTTATTGATCATCAGTGATGGAGTGATGACTGACGTTTTTGTCCTTGACATTGCTTAGGTCCACTTGGACTTGTGGGATACCTTAGGTGTCATGGAGGAGGGACTTCTGGGCTGGCACTGGAAGAGGATGAAGGAGAGTGACTTTGTGTTGGTCATCTGCTCCAGGGGCCTGAATCAGAAACAGCATAGGCAGAATGAGGAGGACCCCGTGGAGAACACCTCTCCAGCCATTCTGGCCATGGTCGGGGAGGAGATCTGTCATGCCAAAGCTCTTTGCCAGGATCTCTACAAATACATGACTGCTGTTTTTGAGTACTCGCAGGAGTCGGACAGCTCGAGCATCTTGAGTCTGGCGTCGCGTTACACTCTTCCAGAAGACCTGGCTTTGCTCTTCTCCCATCTCCATGGAGTGGCTTTGCAGAAGCCGGGCACCTACCTCCAGTTGACGGGCATCTCGGCCAACGCGTACGCTGAACTCCCAGCCGGTGCTGCTTTACTCCGGGCTATTCAGGACGCTAAGGTTCTGTTCACTGCTTAGTGTCCATCTGAGGAGGAGGGAATTATGGAAAATGTGGCTACCATCTAACGGAAATAATGGGCCCCGTGTGGACTGTAAATGAGAACTGTGAAGATTATAGTCCATATCTGCATGCTGGCAAGGCAGAGATGTTACAAGCGAAGGCTCCCAAAGAAGGCGTAGAGGCGCAGGCTTTACCGACAAATACCAGACACGCCCGACAGACTCGTTTTATAGAGAAGGGTTTTCAATAGCTGCTGCTTATGTCACTTTGGTCAAATGAATTTGATCTATTCATAAATAAGCTGAGGTACGCAAGATAGAGAGATGGAGAGGAAGCACAAGTTAAACAGGGGAAGTTCAGCTAGCAGGCCATGTGAATGCACATAATATTCACTTTGTGTTATAAAATCAATATCAGCTGATATATCAGCTAAACAACACAAATGTCTTTGAATTTCACTGTTTACTCAACAGTATTGCTAGTTTCCTTGTAATGTACAGTTCTTGACCTTGGAAAACATAGTTTATGCATATCAGTGGATTGTAAATGATATTTATTTAACATAAAACATAAACGATATAAACGTTTTGCTGTAGCATGATTTTTACTCTGACGATTGTTGAAACTAAAGTAAAATGCATCATATTAAATAATCACATCAAATGGATCTTTTATGAATACAGAATTATTTTATAGATAAATTTAAGTGTTCCACAGAATAAACGGCACACGCTGTCAGAGGGCAACGGATTGTATTGTTATAGAATGAAGAATACAAATGAGAGAGCATCGGTGCTGCTAACAGCCCCGTACAGAACGCAGTCATGAAATTTTAATTGACTCACAAGAGCATTTGCACTTATGAACACTTTATCAACTATATATTAAAATATTTTCTGTAACAGTTCAATTGAACATAACTGAACATGAACTGAATCATTGAACATTATTCTTCCCAGGTCACACATTCCCAGGTTTACATTATGGGCATAAATATCCTTCCATTGTAACACTTGAAGGATAAATAATCTACATCATCATAAATGTAGACTATTTTCGCGGCTCCTTCTACAAAACAGACAGACAACGAAACGCGTTATTTATATTTACTGTGAGTGGGAGTGAGACTGAGACTGGTCTCCAGATAAGACTGACATCTCCCAGGCGCAGCCGGAAGAGGTATTTCCACCGACTGTATTTACCCCGTCCACGCCACTCAGTCCGCAATACAGCAGACAGCGCAGCGCCATGGTTCTCGACTTAGACCTGTTTCGCACGGACAAAGGCGGCGATCCAGAAATTGTGAGGGAGACGCAAAGAAAAAGGTTCAAAGATGTGTCCCTCGTGGATAAACTGGTCCGAGCCGACGCGGAGTGGAGAAAGTGTGAGTGTCGCGCCGCTGCCACATGCCCGCACGTACGGCCTCGGCTAGGTGGCTAGCGAGCTAGCTAACCCGGTTAGCCAACTACCTGGCGATTACAAACATGTCGATTCACGACTTAGTCTGCAAATGGCACGTAATTACACTAATGAAAACACAGTGAACAGGACAGCGAGTGGTGTTTCTCCGCGGCTTCGCTGTTTTTTATTAAAACACACGAGATGCTGCTCGCTAACTAGCTGCCGGTTAGCAACACGGCTAGCTAGCATAGAGGGGCACTTAGCGTGCTAGCCATCTGGACGGATGTCGTGTCTTATTTTCCTTTCTTTTGATGAACAGTATTTACTCACAATGTACTGCATGCAACGAGTAAACATCTTAAAACCACAACTAGGATGTTTATTTGATGAGAATACAGTTAACTCGTCCCAATATAGCGTCGTCACATCGCGGCTGTCTGATGCAATCCCTTTGGTTCAATGAAACTGGATATGAATCATGCGCGAAATGGTCTATTAGTACTGTCCTCTAATAGACCTGTCCTGCATTAGTCCAGTCCGCCATTAGACCTGTCCTGTAATAATCCAGTCCTCCTTTAGTCCTATATTAGTCCTGTCCTCTATTAGTCCAGTCCTTCATTAGTCCTGTAATAGTCCAGTCCTCTATTAGTCCTGTATTAGTCCTGTCCTCTATTAGTCCAGTCCTCCATTAGTCCTGTATTAGTCCAGTCCTCTATTAGTCCAGTCTTCCATTAGTCCTGTCTTCTAATCCAATTTGATAATTTGCTAACACTTGGGTTTAACCGACATGTGTCCTGTGTGTAGAAAATGACCCCCTATGACCTCAGCATGTCGTCATCATCTCCAGCTGTAGTTTTGTTTTATTTACATGCACATTTCCAACATTTTGCAGATGCCCTGGTCCACAGCGACGTGCAAAAAAGTATTTTGTTAGTAATTCATTCGTTTTAGTGCGTAGTCGGTCTTTGAAGACCTCAGTGTCTCAGTGACATGACTGAGAACAAAATGTATATTTATATTTAAATATACAGCTCTCATTTCCCTTCATGTGTGTTTGTCCTTTTAGGAATATTAAGTTCATTTTGTTTTTTTAAAGCCATATCAGTGAGCTCTCTTAGTTTTAAGGATGTACATGAATTGAATAAAACAGTGCTGTCCTTAAACATCTGTATGATGTATTGTTTGTAATGTAATATCTGTATAGTCTTTGTAATGTATCACAAGCTACACTACTCAGCATAAACCTGAAGAAGACAGGTTATGCAAATATACGTGATCATAGTATAAACTCTTAATTATATCAGCACTTGTTGTCTCATAAACCAGTGAACAGAAATCACATTATGGATTATTGTATCATTAAGCCTTTATTTCATTATATGGGGGAAAAGGCCCTAGAGGTGATTTTAAACCAGTTCATATTTTATTTTAACATCTGATTCTATGTCAGTATGTTTTAGAGTTACAGATACATTATAGATGTGTTATAGATGTGTTATAGATATATTATGGATATGGTACGAAATATTATGACCCTTGAGGCAAATGGAACGGTTTATTCCTTTAGCTGTGAAGTATTTATGGATCTATTGTACTTATGGTCTATTTGTACTAAATAGTACTGTTAGCATTAGCATTAGCTAACGTCTGTCTCTTGTCTGGCCCTTTTCTAAGTACTCCAAGACTACCAGTCCTAGTTCATAATGTGTTTATAACTGTTGAATATCCTGCACCATTGTCAGGTCGCTTCACGGCTGATAATCTCAACAAGACAAAGAATTTATGCAGCAAGTCTATTGGTGAGAAAATGAAGGTAAGAAACAATCCTAATGATTAAAATGTTTCAGTAAAAATAAAACAAACCCTTAGACATCTTAGTTTTCCCCCCTTGCCACGTGTTTTAAACATTGTGTGTTTTACAGATTGTGTACACTGTTATCTTGAATTAAGCAAATGCCTGTGTGTTTGGTGCCTGTGTGTGTTTAGCAGACGTTTGTCATCATTTTGCTGCTGGAACCAGCTGCCCTGTGTGAACCCAGAACTGGTTATTAATTTGAATTGTGCTGGGGCAGATTTTGTATATTAAAACTGTGACGTGTAGAGCAGCCCCGAACAGGCTTGTGCAGGTAGACACTGCAGAGGGCAGAGGGCAGAGGGCTTGCTGCCCTGGTTGGGCAGTTGATCCAGGTCTGCTGATGGGATAACTACAGGCTCAGCTTCTTCAGTTTCCCATGTCCAGTTTGCTGTGCACTAGAAGCCACATACCTAGAAGCCACATTATTCGAATTAATCGAATGTTTGATATGATCGTAAGTGTTCCTGTTAGCGTCATAATCTTATTTTTGGTATTACATTGTTTTTGCCTATTTTTCTTTCACTTTGGCCAGAAAAAAGAGCCGGTCGGAGAGGACGAGACGCTTCCAGAAGAGGCCCAGAACTTGGAGGCAATCACAGCAGACACGTTATTGGTCAGTCTTATTCAGTTATGCAAATGCACATGAATCATTAGCACTATCACTTGAAAACCCTATTTAGAGGTTCACTCGATGCCTGTTTTATCTTTCAATTGTTCATAGTTCTCTTGATACAATAGCAACAACAATAATAATAATATCTAGAATATCCTCCGTCCATGGGCTCTGTGTCCCTAACTGGTCCACGCGTGAGTCCTCCGTCCATGGACTCTGTGTCCCTAACTGGTCCACGCGTGAGTCCTGCGTCCATGGGCTCTGTGTCCCTAACTGGTCCACGCGTGAGTCCTCCGTCCATGGGCTCTGTGTCCCTAACTGGTCCACGCGTGAGTCCTCCGTCCATGGGCTCTGTGTCCCTAACTGGTCCACGCGTGAGTCCTCCGTCCATGGGCTCTGTGTCCCTAACTGGTCCACGCGTGAGTCCTCCGTCCATGGGCTCTGTGTCACTAAGCTCTCGGTCTTGTCCCTGCCAGCCTCTGACTGTGACCCAGATCAAGAAGGTCCGGCTGCTGGTGGACGAAGCCATTCAGAAGACGGACGTCGACAGGCTGAGGCTGGAGACGGAGCGCTTCGAGCACCTGAGGGAGATCGGCAACCTCCTGCACCCATCTGTCCCTATTAGCAACGATGAGGTGAGACTTCACAGCCAGGGTGGAGCCATTTCTATTGGTCGATTCATTGTTGTTGTTTTCCATCTGTACTTGCCCTTTGAACTGAACCAGAATAATGTTTAAATGAGCTGAATGCTAATGAGATGCGGAATGAGAGGCGGAGCCTTCCCCTCATCAGAGACTGAGCCGTAGTCGCCAAATTATCCGGACTTGTTGAACCACTTGATTGGAATCGGCCTTGCAGCTTCGAGGGACACATTAGCAATCAGCGATTCGTAAAAAAAGTAGCATGAAAGTTATTGCATAAATTGTGCCACTTGTAATCACCAAGTGAGCATTGTAAATATGTAGTTTTAAGGTTTGTTGTAAAATGGGGGATTGCATTTGCGAAACTTGCATTGTCGTGTTTACGTGCGATTCCTTATGACACGAAAGCAGCTCCATACTGGGGTGATGTTATTTTGTAAAACGTTTCAGCCTATAGCAGCCTAGAGTACTGTTTCCACACCAGTGACAGCCCTGTGGGGCAGGGGCGGGGCCCCCGTGAGGCAGGGGCGGGACTCCCGTGAGGCAGGGGCGGGGCTCCCGTGGGGCAGGGGCGGGGCTGGTCTGCTGGTGAATGCGCCTGATTGGACTGTTCTCCTAAAGGATGTGGATAATAAGGTGGAGCGGACCTGGGGTGACTGCACGGTGCAGAAGAAGTACTCGCACGTGGATCTGGTCGTCATGGTGGACGGATACGAAGGAGAGAAAGGGGCCATTGTAGCCGGAAGCAGAGGATACTTCCTGAAGGTTTGTTTTTTTACGTAAGAAAATGTTGCACCTAATTCCCATGAAACCTGTTAAACTGTGTTGAGCATGGACACGATGATGCTGACGTTTTTAAAAGCCTTTTCTACCATTTGCTGGCGTGAAGTGACTGCTGATGTTTGCGAGTCTGTTTGTGCACTTCTGCATGAAGCATAACCATGAACTCGGAGTCCCAGTAGAGGAGCAGAGGAACGCTCATGGCCGCCCCGTGCGCATTAGTCGCAGATCGCGTCCTCGCATGCAGGCCGACACTTGTGCACCTTTAAGTCAGTTCGGTCCAGCTTGCGTGATCTGTGGAATGGCCACCAGCGGCTCATGACGCAACACCCGAGCCCTTCACTCTGGAAACGTACCAGATGACGTACTTTTAAAACCCATCCTGCTAGATGTACATCTGCAAAATTTATTCCATTCAACCTTTAAGACCTCCGGTTGTCCTGGCTGGCTATAAGGAGTCCTGATTTAATTTGACAGGTTCGACTGGGTAACACGGCTGGTGGAGAATGTTCTTGAAATCCAGGTTCTGTGTGGGTAGTTGGGGTGGGGGGGGTTTTGGGGAGGGACCTGCAATCGTGTTTTCGAGATTGAGCTTCTCTTCGTATTCTCCTCTGTTTATGCTGATTTAATTCTGATCTTCATTGTCATTAGGGTCCGCTCGTCTTCCTGGAGCAGGCTTTAATTAACTACGCCCTGAGGATCCTCTACAGCAAGAGTTACACCCTCCTCTACACGCCGTTCTTCATGCGGAAAGAGGTCATGCAGGAGGTCGCACAGCTCAGCCAGTTTGATGATGAGCTGTACAAGGTCCGCGGCTCGTGCGTCCTGGAGTCCCAGACGTCGCTCACTTTACTGTGCAGATATTCAGGTTTTGATTGGATGTTTGTTGGGCTAGAGACCGGGCATCATCAGATGGTGGTTATTCCTGACCATCAGAAATTAATGGGATTTTATGCTTCTGTAACTCTTTTCAAAGTAATGTTTTTATTGGTGCCGTGGTTCCCAGAGGTCCAAGGTGATTGGTTTATCGTTCTGTGCCCCTGAAGGTTATTGGGAAAGGCAGCGAGAGGTCAGATGACACCACCGTAGATGAGAAGTATCTGATCGCTACTTCAGAGCAGCCAATCGCAGCCTTCCTGAGAGACGAGTGGCTAAATCCGGAGGAGCTCCCCATGCGCTACGCAGGCATGTCCACCTGCTTCAGGCAGGAGGTGGGCTCTCATGGCCGAGACACCCGCGGCATCTTCAGGGTTCACCAGTTTGAGAAGGTCGGTGGTGCTCAGCAGAAAATAAGCAAAAACATTCCTCCAAAGGTTGATGGTTTCGTTCAGAAGCCGGCGTAGCGTCGGTAACATTTCAACCTTTTGTGACAATGGATAAAACAAATGCTGTTAATTCCCACAGATCGAGCAGTTTGTATATGCGTCTCAGACCTCATGATGGCAAGTCGTGGGAGATGTTTGATGAGATGATAGGAACAGCGGAGAGCTTTTATCAGACACTGGGGATTCCGTACCGCATCGTCAACATCGTCTCTGGTCAGTCTGCATTTTGCATGCGTTTGTCCTCTCTACACAAAACACTCCCCTTGTCCACTGGCAGAGCCCCCCCCCCTCTAGAATGAGTCCTTTCCAGTTTAGTCTTGTAGTCCTTTCTGTTTCAAGCGCCTCTGAGCTGGTCTGCCTCTGCAGTTCCGATCACACACGGCATGGTCGTTAAGCATCGTTGACGAGGCTGTCCCATCGCCCTGCTCGTTGCAGGACAGTCCCGTCGCCCTGCTCGTTACAGGACAGTCCCGTCGCCCTGCTCGTTGCAGGGCAGTCCGTTGAGACTCTGTCTGTCTCTCGCCCCGCCTCTCCAGGCGCCCTGAACCACGCGGCCAGTAAGAAGCTGGATCTGGAGGCGTGGTTCCCAGGCTCACAGGCCTACAGGGAGCTGGTGTCCTGCTCCAACTGCACAGACTACCAGGCCCGACGACTGCGTATCCGCTACGGCCAGACCAAGAAAATGATGGACAAGGTAAGAGCCCAGCCTGGTGAAGCAGCCAGCACAGCTCTGCAGTAGTGTCTGCCCTCATCCCTCAGGGCAATACATGGGGCAGTCTACAGTCACACACGTTTCAATATGAGACGCAGATACACAGTGCTTTAAAAATAATTAACAATCCCTTGTTGTGTTGTTTTTGGTGGTGATCAAGGCTGAGTTTGTCCACATGCTCAATGCTACCATGTGTGCAACCACGCGTGTAATATGCGCCATCCTGGAGAACTACCAAACGGAGGAAGGCATCGCCATTCCAGAGGTTCTCAGGGATTTCATGCCTCCAGGTGAGCGTGCATTTGCAGGCTTACCTGCTGAAGTACTGCTGAAGGCTTGTGCTGCTACATACACGACATGATGTCATGGGTTGTCCTGATAGGGTGTCGTGGCTCGATAGACAGTGCTAATTATTCTTTAGATCAAAGGCGTTTTTTTTACTTTGAATGTGCTTGCTTAATTAGATTAATACAATCTGCCAAAGTGTGTTATATGTGTCAAACCCTGCAAACATCTTTAAATTATGCAAAACATCAATTAACCCGCTCGCGGATTATCTTGTGTTTATGGATTATCTTCTAAGATTACACGGCACTTCATGGGTTCCAAGTTTGAGATTTGTGTGTTAGGAGCAGCATAACAAGGAGAGGCAGACATGGTAGAAGCAGAAATTAGTCTAAAATGCCAGAGGGCTGGTTCTTGGTTCTGCTGGTGAGAGCACCCTTCCCTCACTAGTGCACAACGGCCTTGTCACCTGAGAACGTTTGCAGTCTCGGACTCGTTCCTGAAGTGAGAGGAGTAGAACGTGAGAAGCACCAGAACAGTCGCCTGAGGAGTGAACGCTGTGGGCCGAGCACCTGCCAGCCCCTGGTCTCAGAGCAGACCGCAGTGTGGCAGCGTGTAGCTTCACTAACCCTAACACTAACCCCAACACTAACACTAACCCTCAGAGCAGACCGCAGTGTGGCAGCGTGTAGCTTCACTAACACTAACCCCAACACTAACACTAACCCAAACACCAAACACCCTAACCCCTAACACTAACACTAACACTAACCCCAACACCAACACTAACACTAACCCCAACACCAACACCAACACTAACCCTCAGAGCAGACCGCAGTGTGGCAGCGTGTAGCTTCACTAACCCCAACACTAACACTAACCCCAACCCCATCACTAACACTAACCCCAACACTAACACTAACCCTCAGAGCAGACCGCAGTGTGGCAGCGTGTAGCTTCACTACACTAACCCCCCTAAACACTAACCCCAACACCAACTAACACTAACCCAACAACACTAACCCTCAGAGCCGCAAGCTTCACTAACCCTAACACTAACACCAACACTAACCCCTCAGAGCAGACTAGTGTGGCAGTGTGGCAGCTAACCCTTCACTAACACCAACACCAACTAACACTAACCCTCAGAGCAGACCGCAGTGTGGCAGCGTGTAGCTTAACACTAACCCCAACACACTAACACACTAACACTAACCCAACACTAACACCAACCCTAACACTCAAGCTAAGCGTGTAGCTTCACTAACACTAACACTAACCCCAACACTAACACTAACCCTCAGAGCAGACCGCAGTGTGGCAGCGTGTAGCTTCACTAACCCTAACACTAACCCCAACACTAACACTAACCCTCAGAGCAGACCGCAGTGTGGCAGCGTGTAGCTTCACTAACACTAACACTAACCCTCAGAGCAGAGCGCAGTGTGGCAGCGTGTAGCTTCACTAACCCTAACACTAACCCCAAACACTAAGCAGACCGCAGTGTGGCAGCGTGTAGCTTCACTGACACTACACACACCAAACCAACACTAACACTAACCCTCAGAGCAGACCGCAGTGTGGCAGCGTGTAGCTTCACTAACACTAACCCCAACACTAACACTAACCCTCAGAGCAGACCGCAGTGTGGCAGCGTGTAGCTTCACTAACACTAACACTAACCCCAACACTAACACCAACCCTCAGAGCAGACCGCACTGTGGCAGCACTAACACCAACACTAACACTAACCCTCAGAGCAGACCGCAGTGTGGCAGCGTGTAGCTTCACTAACCCTAACACTAACCCCAACACTAACACTAACCCTCAGAGCAGACCCAGTGTCAGAGCAGAGAGCAGACCGCAGTGTGGTGGCTTTAACACTAACCCCATCACTAACACTAACCCCAACACTAACACCAACCCTAACCCCAACGCTTCACTAACACCAACACTAACCCCAACACTAACACTAACCCTCAGAACAGTGGGCTGGATGGGGCTGGATGTGTCTCAGACGTATCACGGCATGGCTAGGCAACCTACACAATACTGTAGTAACTTTTATAATCTAACAGAATATAATACACTCCAATATATATAACTATATTAATATATATTTATAACAGAATATAAAATAATAACTTTTATCAACAAAGAAAAACTCTGGATGCCAGAGACATTCAGAAACATTGATTTGGTCAGTTTTGTCCGCCTGATGTTGTGTTTTCTCTACGTGTTTATTGAGTTGCTGTGCCTCTTCGATTTAGGCTTAACGGAAATGATCAAGTTTGTGAAGCCAGCACCCATTGACCAAGAGGTGACCAAGAAGCAGAAGAAACAACACGAAGGAGGGAAGAAAAAGAAGAAGCACGCGGGTGGCGCCGATCTGCTGACCAAAGTGGAGAACATGTCTGTCAATGACTCTTAGACCTGCCTGTCCCCACACCCACTGCCTCACCAGTGCCCTCTGCTGGATGTCCATTTGATTACGCTGTCCCAGTAGTTCGGTGACATCACCTGTCACTCATCCCTTTCATCCCGCCTCAGTCCTCTTGCACTAGGTGCTGGGATCATGTTAAGAGGTAAAACTCCTTTACACGCAATAGCTCCATTTTTATAATCACTATCATTATAATTCATGTTGTGATAGTGATGAAAAACAGCAAAACCAGAACAATACAACTGTCATTTTAGAGGCTGTTCTATGTCATTGAGAACAAAATTCAGGACACTTATAAAGGGTATAAACAGCAGAACACTGTAATTTCACAGCGGTGATGGACTAGCATGTGTGAGTACACCCATTAAGGCAGCCCAGTTCATAGACATGGCGCATAGTCACATGAGCTCTGCAGTTTGTCTAGTAGTTTAAATTATACATGTTCTTGAAAACGAAGGAACTGAACCTACACGAGTCCAGCGGTTAACCTGTGCACTAGTACAGAGAAGGTGGTGGTATATCGCGTAAGCCTTGGACCCCAAGCCCGTCGTGTGTCTCCCGAGGCCATAATCTCCTCCCCGTCATTGCTGAAATGCTCGTGCTCTTTTTCTGTCAGCCATGTACAGCGTTTGCCTGTGAACCTTGTGCGAGATGTTGGTATGGAGGCTTATAAGAATAAATTAATATGGAAATGTGTTGAAACGTGCTTTGTTTCTTTGGGACATGAACTACAGTGTCATTGCTACTTACCTACTTCAATATTGGGAGTGCTATGAGCCCCAGTGTAATACTATATGTAATATTTAGGTTAGATGTTACTTAGTTGGAGGTGCGTTTCTTCTATGTCAAAATGAAACAAATAGGTTTTAAGCATAAAGTGTATGCCATACCTTTATGACAAAACTGACACCCAAATTTTTGTGAACTATAATATTTAGTGCAACCGATTAACGCCTCGTAACAACTACATATACATTATAAATATGTACGCATACATTACATTATTACATTATTATGTATGTACGCATACATTACATTATTACAACGTCATTCCCACCTGGTGGCACCGTCCGTTAAATGTGTGAAAACAACACTATCCTCATGTTTTCTTTCCAAAGGTTTCATATTAGTTTTAACCACCTCATGCAGAATGAAACATGACAGTACTACAACAAAAGAACCACAAATCCCACATTTCTCTGCGCCTGCCTCTGGTACGTCGTGCGATATAATTGGGACTTTGTGACCTCAGCATCCAATCAGATTAAAGGATACTACCCGACCTCTGCATCCAATCAGGTTGAAGGATACTACGCTCTGGCCCTAAGTCTCAAAGATAAACCACACAGCTAGAATAACTCAGTGAATGGACGTTTATAGGGCGGGGGGAGTTGATACAGAGCATTTGGGTTCATGAGCAAATACGTTTTCAGTACCTGTTTATGTAATAAAGTGCTCTAACGGGACAACGGAAGGCGATGGGATCCGGAGAGAGCACGACCAGGAGGGTGTCTTTCGGCCTGGACGAGGACGAGAGAGTGCGGGTCCTGCGGGGAGTTAAGGTACCGTGAGCAGGCGACGACGCCCCCAGCTCCGCCACATCTCACCAGACACGGTGCATGAAAAATACGCTGTCGAACCGGCCGCTTGTCTGTGCAATTTCTGTGGCATTAGTCGTATTAATGGCGCGGCACTGGATAAGTCGTTAAGTTCAGTCCACTGTTCCAGTATGAAGTTGGTGAGGTTCAACAATACATACAACAATACTGCGCATACTGGGTGCCGGGTGTTCATTACTTTTAAAATATTAGACTGATTATTGCCAATGGCAGCGCCATGACACCTGGGCAGGTTCGCCTTTGAAGGTTAGTAAAGAGTTGCTCATTTACGGAGGACGTTCAGAGACCCGTCCGTGACAGTGACTCGGTTCTGCAGATGCAGCTCATCCTCAGTGGTCCGTGTGAGCTCGGCTTCCAGGACCCGAGGCCCCTGCTTCGGTTTGCTGATCGACTTGTGTAAATGACAAGTCAAGTTGCTCTCCCTAGTCATACAATTTAAAGTAAAGCTTATTCGTGGTCGAGGCAAATGTTACACACTGTGGCCGTGTATATATAACACACACACATGAAACAAGAAAGGCACAAATTGGCTGGTGGTCCACTCGTTTGTTTACGTAAGTGATATAATTTCTCTTCACTGTCTTGCTGGCGTGGTTTTTCATCATTGCACCCCCCTTGAGGTGAAGGGCCACATCTCACACGGTCCTGCTTTCGTCAACAGCTGTCCGAGGAGGTCCTGCAACGGATGAGGAATGCCAATCAAACCTCTACAAACCAAAATGAAAACTCGGGTAATTTATTTTTGCTAGATATATGTGGGCAAAATCTGTTGCTTTGATGGCGCAGAGTAAAACGGGACTGAAGTGATGTAGCGATTTTTTATTTGTTAAAAGAAATAACTTTTTTTGTTTTGTTTTGTAGTGTCTCATGCTCGGTCTTCAACATCCCAGCAAAGTCCTCAGTCTGGGCCCACAGTTGCTGAGAACATAGAGGAGCTGAAGAGAAGGTACAGCACAGTGTGGTGGTTTGCTAGTTCTGCCCATGATTTCACTTGGGAATGTAATTGACCAGCTTTCCAGTATGAATAAAAGTTTTCTTATTAAGGCACTGCTTGCGCATCGAACTACACTGACACCCTGTGGTTATACAGTGCATTGCACCATCTGTGGCGTCGGAAGGGAGTAAAAATGTGCGTCTACTCCTGCGCAGGTATGAACAGGAGCAGGCTGCTATACAGGAGGAGCTGGCCCGCATTGCACGGCAGGAGAGGGAGGCGGTGAAGCAGGATGTGAGCAGAGCCATGCAGAGAGAAAAGTTACACACATTAGTGGAGGCAGAGAAGGCCATGCAGCTGGTGAGTCACACGTGCAACATCTGCACACATGCAACATCTGCACACGTGCAACACATGCAAAGGAAACATTGTGCAGGGCTGGTCAGTGCACAGGGACGCGCTTGCAGACGTGACGCTTGAGGAGCGAGGTGGTGTGGTTTCCATGGTGCTCCAGTAGTCCTGTCACACAGGCGGGGGGCTGGGGCTGGTCTGTGTTCGCTCTCCTCAAGGCTAGTGGGGACAGACTCCTTCAGCCTGTGGCTGCGAACCCTGACGGCTCAGGTCCGAGAGCTGGGCAGTTCTATTGTACTGTGGTGGGTCCCTATTATGAGCTTCATCTAGTGCCTTGCTCAAGACTTCTGGGTAGGTGTTGGGCGAGTATTGCAGGTTGAGCTCCCATCGTCTTGGGGGACGTTCCGGGTTAACGCCCCTCCGCCTTTCAGAGCACGTCATGGATTTTCTTGGGGGAAAAAAAAATCATGTCAAAATTGATATTAAATTTATGAGACCTTGCAAAATCCTAAAGTATCTGGACTAGACCTTTACTTATTTATTTTTAGTCATTAATTTTTGAAGGTTGGTGCTCTGAGCTCGTCCCTGTTGATGTTCCTTCTGTGTGTATTTTAAGCCTTACCAACTACTTGTTTTTCTTTGACTGGATTGGGTTATTTGTACTAAACATCCAAGAAACCTTCAGGATAAGGTACAGTATGTATTCATGTAAATATATGTTTATAGTAATCAAACTGATATACAAATCAGTTTTACCCAAATTAATATTTAATTTTCAAAAATTGATGTTGCATTAGTTTTCAGTTCCTTACAAATGCATTTCTGTGTACTTAAAAAAACTGAGCACAATTTTAGGTGAAAAAGAGATTTTTGAATGTTTCTTCCAAGAAAGATTATTTCCTTGAAAGTGTTTGTATGGGGAAGTGTTATAGGAATTATTTATTATTATTATTATCAAAACAAACGGACCTGAGCCAGGAGTCCTACACTGACGTGCACTGACACTTCTGCACCCTGACCGCATGGCTACGTGAACCTTTTGTCAGTTACTCTGAGGTGAACTGACTGATGGTGACGTGTTGTTCTCTTCACGTCATGTTCCCTGTGGCCTTCATGAAGGATCTAGTTATAAATATATGAAGGTACAGGTGATGTGTGTATACACTGTATGGCCAAAACAACCCTCCTAATCATAGAGTTCAGGTCTCTGAGTCACACCCTTGGCTAACAGGTGTCAAAACTCAAGCTCATAGCCCACAACTGTCCTTGGGAGAACTTTGGCAGGAGAACTTTGGCAGGAGAACTTTGCCTGTACTGAAGAATTGAGTGACTGATGGCATCTTTGCTACAAGTGTGTTTGTGAAGTTGTGGACTTGCTGGATGTTTCCTGGTCAACCAAAAGTGCTGTTCATGTGACATGGAAGAGTTCAGGAACAGCAACGACTCTGCCGTGAATCAGCAGGCCACGCGAGCGCAGCGGACCACGCGAGCGCTCCCAGCGCGTGGCCACGCGAGCGCAGCGGACGTCCGTCTGCTGCTGCGCCTCTCGCTCCAGACAACTCGCTACGCAACTCCTACCTGGAAGCAACATCAGACCAAGAAATGCACGTCAGGGTTCCCGTCCACGGCCGAGCAGCTGCGTCCAAACCTAAGATCACCACAAGCAGCGCCAAGTGTTGACTGGAGTGGTGTAAAACAATCTGCCTCCCAGGGCTGGGCAGCTGTGCGGCTGTGCGAGCGTCTTCTCTGGAGCGGCGAGTCGCACTTCACTACCTGGCAGTGTGATAGACGAAGGCGGCTTCAGCAGATGCCAGGAGAACGCTACCTCGCTACCTGCTGCAGTGCACGGAGCCAGCAGTGAAGTTCGGTGGAGGTAGAATGCTTGGCCAGGGATGTTCATGCTAGGAAGCCGACATGCTTCCTAAAGGACCTCGAAGACCCGTTCCTCTGCTTGGGGTTCAGCACAGACTGTGTTTTCAGTGTTCATATAACATTATATGCATATTAAATGTAAATGCATATTAAAATCAGCAAACTCTAACCTGACTTTTGGTTAAAGATGGGTCACCCTGTAAGAGGCTTATCAAAGACTCAGCATACACATTGTCACTGACTCTGGTAACTGACCAATGGTGGCGTTGAGTTATTTACAGTTAGCTATATAATATGGCATCTGGCCGTTATTATAGAGATGTACTAGTGATACTCAGTGTTGTCCCAAAGTATTTGGACAGTGATCATCAGTTTAGGGATATATTTTCACTCGGATGATTCAGCTACAAGTTTCTGTCCTTTTGTTTTGTACGTATTCTTAGTATTTCAGTCTCGACGAGCACATTTGAGAAGTCTGCTTCTACGTTGTGTCTGGTTTGTTCTGCTTTGCTCGTTTGCAGGGACCCCAGAGGTGTTTGGAGCTTCCTGTGTGTTTTCACCTTTTGATCTTGGAGTTTGTTGGGTACTAACAACAGGAGGCGTGTTGTTTAAAACAACAACAACTTGTCAATGCAGTCAAATGCAAGAAAGATTATCGAATCACTCTTCATCTTGTAGAGGGCAAACACGAGCTTTCCCAGGGACAAAAAAACGATGTATATTTTAGTACGTGCCTGACAGCGTGCACCACGGTGAAGGATATTCAGCTTTGACATTGTGGAAAAAGCAATTAAATGTGAAGGATTTAAAGTTTTTATTTCCATCGAACTTGATATTTTGTGTGGGCACCTTACATGAAACAGGGGAGAATATTTCAATTGCTGCGTCGAACAACCCGTTCAGGGTTAAACCTCAACTTCAGGAGGGACGGGTGAAGATGGCCTTGGACATATAACTGTTACAGCCTGTACTGTAACACCCACACCTGCTCCTATGGGACTGCCATTATGTGGGGACGTTCTGCAATTAAAGATTCCCTGCTGACTTACATATTACTTCAAACTGTTGCCTGAATGTCAATAACAGTTTCAGAGATTTACTGTGCTGAATTGATTCAAACCCGTCGATCTGTGAGTTTTCCTGAAGCACTGCGGGTCGCTTAAATGTGATTTTTTTTTTCCACATTGCTTTTGTTACGAGCAGTTTACACTGTACCAAACTCTTAAGGCGCGCTGTTGAGTTTCCTAGCGTCTGCGTACAAACGCGTCGCCGTCTCGTCTCTCGTCGTCGCATCAGCCCGCTGGTGCCAGTTGCTTAGGTTGTCTGAGTGGTGGGCTAACCGTTTGGCATTGGCTACCACGGAGCGCTCCAGAGCCATGGTTTAATTGAACCGAGTAATCTGTCACTCCCACTCGCGTGTCCTCCCTGGAGCTCAGAAGCTCCTTCCTTGAGGTAATGTACCACTCTACCTTTCTGTCAGCCCCTCATGCTCCAACTCCCCACACCCCCCCCACACCCCCCTTTTGTCTGCTAAGCCTTGTTTTGATGCCCTTCATGAATATTCACTTTTAATGACGAGCCTTTGCGAGATTAATTTCTGGCGGTGAGAGAATGAGGGATAAAGAGGAGAGTAGTGGAGAGAGAGAGAGAGGGAGCACACAAGGAGAGAGAGACCATAGGGACTTTTTCCCCCTATTAAACACATTAATGCCATTCTCTGCCCTGTTGCCGAAAAGAGGTGATAAGAAGCATTTGCATAAAGCCTGTGTTTCCCTCCCACTCTGTCATTAAAAAGGCTCTTTTCATTACCGCCATTTCACGCAGAGAGCGACGAGCGCCAGCCGCTCCGAGTTACTCATGCATGTCAGACATGTTTAAGAAAGACGGGCGTCCTGTCACTTTTACCCAACCTGTGACGGGGTGTGTGACGGGGGTGTGTGACAAGCTGGTTCTGAGGCGGCTCCTCACCCCCCCAAATGGTGCACCAGTTTGTCCAGTTTGTCCAGGCCTTGTAGTCTCGAATTCTAATGTTTAATCTTCATATGTGAGCAGCTAGATGAAGTGGGAAGAGAAAGGAAACCGTAAGGGAAACGGTTACAAGTGCAGAAATGAAGCCCCCTTGTATGGACTCTTGTCTGTTTTGGCCACAAATTGTTCTTAAGCTGCGTTTGGTGCAAGTGTTGAATTATTGGTGCAGTTGCAGGCTTTGTACACTAGATGGCAGCCTAAGACCCTTAGGCCATCTGTTGGGATCTTTTTTGTTTTTGCTAGGTTACATTGAAGTGCTGAATTCTGTGTGTGTGTGTGTGTGTGTGTGTGTTTCAGGCTGGCGTAGATCCAGAGTTCAGACGCCTGGGATGTGTGTACCAGTGTAATGGTCCCTCCTTCTGTGATTCCGCTGGTTATTTGGTTGATGAGTTTGATGAGTTGCTTCTAGCCACGTAACCCGGTGTAGCCCCGGTGTAGCGGTGTAACCCGGTGTAGCCCTGTGGTAGCGGTGTAACCCGGTGTAGTAGCCCCGGTGTAGCGGTGTGGTGTAGCCCTGTGGTAGTGGTGCCCCCGGTGTAGCGGTGTAACCCGGTGTAGCCCTGTGGTAGCGGTGTAACCCGGTGTAGTGGTGTAGCCCCGGTGTAGCGGTGTAACCCGGTGTAGCCCTGTGGTAGCGGTGTAACCCGGTGTAGTGGTGTAGCCCCGGTGTAGCGGTGTAACCCGGTGTAGCCCTGTGGTAGCGGTGTAACCCGGTGTAGTGGTGTAACCCGGAGTAGCGGTGTAACCCGGTGTAGCCCTGTGGTAGCGGTGTAACCCGGTGTAGTGGTGTAGCCCCGGTGTAGCGGTGTAACCCGGTGTAGCCCTGTGGTAGCGGTGTAACCCGGTGTAGCCCTGTGGTAGCGGTGTAACCCGGTGTAGTGGTGTAGCCCGGTGTAGCGGTGTAACCGGTGTAGCCCTGTGGTAGCGGTGTAACCCGGTGTAGCGGTGTAGCCCCGGTGTAGCCCCGGGGTAGCAGTGTAACCCGGTGTAGTGGTGTAAGAGGTGCCGTGCCTCCAGCCGGACGGACGAGGGCCGTGTTTCTTCGGTGACAAGCGTGATGCGAGTAGCCAGTCCTGCCGTCTGTAGCAGCGCTGGCCGCGTGGTCCCGTGCTGCTCGTGCTCCGAGGCGGCGCTAATTGCTCCGCTCCGTGTGCGTGACCTCACAGACGTCTGTGGTCTGGCGAGGCGGCCGATGGCAGGAGACCTGCGGCTGGTCATCTGACCCGGCCTGAGCGTGGCAGCTTCTGCTGCCGTGATGGTGCTACAGGTACCGCTGGGCTCCAGCACTCGTGTGTGTGTGTGTGTGTGTGTGTGTGAGAGAGAAACACTTGAAAGAAGCATTAAAAAAAAAAAAGTTGAGTTGAGTTTCTTTGGAACGGCACTTTAGACATCCACCTGGTTTGAGATGTCGGCTAAATAATTGATGTTCCTGGACGAGTATGGGGGGGGGGGGGTGGTGGAGCAGGCAATGGGGAGGGGGTGTGGGTGGGGGGGTTGGGAGCTACCTGCATACTGTGCCTACACACTCCTCCAGCGGTCTCTCACACACACTCCTCCAGCAGTGCAGTCTCTCACACACACTCCTCCAGCAGTGCGGTCTCTCACACACACTCCTCCAACAGTGCGGTCTCGCACACACACTCCTCCAGCGATCGCCGGGTCCACGCTCTGTCTCCCGCGGGGCAGGAGCGCATGCTGCACTCGCCGGCCGTACAAGCCCGCAGACACACACCTGCGTGCATGCACAAGTGGACCACGCACCCTGCAGAACACGCCTCCTCGCTCTGCAGACCCCGTCTCCTCGCCCAACAAACCCCACCCCCCCACCCCAATCGTTAGCACCTCTGGTTCCTACATCGTTAGTGTGCATGGGGTGATCGTTCACAGATGTGCATGGTCAGTGAGATTGTGACCCCCCCCCCCCCGTGATCCGTGCGCTGTTGAGCCGAGGAGACGTTTTGCCTTTAAGGACGTGAAACTCAAATCGACACGTTGTGATTTGCTCCTGAATACGACAAACTCCTAAAAAAAAATCTGTGGCACCGAAACATACGAGGAGACCAGACCTGATGGCATCTGTACTACAGCTGGTTGTTGCTCTGTAAGACCGTCTGGGATTCAGAGCGCGCATGTTTGCTTCAGCCAATGACACGCTTGCGTTCGCCCTTCCCCGTGCCTTCACGGTTATTTATTTATTTATTTTAATTCCGATTGGCAGACGCGCATTTCCCACTTGCAGAACCATATTTATTTACTTCCTATCTGCCCTTCCTGTGTACTTTATCAGAGAGTCTCAGTGCTTCAGCTAATCCAGTGTAGAGGGAGAGAGAGAGCGAGAGAGAAAATGAAAGCAAGAAAGAGTGAAAGAAAGGATGGAAGGGAAGAGAAGCAGAGTGTGGAAGAACACATACGTGCCGATAGAGCTCTATCTGTAATTGTAATCTCGGGCTTGACATCTCTCTGCATGTAAAGCTAGTAAGAGAAGTGAGCTATGCGGGCCCCGTGCGGCCGGGCCCAGGTAATCTCCAGCAGCGTGGCAGGGGTTTCTGTCCCGGGATCTGGCCCTTGCTCTTCCTGCCCTGATGGGGGGGGGTCGGGATAAGAGGGTATTAGGAGGAGGATTAGAGCCTTGTTGTCTGCGTGCTTACGAGTGTTTGCCTCAGGTGTCTCAGTTAAGCGTGATGTCGTTTTGGTGTCAGCTGTGAAGTGTGTTTTCGTCCGCCGCTCTTGCCTGCGCGTTCGGGCGATGAAACGCGGCGAGGATTCTCTTTCATTCCGCCGCGAACATGCAAAGCTGCCGCGGGATAGACTGTCGGGGAGCCCCGAACGCCGCCGCGGTCTCTCCTGGCGCCGGCCGAGTCGCTGCAGGGCAAGTGGGAGGAGACGGGCCGTCCTCCTGAGCGCCAGGAGCGCGGGGACACGTGCCGAACCGGCAGGGGACGAAGGGGGTAACCCACAGCGAGACGATCTCGATGGGCGTCTTGGTGTTCTTCCAGCGGAAGAGCACTCCAACTCTGGTGGGCGGCTCACGCGGCCAAAGGCCCAGCAGCCTCTTGATCTCTGCCCAGTTCCTGGGTTCCCAGCGTCCTGGTGACCAGATGCCCCTCGTGTGAGGAGGAAGATGCGTGCGGGCATCATGTCAGGGGCACTTCAGCGCTGATGTATCGCGCAGCTACGTGTGGTAAATGCGTGAGGCAGAGGACGCAGGACGAGGTGCGGGATCCTGATACGGGATCAGATGGTAGCTCAACACCTCCGGGGCGCAGGGGAGGCCAGAGTGTAAACACACACCGCAGGACATGACCGAGGTGTGTGTGTGTGCGAAGCATGAGAGATGTTTCCCTCAATATGAGCGGGAACTGTATTTGCAAATCGCAACTGTTTAGTTGTGTGTGTGTGTTTAGGGGTATGGGAGGGGGAGGGGTATGGGAGGGGTACTCGCTGCAGACATGTTGAGCGCCGCGGTAGCCCTGTGTGTGCCTGGGGCTGCTGACGTGCTCTCTGCACGTGCGGCGTGACCCGCCGGGCGAGATCCACGCGCTCCTGCCGCTCGGTACACCGGTCGATGAACTCCAGGGTATCCGGGGCGACCTGCTAATTGGAGCCGCATCCTCGCCGGGTTGCAGATCTGTCAGTTCACCTCACGTCTAGTCCGACGTCCCTCAGTCTCCGTCTGCCGTCCACCTGTCAGTGTCTCCCCCCTCCGTCCAGGCAGTATGGCTGGACACAGCCACGCCCTCGCGCAACCACACCTGCCCTCACGCACGTGTGTCCGCCCTTGCGCAACCATACCTGCTCTCACGCACGTGTGTCTGCCCTCGCGCAACCATACCTGTCCTCGTGCACGCGCACCCACCCTCACGCACGTGTGCCCGCCCTCGCGCACCCGCACCCGTGTGTGCACACAAAATGTTATTTATGGCAAGCGCGGTGCAGAACAGGCGTTCTAGACGTATCGGTGTAATTCATGCTCGCTGGTTATTATCTGCCTGCTCCAGATTCCAAGCAGAGAGACGCACGCCCATCAGATTGGCTTTGTCACAGCTAAGACTTAGAGGGAAATAAAGACAGAAATGACTTAGCTGGCGTAGTCGGGAGACGCGACTGAATGTTGATTCTGTGCGCACGTGTTTGTGTGTGTATGTTTGTGTTTAAATGTGTGTGTTTTGTGGGAAGTGAAAGGGGTGTGTGTGAGAGAGCGAGAGGCACTTTGAGTAAGTGTGTGTGATTGGGTTTGTTTGATGCAGAGGTCCTTGACTTCCTGTAAGTCGTCACTTCTTTCACACCTCTGCACACGGTTTTCTTGCGTGTTTTCATTTACTTCAGCAGTTTTACTTCAGCCTTGATTAAATGAAGTGAGGTATCTCTCCATATGACATTAATGTCCGAAAGGCCAAAGAATTTTACCCACCAGGGTTTCTTCTAATAACCGGTTGCTGTATTCCTGAGCAGAACCGCCCCTGTTGTCACTGCTCGGTCTCTCTGTGTACCGTGACTCCAACGCTCGGCCAGACGCGAGCTTCCGGCCAGACATCATCACCTTCCATCGGCCCGTTAATTAATTAAACCTGCGAAGCGGTTTCCAGATAGCCTCGAGTGTGGGAAACGATCCCGTAGCCCCGATTCGTTTAATCGACACCCAGTTTGCAGCGTAAGAAAAGGAACCCCCCCCCCTCTTGACTTGGGTGGGAAGTTTCTGATTTACTGTGTTACGTAGTCACAGTAAGAGTCCAGTTCTGCTAAGAGTCCAGTTCACATAGAGAGCTGAGCCTCTGGTTAGCTTCTTAACAAAACAAGCCCATATTGTCCACTCAGTTTTAATGAAGCTCTTGATCATACAGGGGTCAGTGGCTGCTCAGAGCTGTAGGACTGTAGGACTGTTTCTGCACCCATATTACTGTAGCTGTATTTTCCTGTGCAGTGTGTTTAGTGCGGTGCAGTGTGTTTAGTGCGGTGCAGTGTGTTTAGTGCGGTGCAGCGTGGTTGGTGTAGTGCAGCGTGGTTGGTGTGGTGCAGCGTGGTTGGTGTGGTGCAGCGTGGTTGGTGTGGTGCAGCGTGGTTGGTGTGGTGCAGTGTGTTTAGTGTGGTGCAGTGTGTTTAGTGCGGTGCAGTGTGTTTAGTGCGGTGCAGCGTGGTTGGTGCGGTGCAGCGTGGTTGGTGTGGTGCAGCGTGGTGCAGCGTGGTGCAGCGTGGTTGGTGTGGTGCAGTGTGGTGCAGTGTGTGCAGTGTAGTGAAATGTGGTTAGTGTGGTGCAGTGTGTTTAGTGTGGTGAAATGTGTTTAGTGCGGTGCAGTGTGTTTAGTGCGGTGCAGCGTGGTTGGTGTGGTGCAGCGTGGTTGGTGTGGTGCAGCGTGGTGCAGCGTGGTTGGTGTGGTGCAGTGTGTGCAGTGTAGTGAAATGTGGTTAGTGTGGTGCAGTGTGTTTAGTGCGGTGCAGTGTGTTTAGTGCGGTGCAGTGTGTTTAGTGCGGTGCAGTGTGTTTAGTGCGGTGAAATGTGTTTAGTGCGGTGCAGTGTGTTTAGTGCGGTGCAGTGTGTTTAGTGCGGTGCAGTGTGTTTAGTGCGGTGCAGTGTGTTTAGTGCGGTGAAATGTGGTTAGTGTGGTGAAATGTGGTTAGTGTGGTGAAATGTGGTTAGTGCGGTGCAGTGTGTTTAGTGCGGTGAAATGTGCTTAGTGTGGTGCAGTGTGTTTAGTGTGGTGAAATGTGGTTAGTGCAGTGTGTTTAGTGTGTTTAGTGTGGTTAGTGTGGTGCAGTGTGTTTAGTGTGGTGAAATGTGGTTAGTGTGGTGCAGTGTGTTTAGTGTGGTTAGTGTGGTGCAGTGTGTTTAGTGTGGTGAAATGTGGTTAGTGTGGTGCAGTGTGTTTAGTGTGGTTAGTGTGGTGCAGTGTGTTTAGTGTGGTGAAATGTGGTTAGTGTGGTGCAGTGTGTTTAGTGTGGTTAGTGTGGTGCAGTGTGTTTAGTGTGGTGAAATGTGGTTAGTGTGGTGCAGTGTGTTTAGTGTGGTGCAGTGTGGTTTAGTGTGGTGCAGTGTGTTTAGTGTGGTTAGTGTGGTGCAGTGTGTTTAGTGTGGTGAAATGTGGTTAGTGTGGTGCAGTGTGTTTAGTGTGGTTAGTGTGGTGCAGTGTGTTTAGTGTGGTGAAATGTGGTTAGTGTGGTGCAGTGTGTTTAGTGTGGTGAAATGTGGTTAGTGTGGTGCAGTGTGTTTAGTGTGGTTAGTGTGGTGCAGTGTGTTTAGTGTGGTGAAATGTGGTTAGTGTGGTGCAGTGTGTTTAGTGTGGTGAAATGTGGTTAGTGTGGTGCAGTGTGTTTAGTGTGGTGAAATGTGGTTAGTGTGGTGCAGTGTGTTTAGTGTGGTTAGTGTGGTGCAGTGTGTTTAGTGTGGTGAAATGTGGTTAGTGTGGTGCAGTGATCTGTTTGCTCGTCTTGTCTTACTCTCTCTCACTCTGCTTCCCCAGCCCTCCCTGGAACTGGATTCATGGGTAAGCATGGCCCCTCTCTGTCTCTCTGTGTGTCTCTCTCTCTCTCTGTCTGTCTCTCTGTGTGTGTGTCTCTCTGTCTCTCTCTCTCTCTGTCTCTCTGTGTGTCTCTCTCTCTCTCTCTGTGTCTCTGTGTGTGTCTCTCTCTCTTCCTCTGTCTCCTCTCTCTCTTCCTCTGTCTTCCTCTCTCTGCCCCTCTTCTCTCTCTCTCCCCCTCTCTTCTTTCTCTCCCTCTCTCCCCCCTTCTCTTTCTCCTTCTGTCATATTGCGATCCCTTTCGAACATGGTGTTTTCTTTTTTTTCTCTCTCCCCTCCTCCCCCCGTCCGCTAAGTCCTGATAGCTCGGGAGCCGTGTGGCAGTTTTAGAGCCACCCAGCTAGAAAATTGCCTCTGATGTGCATGCTGATGGGGGAGATTTGTGGCACGCCGCAGATGGGCGGCCGCGGGAAAGCGGTGATTACGCCGACCCGTAATTCCGGGTCGTACTTTGCCACGTTCCTACTGCTTCACACGCTCCATTCTTTTGGTCAGCACCACAGGGTACATGTGTGTGTGTGTGTGTGTGTGTGTGTGTGTGTGTGTGTGGCTAAATGTATATTCCTGCTGACCTCAATATAGAGATATGCAGAGTAAGCAGAGGATTGACAAGAGGGTGGAGGGGGAGGGAGGGGCAGGGGGGGGAGGGCAGGTCTGGGGTCTGTGAGAGAGGGGGGAGAGGGCAGGGGGGGAGGGCAGGTCTGGGGTCTGTGAGAGAGGGAGGGCAGGTTTGGGGGTCTGTGAGAGAGGGAGGGCAGGTCAGGGGGTCTGTGAGAGAGGGAGGGCAGGTCCGGGGGTCTGTGAGAGAGAGAGGGCAGGTCCGGGGGTCTGTGAGAGAGGGAGGGCAGGTCCGGGGGTCTGTGAGAGAGGGAGGGCAGGTCTGGGGTCAGTGAGAGAGGGAGGCAGATCTGGGGGGTCCGTGAGAGAGGGAGGCAGATCTGGGGGGTCCGTGAGAGAGGGAGGCAGGTCTGGTTTCTGTGAGAGAGGGAGGCAGGTCTGGAGGTCCGTGCCAGGGAGGGTTTGTCTGCTCCACTGCCGACGGTGTAACGCACCAACTTGAGTTATTCAGCTCGTTTGCATCTGCGTGTGAGCTGTAGCTCTTGTACTTGATTATAGAAATTCTTGCCATTGTGTACATCTGTACAGCTGTGTGTAAATAGTGACTGCTGGGTTTAAGTATATATTCCACGTACTTCCACACGGCACTACTGCAGTAGCTTCAGGAACTTCCTTGCTGTGCATGTCGAATCATGGTGGGGAGACTCAGTATGGGCAAAACGCTGCCATTATGGTTTACTGGCACAGGTGTGGGAACACATACTGTGTCTGTTCTAACACGGTCAAGTCACATTTACATTAAAAAATCTCCTAGTCGTGGGGGGTCAAGTCAGCGTGTTTTGTTTTGTCACATTTCGGTCGTGGTCGGATTAATCACTTGAATCCCTCATCCCAGAGTCCGGGGCTCATGGCTTTTGCGTCTTCTGTGATTTCACACCATGTGTTTGTTTTGGAGCGCGTCCACACACACACACACAGCCCTCCTGTAATTTCCCAGGTCTGAACCGCAAACCTTTACACCAGCTGCCCATTCCTACTGTCCTGCCGCTATGGCAACAAGGCTAAATTAAGAGCTTTACTGCACTACAGTGGATATTAAAAGTTTACACGCCCTGTTGAAATATTTGTGCGATATAAAAACAATACTCTGTCAGAACTGTCACTTTTATTTTGAAATTGCAGCATATCAAAATCTTGTGACAACCTGCCAAGAAGTGTTTTAGGGTAAAAAAAAAAAAAACACACCATTTTTATAATTCACATTCAAACTCACATTTCAACTGCTTGTATACACCTGCTATCAAAGTGGGTGATTAACCCCAAATAAAGTTCAGTTGTTCCCTTATGATTTTCATGGAATCCAACTGGAACAGCTAATGGCCTTCTACAAGTGTAGGACCTTACTGTTAAAGACATAAATCAGGTTACACACAACCTGTCCAAGGCAGTCGACAGGTGTCCCAAGAGTTATGGCCCAACAGCGTCTGTAGGATCCTTCACATGTCTAAGCTGTGTGGTGGGGTGTTGGAACAGAGGCCTTTTTAAACCAACAAAACATCTGAGCCCAATAAACATCCAATCTCCCCAAACCAGGTGGAGTAACCAGGTGGAGTAACGATAACAGCGAAGTGTTAATAAGAGTAAAGATAAGAGCGAAGTTGAACGTTTTGCCTCGATACAGAGAGATATGTTTGGCACGATGGACGATGGTTGACTGATATCATGTACCCCCCTCCCCCCAAACACACACACACACACACACACACACACACTAGCAGCCGTTTACAACCCAGCGTGCTATAATCCCTGTCTCTGCTTTTAATGTAAAAAAATTGTGTATAATTCATCACTACCTTGCAGATCAACCTGAAGTGTAAAACTGCTGAAAATGTATATTTTCAAGTTTTTACATTAAATGCTAAAATATGCCATATTTAAATTTACCGTATTCATTTAAATATTTATTTAAAGCCATACATTTAGTTTTTCATTCCAGGAGCTCAATTAACACCAATTAATTAATTGAATATAGTAATTGTAAAACCTAAGACTAAAAGGAAGTATATTAAAAATGTTTAGTGCCTTTACTGAGAGACCTGCTAACCATCGTCAGGTGTCCGTAGGGTAGACGGTGTCCAGTCCTAGTTACCATTCCACCACGTAGACAGACCTGTTAAGCACGCACCCTGCTAAGGGCTAGCATGCATCCTTACTCAGCAGCCACTGTGTGATTAGCACTGTTCTCATTACTGGATATGTAGGGGTGTCTTTGTCAGGGAAGAGCTGTTTGGGTTTAGATCTCTCTTCTATTCTTTTTTTTTAGTTTTTTTGAGCCGGGGACTTTCGTCTGCTGTTGTGACCTTTGCCCTGAAGATGTACTCCAGGGTTTGGGGAGTTTTTCTTCCTTGTATCTGTATGCTGTGCTCTGCACCTTCAGATAAACCAATCAGAACCTGCCTTTGCTTTTACCTTGATTTTGACATTTTTACCTGCAGACCTTTGAAAATACACTGTAGCTGTACTGCTGTAGTGATTCTGTGTGTCTGAGTGCTGATGTGTTCGTTGCGATGTTACTGGAGGTTGCACGTCCATCCATCCTGTCTCCATTCCCAAAGTCATCAAATGTCAAAATTCTAAAGATTTCAGGGTCTCCATCCTCCGACCGACTGAACGGGCCACACAGTGACATTTTCAAAAGTGTTTGTACTTGTTTTTTGACTGAGCCATGTGCTTTTGGTTTGTTCCACAGGCTAAACAGCTGGAATCGAAGGAGACTGAACTGAAAGCGTTGGAAGTCTTCTACAGGGAGCAGATAGACCAACTGGAGAAGAGGGTTAGTGAACCAGTCCTCCCACGCACCGCTGCAGATCACACGCGGCCTTCGCGCCGACACCGGGAAACGTTTACAGCGCGTGCGTGAGCACACGTGAGGTTGGCGTGCCGCCTCCCGAGTCGCGGGAGGAAAATGATTTTCAAATGATGTTTTGGTGACACTTCAGGGGATGAATGCGGTGATGGCTTACAGGTCGAGCTCCCAGTTTGATTCTCGTGACTCCTCCTCGCTGCATAAATTCCCAGAAGCCTCTCCTGCACCTCTGCACCTCTTTTTCTTTTTCTTTTTTTTTACCCGTTAACTGCCGTGCAGCGGGAGAAACCTCTGAGCTATTCTGCCTTTCTAAGACCTTTAGTCCCGTATCATTTAAACTGCCAGTGTCTGGCATTTCAGACAAATAAAAGTGGTGATGAGCTCCAAGTCCTGAACACGCCGACTGAAGAGAAGGCGGCTGCCTGCTTGAAATTCCCCCTTTAGTACAGCTTGATTTACCACGAGTACGAGTGTCTGTGGCCTTATTGTACTGAAGACATATTTGTTCTGGAGGTCAATACGGAGAGTTAAATCCCTGTTAAGAGGAGCTGATATATTAAAAGTTTACTTGCTCGTAAAACAGGTCTCATTATCCAAAATGCGCATGACAACAATTTATTTCAGCACGTGAAATAGCCGTGCCTACTGCGAGCGCATCCTTCACGGACGTCGAGTTAAAACTGTTTACATATCTTCACTTGTGGGACGTGCGTGTGGGACTGGTGCCAAAGTCACGTCCCGCGTCTCACCTTCAACCATCTGTTCTCTGCTAATGACTGGACAGGAAATAAAAAAAAAAGAGAAAAGGAAAAAAAAGGTTGTGGCCATTGTGCCCCTGCAGCGGAGGTCTGAAGCGCTCGCGCTCTCGGACCGACCGCAGGTCCACTTTGCGTTCTTCTCCGGTTCCTGCCTTGATTGACATCAGGAGCGTGAAAAAAAAAAAAAAAAACGAATAAAGTTCCATTTAATGGAAAGGGCTTGCTCTGCACTGCGAGGTGCAGTGGTGCAGAAAGGACCTTAGGCAAAGCCTCACAGCCATTCACCTATTGGCAAATGGAGTCGGCGTCATTCTCCGAGATGTGCGATTTTGAGTTGCTCCTCCTCCCCCCCTTCTTCCTTCTCTCTCTGTCTCCCTCTCTCTCTCTCTTTTTTCCTCCTCCCTCGCTCTCTCTGAGGTCTTATCATCTGTATGCAGCAGGCAAATGGCGAGATTTGCTTTTTTTTCCCCCCTTACTCCTGGCTTGCCGTAGTAGAGGCCGGCGTCGTACTGTAGCCATGCCAAGAGGAAGAGGGTAATTGGTCTTTCTTTTTATTATTCTGGTCAGGGTTCCTTGCTTCTCAGAAGCATTTGTTGAAACACTGATTAAGAAATATGAAAAGGCCATAGAGAGCCCATTTGTCGATCGTCTCTAACATGATTATGGAAGACCTTTGTGCTGCTGACAAATAGGGCAGAAATCAACCAGATTGACTAGATCTTTCAAATCAGCCATTCAAAGTGCATTGTTAAATCAAGTAGATTATTGATTAGATAAATATTTCCAAGGCGGCTACGGTATGTGACTAAACCGTATGAAGCCATGCCGTCAGTAACCAGAGCGTCTGCTGGTTACGGTTAACCACTGGTTTCAACGATGCGTCCTCATCGTCAGCCTCTGATAATTAAAATTTCTGATTAATTGAGACACCAAGAAGTTCTTCGTGTCAACCATCTTTTCCTGACAGAATTACAACAGAATTCCTGAAGCCATGTTGACAGCCTTGGAGAACGTCGCCCTCTTTGATTCCCTGTTCATCACCGGTTTCATCTGCACTACTCACTCTCCGACATCTAGGAATCTTTTTTTTTTGCTTATTCATTTTGTGCCCACTGATTCCGGTACATGTCTGGTTGCGTAGCCCGTAATGATGCAAACATTGAGGACAACGCAGGGGGATATTAACAGCAGAATGGTCTTCACGGTCGCTGTGCCAAGCCTGAAAATGTGATTCTCCTTTCTGGGAGGGGGGAGTGGGGGGTGTTTGTACTTCTTCCAAGTGCTGTGGTTAACATGACATCATGCAGCAAATTTCCAGTTTACCGTTCTAGAGACTTCCTGCACTTTTCATTTGTGTCGGAGATTGGTTCATAACACTCCCAAGGCACAATTTCCATTTTGTTTCAAGTAGAAAGCCTTTCACGTTCAGGTGTTCAGAGCACTACTGGGCCCTGGTTAGGAGGAAATGTTTCTGTGTTTTCCTCATCCACAGCTCTACCATTTAAAAATGCAAACATCTAGTAATAATGGAGTGAGGGTTCACAGATCACCTGAATTGTTGCCATCCTACATCCATAGTCAGCGCCATTGATATTAATTCTTAGTTAATTCCTTTCAGATTCCATTCAGAAAATCTTAACACATGATAAGGGGGAGTTGAAATGGTTAAGTTTATACCCCAGAGATTAGTCTGGGGCATGAGGGGGTGGACTGCATAGCGTCAGTCTCCTCTGCTGGCTTAGGGCATGCACAGGCTGTGAGGATTAACAGCGACCCAGTGCTAATTACTGAGCGATCATCATAAATAAACATTCTACTTTAGGAGCCCCCCCCCCTCGTACAGACACTGTGTGGACCTGCTCTGTGCTTTCTCATAGCAAGTGGGCTCAACCTAGTGTGTCAGATGCTTCGCTATTTATATTTACCTCATTACAAGAAATTGCCATTTGCCAAAGGGATCAAGGCTGGCGCTAGAAGGCACGCGGTGTTTGCAGTCGGGCTTTGCTTGTGGTGTGACAGTCGGACCATGGCGGCGGGATAATTCGTCGGGTTGGCTTGTCTGTTCAGACTGCTGTCACTTCACAGGAATAGTGTGTGTGTGTGTGTGTGTGGGGGGGGGGGGATAGTCATGACAGGGCCTCTCAGAGGAGCAGCTTCTCAGTGGCGGCGTTAGCATCGGCGGCGGCCGGCGCGGAAGCCTTCTATCTCAGGTGTGCAGGTAGCGCAGCTGTCTCGCCGGCGCCATACGAGCCCCGCTTTTATCGCGCCAGCTGTGCCTTTTTGTTTTGCTTTGTTTCGCCGTTTTTTTCCGCTCCCTCTCCTTCCCCACACCTCCTTTTTCCGAGAGTGCTGCGCGTAATCGGCTCACTTCGTTAAATTCTCCCGAAGACCGCAAGTTAGCGCAGTGAAAGGCAGCGTTGTAAACAGCCGCATCCCGCCGTCCCCGATTTGAATTGGCTCTGGCACGCCACCTCTAAATCCCTCTAAAGCTTTCTGACTGCTCCCCCTCTCACTTCTGCATGGCCCCACCGCGATCCTTCCACCAGCTCCAGGAAAAGATCCCCCCCCCCCCCCCTCTCTCCATTTTAGCCCTCTCCCTGCTCGCTCTCTTGTCACCAGTTGCGAAACGCTTTGAAGCACTTGAAGCGTGGGTACGAGATAATAATCCTCCTGAAATCCTGACAGCAAAGCTGACGTGATGTCGGCAGGGGCCCTCATTCCGGAAAGCTCCTAACCAGCTCAGGCAGGCTTCACCTGGACGGAGCAGGGTGGAGGAGCGGCAGCAGTATCCGCCCTCGCCGCCCCGCGGCCCCATTCCAGCAAACCGCACATTCATTTACTTCAAAGCTTTAGGGAGAAATGAATTGCATTTTAATTTTTGAACTTTTTTTTTTTTTTTTTTTTTTTTACAAGCCAGATAATTAATTTTCGTAGCAGGCCGAATGCGTGCTGGTGTCTGGCCCTACAGGGTTGTAATACCTCACTGACTCGGGGAGCAGGCATAGCACGGAGTGCTGGCTAGCCGTGTTTTCGCTGTGTTGCAGTTCAGTATGGAAATGCGCAAGTAAACCTGGACGCATCAAAGAGACTGCATGTGCCATCTGAGTGAATAATCATGCCATTTATCAATATTTCATGTCCACACTTCACGCTTTGATTCGATTCCTGTGCGTAATTTAGAATTCATTACCTAAAGCGGGGCTTGCAAGAGATTTTCATTGTGGCCCACCTGTATGGCGATCCATTTACCTGTGACCCACTGCTCTGTGTTGATTTAAACATTTTAAAAAAGCATCGTGACTAAGAGTATGTCTTTGCGACATCGAGCACTATGACTGCATGCGATCAACTGTAGCTTTAAAATTTTGAAAGAATGTGGGGAAAGTCAGAGTGAGCTCTGATCATATTTAACATGTATAAAACATGATTTCCTGGTGCTGAACACAAAGTCCACACACATCCAGTGTCCAACATAATTTTTCTTTTACCCCTTGGCAGAGTTTTACTGGCCCCTTGTATATTTTTTACTAAGAAAAACCTCACTTTTTATTAAATGTAGGTAATATATACATTGATGTTTGTTGTAGTTGCAGGAAGTTCCATGAATAATACATTACAGTAATAGTACATGGCAAAAAGCAGTAATGGACTTCTTAAAGCATCTTCCAGGCAGAGATAGGGGCCCCACTCTTGCTGTATTTGTTAAATTATGGACGTTTTAGTGACGATATTATTATATGGTTTAAAACACAGAAAGGAGTCTAAGAATGACACTCGACTTTACTAATAATGGTCATACTGCCATTTTGTCTGATTTTACTTGGAATGCAGTAAAATTGAGGGTGGGGGGGATTTTGCTCCTTAACTTGACAGCACAGAGTTAAATTCCAGAGCTCATTGGTTTTCCCTGTTGCTATGAAGATGTGTCAAGCCAGAAGATTGCTTTTATGTGGTTTTGACCTGCACAACTTTACCTTTTGATTTTTGATTTGGATTTAAATTTACACACACTGTTAATTACTGTTTTTGCCAAAAACCCTTAGCTGGAATTATAAACATTGCTGTTATGTTTTGGAAGTTTTGAGGTTCCAGCGTCTTGCTAAACTAATCTTAGCAGGTTTTGCAATTCTGTGGTGCAGAGAAAGTCTCAGTGAGAATATGAAGCCTGACAACTATATTTGCTGACGTAGGTTATTAGCCTGTAGTTAGATTTTATTTATTAAATTCTCTGACATGTAATTTTGCTACCATTTGTCTTCTAAAATCCAACCAATGACCTCTTAAATGGCCTCTACAGAATCTAGCGTCAACCAGTTAGCATAAAAGGTTTAATGGTGGAAACATTGTTACTGGCAAAAACTATCAGCGTGTTGGACGGAAATTTTTTTTACTGACCCCGTGCCAACGGGTGGTCGCGCACGTTCGGTCCCTGCGTCTCTCAGCTGTGCTGGGTTCAGCTGGTGGGTGTGACCGCTGATGATTTTAAGGCACGTGTCTCGTTTCACTCAAGACCGCTCAGAAACACAGCAGGCCCTCCAGAAGCAAACCCGTTTGCAGGAAAGGCAGCGATGGCCTGTGAGCTGGCAGGAGGAGGAGCAGCTGACTGCAAGCACAAGCACATGGCACAAGTGTTCGCTGTTTTTTGCACAATTTGATCTTTATTTGCATTTTTATCTTTTAAAATGTTTTGTTTTTTTTCTAGATTTTGATTCTTTTTTTGCCTTGTATTTATTTAGAGACAAAAACAAAAGTATTCAATAAAAAAAGTTCCTAATGCATATTGCGGTACTTATTGCGGTACTTATTGCGGTACTTATTGCGGATGAGGCTTTGTTGGGAGAAGGTTCCAAATGGAGTCTAAATGGTGAACACACGTCCCCACTGCAACCAGATATACAGTATACAGGGTTCAATATGACGTTGGTCCACCCTTTGCAGCTAGAACAGGGGTCAGCTCCAAACTGTTCCCACAAAGTTGGGATCATGGAATTGTCCAAAATGTCTTGGTATGCTGAAGCATTCAGAGTTCCTTTCACTGGAACTAAGGGGCCAAGCCCAGCTCCTGAAGAACAACCCCACACCATAATCCCCCCTCCACCAAACTTTACATGTAGCACGATGCAGTCAGACAAGTACCGTTCTCCTGGCAACCGCCAAACCCAGACTCGTCCATCAGATTGCCAGATGGAGAAGCGTGATTCATCACTCCAGAGAACGCGCCTCCACTGCTCTAGAGTCCAGTGGCGACGTGCTTTACACCACTGCATCTGACTCTTTGCATTGCACTTGGTGATGTATGGCTTGGATGCAGCTGCTCAACCATGGAAACCCATTCCATGAAGCTCTCTGCGCACTGTTCTTGAGCTAATCTGAAGGCCACATGAAGTTTGGATGTCTGTAGTGATTGACTCTGCAGAAAGTTGGTGACCTCTTTGCATTAAGCGCTTCAGCATCCGCTGACCCGCCCCGTCAGTTTATGTGGCCACCACTTTGTGGCTGAGTTGCCAAAACAATTCCATTTTATTATAATACAGCTGACAGTTGACTGTGGAATATTCAGGAGAGGAAATTTCACGACTGGATTTGTTGCACAGGTGGCATCCTATCACAGTTCCACGCTGGAAATCACTGAGCTCCTGAGAGCAACGCATTCTTTCACAAATGATTGTAAGAACAGTCTGTATGCCTAGGTGCTTAAATTTACACACCTGTGGCCATGGAAGTGTCAGGCAGTGGCACAGGTTCGAGGCCTGGTCTCTAGCAGAGACCGCATAGCGTCTCCAGCAAGCCATTGTGTAAGATGGTACTTTTGTGGTTTCGGACCTGCGGTAGTGTTTGTCGGAAGTTGATCCAGAATCCATGTACCGAAGGAAAAAAAAAAAACTTACCACAAAACACGTTTGACTTATGAAGCGCTCACAGCCGTCTTGGCACCATCGATGACAGCGATGAACAGTGCTGTCTCTCCAGAGTGAGACCAGCAACCATGAGCCACACAGACTCGTTGAGAAGTGGAGACAGCATGTGTGTGTGATATGTCAAATATAATATGTGTGTGTGAGAGATAGATAGATAGATAGATAGATAGATAGATAATATATAAGGCTGGCGGAGGCCCTACTTTTGGCCCTACACTGCTCACTGGCCCTTAGGGAAGGCATCACTGGCACTTCCTGTAGGGGCCGTGGAGCCCAGCGCAGACAGAGCCATTGATTGGATTAGGCTTCCAGAAGCTGTATCTAAGTAAGGGGAGTCGAGGGAGCGGAGGGGTCAAGCCCCCCAGGCCGAGCGGAGGGGCGAAGCCCGCCAGGCGGAGGGGCGAAGCCCGCCAGGCGGAGCGGAGGGTGGTGCTGCAGGTGGCAGCTGCACGCCGAGCCGGCTGCGCGGAGCATGAGCTTGCTGGGACGCGCGAGAGGTTTCCGTTCTGCTCACCCCGTCGCGTCCACGACGCGCTCGTATTTAAAGCCTCTTGTTCGTGCCGAGTTCAGCCTCACGTTCTCGCCGTCCGCGCGCTGAATAGCAAACCTGATGAGCACTGCTTTTCTAATTGTTCTGAAGAATAGCTGGGAAAATAAAGGACGTCATGCAGAAGTGACCTTGGTAACCTCTTATTAAATGTGTGTGTGTGTGTGTGTGTGTGTGGGGGGGTGGGGGGGGCAACAGCTCATGAACAGCTCATGAAGGGATGATGAGACTTGTTAGGCCAGCGTGCTTATGGTCTTATAGTGCACTGCTTCACGTTTCTGTCCCTGTCCACATTAAATAATGTGGAGTGGGGTTTTTCTGGAAGGGGACAACGGTGTTTTGTTGTCTGGTGTGATTTTTATTGTCCTGAAGCCCTTGGTGCTTATTAATCACAGAGGCATATGATCAAAACTGATGATTAAATCAGCATATAGAAATTGCCCGCACAGTGTCATTATCCATTGATTACATCGCTGGCGTATCTAATGTTGTGCCCCAGGCTGGTGATGGTCGTTTTTGCAGTCTCTCTTGTTGCTTGGACGACATCACTTGCGTTTCTGCTGTTGGTCTAATCTTTGGTGAATTCCTTCCAGTCGGGGCGGGTCGAAGGTAAATGGCGTGAGTGCGTAGAGGTACGTTGGGTCGGGAAGGGAACGTTCATGTGTGCTTGTCTGCGCACAGTTTTGTAATCGCCGATCGTTTTTGAGCGCGTGCAGATCGGCCAGTTCGGACGCTGTTCCCGGCCCTGAGCCCGGTTTTGGGGGGGGGACGCTCATCGCTCCGTGTCCTGCGTCTGCTCTCTGTGTGCGCATTAGACATGACGCGCGGTGAATTTGCGGCTCCGGTGGCAATCGCAGCGGTGTCTCCAGGACTGGAAGCCGCTCGTCTCTCGTGTCCCCGACTTCACGCCTTCTCACCCTGGAAACACTCGTCCCAGCAGTTTCCCTGATATTAGAGCGCTGCAGACGCCTCATTAAAACCATTAACATTTAAAGAGCGGCACTCTTAATGGTCTCCAGAGAGCAGAGCTCCAGCGTCAGCGCCCCTCCTGTAGCACGAGGGAAGGACGTGAGGGGGAGAGAGAGAGAGGGAGAGAGAGAGAGAGAGAGATGCTGTCCTTCCTCGCGAGTCCTTTCAGAGCTGTCAGATTGGCTCGCGTGGAAGTGGTCAGTCTATCCCCCCCGTCTGAGCGCATGAAGGAACCAAAGTTCCCGTGTCCAGGATCAGGCCGTAGGGAATAAAAAGAGCTCCCCCCCCCGAACCCCTGGTATGAACAGAATTGGATTCTGTGTAGTGTCTGTGGTCGTCCCACTGTTTGTGTACTCTGCATTTACCATTTCCTCGTCGTCCCCTCTCTGAGAAACAGCCATTAGGGACACCAGAGCACCGCTAAGTCCTCAATGAGTTGAGCTGCTTTTCCGCCATTGAGATTGTGGAACGATAGTCGGCTGTCTCGGGGAGTAAAGCTCCTGTCTGCCTCTCCCCTGGACTCCTGTCTGCCTCTCCCCTGGACTCCTGTCTGCCTCTCCCCTGGGCCCCTGTCTGCCTCTCCCCTGGGCCCCTGTCTGCCTCTCCCCTGGGCCCCTGTCTGCCTCTCCCCTGGACTCCTGTCTGCCTCTCCCCTGGACTCCTGTCTGCCTCTCCCCTGGGCCCCTGTCTGCCTCTCCCCTGGACTCCTGTCTGTGTTCTCAGGTGTCTGACAGTGAGTCACCACAGAGGCCGCGCGTGCCGACGACGACACTGGAGATCTAGGAAATCTAAAACATCTTGCTTCTGCTTTCTGTGCTTTTAGTTAATTATCTCTTCTGTGTGTGTGTGTGGGTGTGTGTGTGTGTGCTTTTCAGAACCTTAATCACTTCAAAACATGCACCGAGCAGTTCCACGCCGTGGCCAACAGGTCTGAGGCGAACATCAAGTAAGTAGAGGGTTTTAACTTCATCTAAGGTTTTTTCCAATTTTGTTTGATTCTTCCTAGCATGTTATGGCCCACTTATTAAGACGAATTGAGGACCAGGATTTGCTGGAAACATATTTCCGTTGCTTAGTCATGAGGAAAACCACATATTAAAAAAGCTTTATGTTAGATTAATCAAAGAAATGTATTGCTGTGAGTGCAATTAAAACAGACTAATCTTAGTGGGAGTGGCAGTGTCCTACCAAACGGTACATGACATTTAATTTGGTTTAATGAGAAGGGTCAACATAAGAGGAAAAAGTAATGTAGTTTTTTGTGAAGTATCAAATATTGGAACTGCTCGGGATTAAGAAGGCTGGTGTGTTGGCCGAGCTGTTAACATTTAAGGCCTTTTTTTTTTTAGCAATGTGCCAGTGATTGACGATCCAGTCACTGATCACATAACAGAGAAAACATGTTCTGTACCTTCAACATGTGGCGGTTTTGATGTTTTTGGTGATTATAGTCATCACACAAGCGTGTGTACAAAGCTAAGATTATCTTCATAGTTTTTCAGACAGACCTGGGCTATATGTGTACGTAATGCCAAAGGTATGAAAGCTCCTTTTATTGTTTCCATACCAACTCTGGTTTCTATGGAGATGGGCTGCCGACATGCCTTCTCAGAGTGCGTTAAATGGAAATGGGGAATAAATGGAGTATGCATCAAAGCGCAGGAGGAAGATGGTCCGTTCGGATCACTGCAGGGACGGTGTGTGAGAGGTGGAATGTGGACTGTTCTTCTCTGATGTTAACCTTTAACCCCGCCGCGCCAGGCGGCTCCACGCTCCTGCAGTGGGACTCTCCTCCCGTCCCGCTTGTGTCTGAAGCTGCTCGTTGAACTGCTGGAGATTAAATTGCTGTTGAAATTCATCGAGACCCGTTCGTCTTCTCCTGTGAGGGACACGTGGCTTCGTCTTCTCCTGTGAGGGACACGCAGGTTCATTTTCTCTGGGCTGGAATGATATCTGAAGCTGCTGTAATTAACGCCCATTGTTTGTGGCTCTCTTGCTGCTCCCCATTTAACTACACCACACCTCCTGGGTCACTCTCCCTCTCTCTCTCTCTCTCTCTCCCACTCTCTGTCTCTCTCCCCCCCCTCTCTCCATCTCTCTCTCCCCCGCTCTCCTCTCTTTCTTTCTCCCTTTCTCTGTCCCTCTCACTCTTTTTCTCTCCTCTCTCTTTCTGTTTCACCTTTCTCTTTCTTGCTCTCTCTCTGTCCCTCTCTCTCTCTCTCTCCTCTTTCTTTCTCCCTCGCTCTCCCTCCCTATCTCTGTTCCTCTGTCTCACTCTTTCTCCTGTCTCTCTTTCTGTTTCTCCTCTCTCTCTCTCTCTCTCTCTCTCTCTCTCTCTCTCCCCCTCCCTCCCTCCTCTTCTCTCTCCTCTTCTTCAGTCCTCAGAATGATCCTGTATTTCTTTCAGAAGTTTACAGAGTGGTAAATATTGACTGCTGTGATGGATATGCTCATGTTCAGCTTCATCTTGTGTTGTCTTATTTGCCTACCTCAGTTGTGTCTGTAATGCAGTAGCTGCTTTATTAGCAGGGGTTTTCTGTCAGTAATTCCTCTCACAGTTTGCAAAAATACCTTTGAAGGGTCACTTCTGATTTCCAGATCCATGTCTCTTGTTAAAACAGTGAAAATGGCTCACGGAGCCAAACGTCAACGCAGTATATTACATCACCCTTGCTGCATTTCTGAACCTCAGCATGTCTGCAATTTTATAGCGGAGCAAGTCAATATACGGCTATAATCATGGAAAAAGCGACACATTTAGTATTACCTCAGACCTGCGGGTGTGTCGAGTGCTTGCGGACGTGCTGGCGGCCTAACCAGGCGCCCAGCTAGACTCCGTAGCCGCTGAGGACAGGGAGTGATGTGTTCATCCATGCTGTTCTGGGATTTGGGCTGCTAATCTCCCAAGTCTTTCTCTCAGGGCTGATGAACCAGCCAGCCACACACAAACGTACAAGCCAGTGGCTGTGCTGTCTTAGTTGGTAAATCCAGCAGGACTTACACACGTATGCGGTGGTGCATTCGGCCTGGAATGGTGAACTGCCGTTCCGCACTCTGCGTTTCAGGACATGCGGCGTAGACTTCACCAGGGACGGAGATGGGCTAAGCTTCCCTCAGCTGGCTTTTGGTGTTCTTTATGTTGTAAGTTTGGGCCTGGTGACTAATAAAGTTTTTTGACCTTGAAGTCTAAGCACCAGTTAAAGATCTAATATTTCAGTCGTTGGTCTTTACATATACACCTCCCAAGACATTCTAGCAAAAATGTAAAATTGTAAAATGTAAAATGATTTTCTTTTCTTTTTTTCTACTTTTTTTTTATTACGACGTTAGAGGAAACGTCTGAGAACTGAACAAAATTTTGCCTCTCAAAACTACTTTAAAAAAGTTCTGCTTTAAAACTAGTAAAAAGCGGCACTAACCAACCCAAACTTAAAAATACCATTTAGGCTTTTCCATGAGACCTTTTGACATACTCTTAACACCCATTGGCCAGAACATCGTACCCACTGGCCATCTCGTTTATGTTGTCCACCTATCATGAACCGCGAGCGTGTCGAACCACAACGTCTGTTGTTTCACGTTGCAGATATTCGGCCTTTATTTGGGCAGCTGAAACAGGCAGTGAGACAACAGAAGACGATTAAAGCTTCAGTTTGCCTGGGTGACGTGGTGTCCACCCTGTGTGTCCCTGTGTGTCTCTGCTGCAGTGTCCCCCTGCCAGTCCACTTGTTGGTAATTGTATTTATGCTATGCTGCACTCTGAGTCTTAGCTGGCAGTATTTCTCTCATACCTGTTCACTGCTGATGTTTTAATCCCCCCGATTTAATCCCTGAGGGTTTGGACAGCCTCAAGACCCCCCCCACCACCCCCCACCCACAACTCGTGGAGCAAGACAAGGCCGGGTGGATAATCTCCCCGCAGCCGGGCCTGACTAAAGCGGCTTGGTCCGGCCACGTGCGAACCACCCCCAACCCCCTCTCCACCCCCCCTCCACCCTTAACCCCCGCCAGCACCTCCACTCTCCTGTGAGTCAGACGTGTCGCTGTAACCACTCAGCCGGGGGTCTGTACCGTGCGTTGGGGGGCGGGGCTAGGCCAGGGCGGGGCTGTGAGCTCCGAGGCAGGTGTGCTGCAGGCCGCAGGTGCGTGTGGTTGGGCTGGATTGTGGGCGAGGCGGAGGGAAGGCGACCCGCCGGCTGTTTACCTGCAGGGATGCTGTGGGGAGTTCTGACGTGTCGGGTTAGAAAGGTAGATAATCCTGTATTAATGAGGATGAAGTGGTACTGCGCTCTGCATGGGCACGCGCGCTCTGCGTATGCCATTATGTCTTCAAAGAGGAGAGAAAAGCAAGTTTTAGCTAGTTTTTGGTGATTTTTCTCGTTTATATTTAACTACAGCTAAGAGAGAGAGCACCACACACATGGGGAGGGGGGGAGTAGACAGACAGACAGACAGACAGACAGAGAGAGAGAGAGAGAGAGAGGGAGAGGGTGTGCCAGTAGGGACCGATCTTCTCAGCGTGGTCGTGCTTTCTATAAAGTAAAGTTCTACCCTCTGCTGAAGCCAATTAGTTTGCCCTGGTCAGCCCTTTCTGTTGTTTCCCTATGGGTGATCCTCATGGTTGCTCAAAAGCAAGACCCTCATTAGGAGATCTCTGGGCTCGATGGGTGGGTGGAAAAGTTGGACAACTTGCCCACAGGTCACGAGCCTGGCCCCACATAAACTTTCAGTTCACAAGGAGCTGGTATGTGGGGTTGTAATTTGTTAAGGTTAGTTTTGCTAACATTCTGTTGGTGGGGACAAATTACTGTCTTCAGAAATGTTTATGGGAAATATTATGGGAAACCTGGAGAATAGGGGAGGGCGTGTGGTGTTCACCTCTACCCACAAGGACCCTCTATCAGCTGGCTCTTAATAAAGCTTCTCGTAACGTAATGGACGCGCGATGAACAATGTAAGGAGAGCCTCCAAGCGTTTAAGTTGGCACCATGTAAGTGGAGCTTCAAAGAAAGGGAGAGCCCACGTTAATGGAAAAGCTGTACACAGCCCTGCGGTTATGCGGACTTGGCGGAACCAGGCAGTCTCTGGCCCCGCCCCTTGCACGGCAGACGAGGTCTTGGCGGAGACGGTAGCTGAGACGGGGCTGTGTGTGGTGAGAAACTCCTCCCTCGGGGTGGCAGGCTTGGGAGGAGAGCGCGAGAGCGAAGGCTACGGCGATTAGTCTAACCCCTCTGGTCCAACAAGTCCCGGCCCAATAATAATCAGCTTATGTCAGACCCCTTCCTCCTGTGCTCGCTCTCTTTTCCTCTCTCTCTCTCTCTCTTCCTCTCTCTCTCGCTCTCTCTTTCCTCTCACTCTCTTTCCTCTCTGTCTTGCTTTTACTTTCTCCTGCTGTCTTTTGGGCTTCCTCACTTTCCCTTACCTCTCCCTCTCTCCCTCTCTCCTCTCTCTCTCTCCCCTTCACCTTTCTTCCCTCTTCTCCCCTTTAGCCCTGTCAACCTTAAGTGGGGCCTATCGCGGTGGGAACACCATCCCCTGCAGGTGAGATTGCATAGGGGGTGAGGGAGGAGGTTTGGGAGGGAGGGAGAGGAACGGTGGAGGCGTAGAGGTGGAGAGGAGGAGAGGTGGAGAGGAGTGGAGGCCCGTGCTCAGTCAATTGAGAATCTGTCAGAGTGTGAGTAGGGCCCTCGAAGGAGAGTCTGAGAGATAAGACGAGGTTCTCATCTGGCAGCTGAGCGTGTGAGAGGTCAAGGCAACGCCGCCTCTAATCTAGTTAATTTTAGACCCTCGAGTCGGGAAAAACATGTCAAGTTGAACTCCGAGCCGATAAGGCCTCGGACTTGCACTTTCCGTTGGTTTGATTTCCTGTTTTTTTTTCCTCGTCTCTCAGGTTGTTCTTTAGTTATTTCGTAAGCGTCGTAAGCGTCTGACATAATGCTCACCGTAAGCACAATGTTGATCTCGGTTTTATAATTCCATGGTCATGGTTTGCTCTGTTCAGAAGGAAATTCATTTGGCCGTTAATTAGTTAATTAAAAGGAGTCTCGACATCAATGTCTACAACTTAGCAGCCGCTGCTGCCTTTCTAGTAGTGAATAATGAGCTTGTTGCTTGAAGTTTGGCACACATGCCAACATACACACTCCATGTTTTTGAGTTAATTCAATCTTTTGTAGCTGCTTTATTTCTCTGCATTTCATTTCCATGTTTTTTTTTTTATTATTATTTCTCTCTCTGCTTTTCAATCTCTGCTGAGTCTCTGAAGTTCAGCTTTGTTCTGCGCCTCTGTGCTCCGTTAAGGAGATTACATGTAATAGGAAAATTTCCATAATTAACATTTTAATCTTTAAGCACTGTTATTTATTTACAGATGTAAAACGTGGGAACGAGTGTTTCTTTAACAAGCAAGGCCCAACTCCTTCAAAGTGGCTGCATTCAGCTCAGCTAATATTTTTATTAAAGACCTCACCTTCAATTTGGTTTAATTCGGTTCAGCTTTGGGCTCAGGCAAGCCAATTTTCTGCTTCAAGCCCCTTTAATAAAGCCCGCGTGGTATCAGGAGCCGACCCCTTTCCTGATGAAGGCAGTTTATTTTAAATTAAAACACAGTTTCTTATCTAGCATGGCAAACGAACGTGGCTACAGTGCACTCTACCCCCCCGAGAGGGTAATTAAAACGAAAACTGGCTTCTGACGCTGATAAAAACATTGGAATCTGATATGCACGGCCTCTCCAACACGCGTAGATGCAGCATTGATGGAGGTTTATTTCCAGCGCCTCACCCTCTCGCCCACTGCCGATAAGCGGCGTAGCTCGGGCGAGAGTGAGCGGGCGTGCGGGCGAGCGCTAGGCGGCGTATCGCACGATGCGTCTCTCGCGGCGTGCCGACGTGGAATCAAAGTCAACCCGGGCCTCTTGATTCGCCTTTCAATTAATCCTTGTGTCAAGCGATCTTCTGAAAGGAGGAGCTGCGCAGAGCGGGTGGGGAGGCGGAGAAGTTCGGCCACGCACTCTGCTTGGCGTCATCAATCACGCGGCGTCCGGGGCGGGGGGCGGGGCTTCAGCGCTGCTCCCTTTCAGATGTTCGCCGAAGCTCTTTCCGCCGCACGACGTTGCTCTCCGTCTGTTTGGAGGAACTTTTCCTACTGTACGTTGCCGTTACTGCCCGGAATCTTCTGCAAACGTGTGCACCGATCAGCCGTGACGCTTCAAATCACGCGCCCGAGTATTGTTCAACCCCCCCCCCACGCCTACGAAGCGATGCACATGCACCCAGCTGTCCACATGACGTAAAAGAAAACATGACTCACGAGACCAGGGCTTCTTCTTCCGTTGCTCCTTGGCCCAGTTCTGACGCTCACGTGCTCCACATTGTACGAACGTTCATCGGTCCACAGGTGTCGGCACGCGCACTCCGAGCGGTCCGCGCCTACGCCGCAATCTGTGAGGGACCGCGTGTTCTGACACCTCTCTGTCGTAGCAAGCACCAACTTTTACAGCAGTCCGTGCTGCAGTAGCTCTTCTGTGGGACTGCTGGACCATTTGAACACCGACTCCCCACATGCATCAAGCAGACCTGACAGTGTTGCTAAGTGACCACTTGTCCTTCCTTACACCACTTTTGGTAGGTACTACTGCATACCAGGAAGACCCAAGATACAAGTGCTGCTACCTCTACTGGAGAGATGTGTGTAGTAACGATAAAGATTCAGTTCTATTCTAAGACCCGTTGTGTTGGACATGCCCTGACCCGGTTGTCTAAGCACCTTAATTTGGACCCTGGTGCTGCTCAGATTCTTACACACACCCACTTTTCCTGCTTCAAAACGGACTGCTCACCTGCTGCCTAACATGTCCCACCCCACGGGCCACTGTGTCAGAAGCTTCTTTGCATCTTGGGTATTTGGTCTTGTCTCTGTTGCGTACACGAGACCCTTGTTCGCATTCGTGACCCTTGTTCGCATTCGCGTTTTTGCATCGTAGGTCTTCGCTGGTACGATGCACACACCTTCTGTCAACCTGGTGCCCTGGTGCTTGGTCTTGTGATGGCGTGAGGAATGCTTCTATGTCCTTCAGCCATGCCTGTCCCGCCATCGGTGGTATTGTCAGTCACTTCTGCTGTCTGTCGGTGTATTCCAGGGAGGGGCTTGCTCTGCCATGACACCCTCTCCGCTTCCATGGTGACCATGTGCCTTATCAGTTTGAAGCACACTCTCGTCAGCGTTTCCATGGGGGCCGTTGCTTTGATGTATTCATGGATGCTGCTTGTCTTGTCCAGCCAGGCCTGTGGAACTTGCACTTTGCAGGTCCCTCCCCAAGTCTTTCCAGCTGGCGAAGAGCCGTTGGATGTTGGATCTTGGATGGAGTGAATGAACTGTGAGGAGTTTTCTGGCCTTGACGTCAGTCTAGTTCAGTCTAGCTCTGGTCACCTTATCAGAACTCTAAGCACTGTAGGTGCTTGAACCTGAGATTTTCTTATTCTGAGTCCTTATTGAAATGCATTGCCCAGACCAGACTGCAAGGATTTATACATTTATAGGATTTATACATTATACGTGGTCGATAGGTAGTAGTCCCTACTGCTACTTAGCTAGTGCACAATGCTAGTCTGATCTGACCTATAGGTGTTGCTGTATAACTCCTGTCACCAGTATATAACTCCTGTCACCAGTATATAACTCCTGTCACCAGTATATAACTCCTGTCATGAACACATTCTTTCTTCCAATAATGACTCTTACATTCTACAAAAAGCTTCAAGAACCATTAAGCTCCATCTACTTTTTGAGATGACTACCATATTTTAGAGAATCACGTGAAAAGCAAAAACTAGGTTTATCACCATGCACACACAAATCTGGCTTCTCAGTCCACGAGTGCATAAACTTGAACAAGTAAATTACACTGTAGTTTCTTAACGCTCATAATAAACTGGGGTATAATCTCGCTGTGTCTCTCTCCCTCTCTCTCCTCCTTCCACTACCAGTGCTGTGCACACAGAGCTCCAACTCATGAAGATACGAAACGTTACAGATGGGCAGCCCAAAGCCGTATGTGGCAGAGCAACACATTTGGCACACTTGCACCACTAGGTGGTGCTATAACAACCTTCCTCACTCATTGATGATGTTAATGCGAGATGTAGCTACATAGCTAAGTACCTTATATATATACATGATTGAGGGTGTTGGCTGCCATTTTGTAGATACAGTGGGATGCGAAAGTTTGGGCACCCTTGTTAATTTTCCTGATTTTTCCTGATTCCTGACAAACACAGTGATATTTGAGAAGTGAAATGAAGTTTATATGATTTACAGAAAGTGTACAATAATTGTCTAAACAAAAATAGGCAGGTGCATAAGTTTGGGCACCCAAAAAAAAACCCTTAACTCAATATTTAGTAGATCCTCCTTTTGCATAAATAACAGCCTCTAAACGCTTCCTATAGCTTTTAATGAGAGTCTGGATTGTGGCTGAAGGAATTTTAGACCATCCTTCTTTACAAAACATCTCTAGTTCATTCAGGTTTGATGGTTTCTGAGTATGGACAGCTCTCTTTAAGTGACACCACAGATTTTCAATAATATTCAGGTCTGGGGCCTGAGATGGCCATTCCAGAACGTTGTACTTGTTCCTCTGCATGATGCCTTAGTAGATTTTGAGCAGTGTTTAGGGTCGTTGTCCTGTTGGAAGATCCAGCCCCAGCTCACTTCTCAAATATCACTGTGTTTGTCCCCTATATAATATATTTAACTGAATTTTTTTATCCAAACATTCAATGATTTATAAAGGTAAATCAGGAAAATTAACAAGGGTGCCCAAACTTTCGCATCCCACTGTATGCCACCGGATGCCAGTCAGTTTCAGCACACATTTGACAAGCTTTAGAAACTTTAATGGTATGTTCAGACACACAATCTTAAAGACATGTTCAGGTTTCTGAGGAATTGGCAATGGAGGGGTGCTGCTCTCATTTTCAAACACTTCCTCTGGTCTGTGTAATTCTGTTTCAAATGGATCCACCAGATCTTGGATTTAAATAATGCATCTGTGTGAGGCACCTTTGAAGTGTGTTTCCGAACCCTAGAGTTTTTGCACAGTTCACCATTATTAAAACAAAACAAAACAAAAACAATTATCCAGCTGGTCCCCAGGTGAACTGTCACTCTGCTGGTCTCAATACAGTGTTTTGCATTTCGAAGTAAATCATTATCAAAACATGTATAGTGTCAATCAGCCTCCAGAGGGCGCTACAGCGGTCGTGTAGCTGAAAATAAGGCAAACGTCACATTTGTGTTGTGTTTTAAAAAAATAAGCAAACACAAATGGGGTGATGGTGCAGGAGCAGCTTGGTGTCCCTGTGCAGCAGGTGGTGGAGGGCGGTTCTGCTGTAGCCACTCTTATTGGCCAAGACCGTTCTGGTGTGTGCAGAACAGCAGGGGATTGGTGCAACTCCTTGGTATATCCCATAATTCATGTGCACTCGGGCAGTTGTCTGCGCGGTGGCTTCTAGTGCTTCCACTGTTCTGCTGGGTGCTGTGAATGCCACACGGTGCCTCTTGAAAGTTGGTAATCCTTTAGTATTTTGTGTATTTCTGCATAATTTGTCCTTGGTCAGATAAAGCAACACAAAACAATATCTGTAATTTATTCATTGCCAAAAATGTTCCAGCATTTTAAATGGCTTTTTAAGAAGTCATCAAACCCTTCAAGGGGAAATTTGAAGTAGGTTGTTTCAGTCAGTCGGATGGATGGCGGGTGATTCTGAGACTCTGCCTTGTTGCAAGAACATAAACCTGGAACTTCACTACACGTATTCATAGAATTGTACCATGTTTCAGTCAAAAGAAATTCCCGAGGAGCCCAAGAAGAGTTGCTGGTGCTCACCACGCAGGAACAGGGTACTGACTGTTTGATCTGTGAAGAAAGATCCAAGATGGCCTCACATTCTGCAGCGTTGGATATTTAAGAGCTGAGGTTGCTTAACTTAACTGCTTTGAATGTTCTCCGTCGTTCTCCCCGTCCTACACAGACGCCCCGACAGCCGCCGAAGGCGAGAACTCTTGAAGTTGCAACTTATTTGTTTCATCGGTGGTCATTTCATTCAGCGTTGCTTGTCTGAATGAATGTTGTTGAATTAACAGGAGCTGTTGGGGGGGGGTTTCTGGTGCTGGGCTGGTCCTCCTGCTCCAGGGTTCACAGCCGAGGCTGCCTGCTTTCCAGCTCCGTCTTCCACCGTGACTGGGTTATTTATCATAGTTGTGCGTGTCTCTGCCACAAGTGTCACCACTAATATTAATGAATATCCGCTCCGCCCGTAATTCACGTTAACCCACATCCACTCGTTCTGCTAAAGCGGAGGAAGCAGGCGAGAGGGAGAAAGCGCGAGAGGAAAAGCAAAGTTGTGTGTTTGTGCGTTCTGGTGCATTTTTCCCTCCCCAGGTTGTAGACTGTGGTTAACATGATTTATGTATAATTGCACAACAGCCACATGCATTCTGAGTGTGTGTTTGCATCGTTGCCGCAGCCTGGAGTCTCTCGTCTTGGAGCTTTTTTGGACGCAGATGAACTCACTCTGTTGTCATCGTTCCAGACGCGTAACGCTTTCGGCCTGGAAGCCTCCTCTCCGCTGACCTTACGCCCCTTTGTGACCCCTGACAGGGCGCGCCGCACGGAGCCGGTGTGCGCAGACCTGCAGGCCAACGTCCTGCACTGCTACAGGGAAAAGCGTGACCAGACGCTGCGCTGCTCCGAGCTGGCCAAAGACTACATGCGGTGCGTCAACGCGGCCAAGAAGGTAAGGGGCCGTGTGGCATCACGGGGAAGAGCGTGGGGGGGGGGGGTGGGAACAAGACAGAAGAGAAGTTTCTTGGCTGTTAAAGGTCAGAGCCTTACTGTAGAGCCATGCTGTAGTTTAGAAATACTCCTTCGCTGAAGCTGTCCCTTTGTTTGCGATAAATCTTCGATGCGCTAGCATAGTGCAGCGCCTGGTAGCCAGGCAACAGCGGAACAGTGGATGTGCTCCATCAGGTTCAGTGTGGAGCTCAAGGACACTGGCTCGGTGACATAATACTGTCTGTCTCTCTCTCTCTCTCTCGCTGTCTCTCTCTCTCTCTCCCTCTCTCTCCTCCTTCCTCTGTATGCACCGTGTGTGTTTGAAAGCCCACTGGGTCTAGCCGCTGGCCTCTCTGAGCTCAGCTCTCCTGGCCGTGTTGGGGATACTGGTGCGTGGCAGCCCCTTCCCCCGCTGTGGCCCCTCCCCCCGCACGCGCCGCCCCCGACAAACGCTGCCGCTTTGGCGCGAGAGCGCAAAAATCGATGGCGCTGGGCTCCGTTAATGGAGTCTCATCCTCACGGCGGCACACAACCGTGCCCGGGGACGCCCTGGGACGCCTGGGACTTCCTGCTGGCTCCGGAGACGTCGGCGTGCTGCTCGCCCCGCTGCCGCCCCGAGCGTCCTTTCCAATCCAGCGGGCTCCGGGGCGTCTAATCCAGACCGGTTTTGCCACCGCACTCGCCATTAATTGGAAAGGACATACCAGGACGCGCCGCTATGTAAATTATGATGGTGGAATCGGGGCTTTTTGAATTGATTTGCTGTGTTAAACAGCTGGAAGAAAGGCGTGGATATGTGTTTGTTAGTTATTTGTGGGCTAGGCTATTGATCTCGCCCGCTGGTGAATCTCGCGTCTGAGTAATTACGTCCCGATGAGGCGGTACATGGGTGCGCATGGCATTGGTCCATTTGCAACGGCAACCCGAACGCGGGCCCGGATGGGCTTAACAGTTTGCCGACAGCGGGTAGAAGGAGTTGAAACCCTTATTAGAAAGGATCTGTCTCGCTGTCGACCTGCCCTCCTCCGGGGAGGTTTCTGTACACCCTGGAGCCGTGATGGGGTGGGGTGGGGAGGTTCACGGGGGGGGGGGCACAATGAGAGGAATAGTGAGAAGGCGGAACAGACAAACAGCGGACAAGAGGGAGAGAGAGAGAGGTGGAAGAAGGGAAAAGACAAGGGGGAGAGAGAGAGAGAGTGGTGGAGGAAGGGAGAGGAAAGCGTGTGATTAGGACTGAGAGACAGTGGCAGGCGGTACGAGACGAGATCAGGCGCCTGGAGCTCTCCCACTGCCCTGGGTGGGATAATGACTCTCCTCGTTTGCCGCCTGGCCAGACATGTAGGGGACGGAAGTCGGAAGGGATGAGCGGCGAGTGCTGGGATGTGGAAGGAAGGACAGGTGGGAATATGCTAGTTAGCGTAGCGCTGCGAAAGGCTGACGTCGCGGGGAAGCCGCTGCAAGTTTTCGGCACGCCGCTGGAAACTTTTGAGACAAAATGTTGCAGCATGTCCCCGTGCCTCTGTCCCTACTGTCCACACCTTCACAGCATGTCCCCGTGCCTCTGTCCCTACTGTCCACACCTTCACAGCATGTCCCCGTGCCTCTGTCCCTACTGTCCACACCTTCACAGCAGGGGGATGGGGGATTAGACTTTGAAACCATGACAACTCCCGTTTAGGGAGGGGGGTGTCCAAGAGGGATTTCGGGGTCTGGGACTACGACCGTTGTCCGCGTGGTACTATCGAACGAAACGAGGAACCTGATGGCACCATCTGCCTCTTCGAGTGATTAATACACACGGTGCAGGAAATCCGGATGCTACGAGCCAGAACATCGCTGTGTGCGCAGGCGCTGCCGTTATGTAGGGATAGCTGATGGCACCGAAAATGTAGCACGATGGTATTTGAAGCTTTCTTTCACAACACGTTCCACATTATGTATATATAAGTTGGAGCAGATCCCATGCAACAGTGAATGAGTAGAAACGGCAAAAAAAATTTAAAAATGTCATCGGATACGGAGTACAGTGGATTTCGTTTATTCAGTGTTTGCAGGAAAGAACCGTTGGAGAGCTGTGGGGAAAAAAAGTGATTAGCACATAAACAGATGGATTTCACGGCAGCATAATGAGCAGTCGTCTCGTTTCTGCGCAGTGTTGAATCTGGAAGTGTAACTAGTTGCACAGGCATTCTGCCCCAATCACGGTTTATTTTTTAATCACCGAGCAATTAATTCAGCCGACTGGCCGCGGTGTCATGGCACCTGACTGGTGTATAAAGGCAGCGCACGAATCTGCAGGAGGAACCCTGGGTGAGCGCGGATGGGCTAGCCGGAGGCTAATCTCTCTGCAGCTTAATACACTGTAATGGGCGCGTGGTTGGGAGAGAGTTCTTACCGCCCAATTAAGTTTAGATGACAGAAGCCTGTGATTGGCCAGCACTAATTAGGAGAGAGAGGAGTATCCAGTTAAGCAGGCCAATTATGCTCTCTTGGATTCCTGGCGTTGTTGGGGATTTAAACTCGCTCTCTCCCAAGAACAGGGGGAAAATCTTAGACTTCTGCATCCCATTCGGATCAGAGAAGTTGATCATTTTTTTTGCCTTTTTTGTTTTTTGCCGTACTGATATCATGTTGTCATATCGTCGTGTAATCATAGGCGTGAAATGTTGTAGTTTTGAGAGCCGGCCGTAGAGTTCTGGTGCTGACGGGGAAGCAGCAGTGCCGTGTTTGTACACGCTTGCGTGTTCTTCTGAGGTTAATGGGCAAGCGTGCGTGAGGGTCTCTGTCTCCGGCTGTGTACAGCATCTTAGTAATCCCTGTTTGTTGTGATCCGTTTAGCCATTTCCGTTGTGGGTTTTACGTCTGCTCTTTCCTTGCTGGTGCCTGCTATCACGCTCGCGCGGAAACACTCGCGCGGAAACACGTGCACTTCCTGGCTCGCTGCCTCTGCCAGCCCAATCTTCACGGCCCTGCCCCCCCTGAACCCCCAACCGGCCCGAACCTTCGGCCTGGAGCTCCGCTGCCTGTCAGTCCACACCTCACCAGATCACCCAGCGCGTTCCGGCCGGATCCGCCTGGCTGAACACCTCCGGCGGCTGCTGTCTTAATGAGGACTGGAGACGGGATGCGTCCTCCCCTCATTTGTTGGATGGAGACACAGCCTGGCAGGTGAGCCGTGCGCTCCGGCGGACCCCTGGGAGCCCGACCTGCTGCGTCGCCCCACACACACACACACACACACACACACACACACTTGGTCAACTGTCCAGCTCTACCCGGTCCGTGAAGACTTGCTTGTATCTGTTTTGTCTTTGTACAGTAACGAGGGTTTGATGAGCAATCTGGAGAAACGAAACAGTAAAAGCTCATGCAGGAATAAGCGCCGCGCTGCCCTCGTACCGCGCGTACGCTCCTCATTAAAACGAGGTTAAAAATCTGAGGCAAAATCCCAGAGGAGCATTTTAATGACTGTTCATCCCAACTTGTCTGTATCTGTAAGGCCTGACAAAGGAGCGCCAAAAATGTCATGTTTCGTTCCATTAAAACTGGTCCTATTTCTAAAGTTGATTCTGGGTCAAATCAAACACGCGAGGACGCCATCGTCGAACCGTGTGCATGCCTAACAAGCAAAGTCATCGTGTGTCCTTGTCCGTTTGAACCCGACGGCGTCATTGGCGATCACGTAAGTCTCTTGATTGGGTTCTGCTAATGACTGCATGCTTTTATTGAGTCTCTTAGGACGAGTGAACAGCGTGGCCTACACACTGCCGTCTTGCTTCGTCTCCACTTTATGCACAGCCTTTGTTCACGCAAAACCAGTGGTACTTGAACTGTGTTTTCACTTCAGACTCTCCTGCCGCAGAGAGAGGGGAGGGAGGGGGGGGGGGGTCCTCTCTACACGGCTCCTGGATTCTGCCGTAATGTGTCTCGAATGGACAGCGCCCTCTCTACACGGCTCTCAGATGCTGCCGTAATGTGTCTCGAATGGACAGCGTCCTCGTTACATCCGGCTGCTTCCGGCACACGTGAGAAAGGGAGTCGTCGAGGAAGGTTTAACGACTGCGGCATCCCGGTGCAGCGGTTCCGTTATTGCCGTTGCCGTAGGATTTGAAAGCCAACTCAATCCCGCATGTTTGAATGCATGTTTGAGTGCATGTTTGAGTGCTTGCGTTCATCGTGACCTCGCATAACCATTTATTCATGAAACAGAAGTCACGCGGCAGCCGTGAGGCCCGCGGCGAAGTTGTCGGTGGCGTCCAGAGCCGCGGCTGCACTGTGAGGGACTCTTACTTGCTTCTCCTTCCCCCACCAGAGCCCTCGTTAGCTTCCACATGAGGAACCAGTTAGGAGAACTTTTTAATCAGTGGCTACAGCTCTGCTAGAGGCCAGTGAAGCACATCTGCAGGCTTGAATCATTCCACTTATACTAATGGAAATCCTGCGAGCCTCCGGTCGCGGTGAGTGCGCCCCTGACGGACCCGTGCGGCCGCACGGAACCGCCGCTGACCCGCCCCGGCTTCCTCCCGCGCGCTTCAGAGGGGAGTGTTTGGGCAGAACATCCTCCCAGGATCCAGCTGGTTGCCGGAGCTCTAGACGGCCTGCGTCGCGAGTGTCGAGACGAAGAACCCAGTTAACAAGGGTGGTGTTACGGTCTCGGAGAATGAAAAGGTGTTCCAAAGATCCTGGAGTCAAGCAGGATGTTTTTATCCTTTCTCTTATTTACTTGTCAGATGCTACGTTTCTGCAAATCCTTATCGGCTTCGGCTTCTCTCTCTCTGTATATACACATCTACCTGCTCACACTCTCTCTCTCTCTCTCTCTCCCTCAGAACTGCCTGATCTGAGACATATCTGCGTTTCCGCGCGGCGGCGACGGAGCTACACAGTACCGTTATTGATTTCATTTTCATATTGTTGCAGGCCTGCAGCTGTAAACAGCCTTGCCCTCCTTTCAAAAGTGAATTGATCCGTGCTCTGTCAGCGCTAAAAGAAACCAATCAAAGGCCGCGCCATTATCTTTTTTTGAGGCAGCTTTTGTGTTCTTAAATAATGGCGCTCACAATGGCAAATAACATCTAGCATAATGGCGAGTTTGTTGCCGGCGCAGATTTGAAAAGTTTTCTCAAAGTGGCCTGCTGAAGTGGCTGGAGCTTAAAGCAGACTTATTGTTCAAGCAACACATTTACACAATGTAGTACATCAGGAAAATTATCTTGTTTGTGGTAATGGCACAAAAAGCTTCGTATGGCGACTCTGTTTGCATAGAGAAAAAGCCTTGAAAGGAGTGGGGGGGAGGGGGTGTGTATGTCACGTTTCACTGCACGCCGGAGGGGGTGGTGGTGGTGGCGTGGGTGGTGTTGGCGTGGGGGTCACAACGAGTGTCTTGCGGTATTTATGGGCGCTGAAGTGGTACCTGGCACTGCTGACGAACATGATTACAGATTACAGCACTGTACAGTGCACAGGTTCCTGCATGCGTAAGCCCGCTGTTTAGATTAGACATGATACAAATCTGTTATAAAGCACGCAAGTTTGATTTTTGTCCCTGACCATTCCTTAGAGGTGTTCTATAAGCGCTGTGTGTGGAGGTGACGGGTTTGCTTTGGTACTGATGACGCCGGCATGAAGGTTTTAATGGGTCTTTCGGTTCTGTGTTCAGTCGGCTCTCTCCGTTTGGGCCGAGTTGATTATTTAAACATTTCTATTCTTGGTCTCGCGAGATTAATTCTGGCTTTCTCTCACGTCCTCTTGCTCTCTTTAATGAGTCTTTTGTGGTGTTCGTTCCTGTAGAATGTCGTTGAGTATATGGAGCATCAAATTAACTTTTAGAAACTCATTTCAAGTACACACTCAAAGCCAGGTCTATTCTCCATACCTGTGTCCGTATTTACTTAAATGGGGCTTTATGCTGAAAATGTTCAATGTACGGCAGGCCTCCTGTTATATGTTGGTGTGCTCACACCCACCAGACGCAGCAGACCAGGCGGATTGTGAGCAGACGATGGGAGCGTGGCAGTAAAAGGGCTCTGCTGTATTGTTGCCTGCCGGTTGATAATTCCCCCAGTAATCATTGCGGCTCTGCCTTTTCCTGCAGTGGTTCCTCTGCTCCCCCGCCCTGCAGTCCCACCCTCGCCATTGTGCGCACCTTTCTCCGCTCTTTAAACGGCCCATCGAGCGATTCGCCGAGGCTCCACCCCCCCCCCCCAAACCTCTGTGAAAAGGCGGCGGACACAAAGCGCGTGAGCCCCCGCGTCCCTCCCCGCCGCCGCTTCAGAGTAGCGCCGATATCGCCCGGCGCCGATACGTTTCACTCGGACGGACATTGTTCCGTTTAAAGCAGCTTCAATTCTGGAAGCATGCTGTATAACCCCCCCTCTCCCCTCACCTCCGATATATTATTTCTTTATTTCTGAAGCGCTGTGATGGATTTCACAGTGCAGCGCGGGCCTGGAAGGGGCCCCTCTTTTCAACCGTCCACTTCCCTGGCTGGGATGAAAGTCCCTTTGGCCTCGTCACTCTTTTATTTATTTTTTTCCGCTCCGCGGGCGCCGCTCTGTTGCCCTGGAGCGTCCTGCGTCCTGTGTCCCGCGTCCCGTTTGGCAGGCGAACGAGGCAGAGCCAGCGCTCCAACTGGCTTCCAAACCGCCTGCCGTGTTCCATCGGATGGAGCGTGCAAGGGACACCGGCCCGTTGTTTGTCCTTTCCGGGCTGCCATCTGCAGAGCCAGGGTTTGAAGCGTTTCCACGGCGCCGCTTCAAAGCCGCCTGCTTCCTCCGCACTTCCCATCACACGCTACGTTAGCAGCGGAGAACCGGCCGCTCTCTTTCACTTACTTCGACTTTAGTGCTGCTTTTCAGCGTAGACCAGCCGGGCTCTGGGGCTGACCTTGCTGGGGCTGCCCTCGCCACCCAGGGTGCTGGGGCTGCCCTCGCCACCCAGGGTGCTGGGGCTGCCCTCGCCACCCAGGGTGCTGGGGCTGCCCTCGCCGGCCGGGGTGCTGGGGCTGCCCTCGCTGGGCTGTGCCCTCGCTGACCGCTTCTGCTGTTTCTCTTCGTCTCCTAACAGAACCATGTGTTTTCCGACGAACGTGGAGGCCTCCATCACGCGGGCATCCCCCACCCCCACCTTCCTCTTCTCCCCCACCTTCCTCTTCTCCTCCACCCTTCTTTCCATCAGCGCTTGACATGTGTGTGCTTGTGAGCACAGATTGCCTGCCAACTATCTGATAAGAGGTTTTCCAATTCAGCAGCGCTCCAGCCCCAGAGCGTAGACCTGGTCCTTATGAACTGTGTTTCTCCCAACGTTGTCTATAAGCAGGACCAGCTATACGCTTCTCCAGGACCGTAAAACACAGGGCAAAGCTGAACGCGCATGTTAACAGGGGAGGGAGATCACAGAGGTTAATCGCAGGCTCTGGACTGCAGTGATACTGCAATATTAAAATGAATGACAGTAACTGATGTTTTAAATCAGTAATTATAATATCTTAACATGTACATAAATACATATAACATGTTCAGAAGCACTTTTGCTTGCTTCACCGTATTTCACTGCAGCTTTGACTGCGTCTACATATTTTACTGCAATACTGCAGATACTCCGTAGAATCTACAGATATATAATTTCATGAAGCATCTTTGCAGAAATGTGTGTCCAGATCCTATAATGATGATCACTTATGTGGCTGTATAGTTATGTATGTATGTCTGCGCTTGGATTTAGATATATTGGTTGATGATAAATTCCCTGAAATACTTGGATTATGGCTGTGTACAATATATCAGTGTGGTAATATATATCGCAAATACACTGAATCACAGGTGTATGTATTAAGCACATATTTATATTTTTTACCCAGTATCAAGTCAGTGCGTTCAACTTTAGGTGCAGTATTTCAAATGTCCAGTAGGTGGCACCTCAAAAAATATAAACCAGTGGACAGTCAACACATTCGTGTAGGAAATACTGTCCTCGGGAATTCATTCTTTTGTTTTCTCTGTATTGGTGCAGTACATTTAGTCTCACCGTTGTGGTGTTGCTCTGTTATTCTTTGTTCATGTATTACTATTAATAACCATAATGAGTATTCATGGACAAAATTTGCCTTATTAAAATGTGTTTGTACAACAGACAGTTAGGATTCATATCGTATAGTGATGCCTGTATCGTGAAGCATATCATATCGTGAAGCTCCTGGCAATACCGAGCACTTTTAGAAGACCCTGTGAAGAAAACAGATATAACTTCATGAAAAGACAATGGTGGCATTTTTGAAATCCTTGTGGTGATACTGGAATGACAGATTTGTGGGAAAGAGTTGAAGATACCTTTGGGAAGTCCCTTTGAACAGGAAGCTTTTTGTTCGGAATGGCAGAGAGGTCAGAGGTCATGCATATATTTTCCCCTCATTTCAGTATCTTGTCACTTTGAACATGATCTAGAGGCAAAAGGTTGCAAGGACTCCCTGACCCCTTGGAAAGGAAAACACCAGGGAAGAACCAGGGTGTGTGTGTGTGTGTGTGTGTGCACGAGTGTGTGTGTGTGTGTGTGTGCACGAGTGTGTGTGTGTGTGTGTGCACGCGCACGAATGTGTGTGCGCATGAGTGTGATCCCTTCCTAATAAAAGGAGTTTTCAGTTTGGTCTGCATCACACATGTTTGCAGGATCTCAAGAGAGCAATCGGTTCTAATGTGAGATTGTGGTAATGCAGATCTTCCAGCCTCCTGTTCTGTGCTGTAGTGCAGTATCGATCTCTGTGCTGTGAGCAAGGCCAACTCTCCACCTGGTCTCTGGGTTTTGTCTTCATTGAGGCACAGTGACGACTCTGCATCATATTATTGCCTTGGTGACCTTGGTGCGTGTGTTTGTCAGTCTCCTGTCCCACACACCTTGTGCTGCACGAGGGTGTGAGAGTTTACACAACCAGTAAACGAGGTGTCTTGAGGTGAGGTGCTGATCGCTTTGTGGAAATTGTCATTGTAATGAGGACCCCACACGTTAATCAGGACCCCACACGTTAATCAGGACCCCACACGTTAATGAGGACCCCACACATTGCTGAGGACCCCACACGTTGCTGAGGACCCCACACGTTAATGAGGACCCCACACGTTAATGAGGACCCCACACGTTAATCAGGACCCCACATGTTAATGAGGACCCCACATGTTAATCAGGACCCCACACGTTAATCAGGACCCCACATGCAGCCACAAACAAAATGTTTTGCTGAGTACAGTGACTCCAAGGTCATGGGTTCAACGCCCAGTGAGCACATGCACAGTCATACTTATGAATATGTAAATCTCCTATCCAGAGTGTATTCCCAGTGAACACATGCACTGTCAAACTCATAAATATGTAAATCTCTCATATCCAGAGTGTATTCCCAGTGAACACATGCACTGTCCTACTCATAAATATGTAAATATCCTATCCAGAGTGTATTCCCAGTGAACACATGCACTGTCAAACTCATAAATATGTGAATCTCTCTTATCCAGAGTGTATTCCCAGTGAACACATGCACTGTCATACTCATAAATATGTAAATCTCCTATTCAGAGTGTATTCCCAGTGAACACATGCACTGTCCTACTCATAAATATGTAAATATCCTATTCAGAGTGTATTCCCAGTGAACACATGCACTGTCAAACTCATAAATATGTAAATCTCTCATATCCAGAGTGTATTCCCAGTGAACACATGAACTGTCATACTCATACATATGTAAATCTCCAGAGAGTATTTTTACCCAGAGAGTATTTATATTCTGTAAATGTTACTGTTTTGGTGTGTTGCACATTCCTTACCTACAGAGTAGACACGCAGCCAATTATATCCATTTAAGCATTGTGTTTCTTTCAAATGTGAGTTGTTATATGATTTATTTTTCCATAATATTAAAACCACTGATTTGTGAATTACCATGACTACAGCTAAGCACAACGGCCTTGCCATGTTTAGTAAAGCATGTTGACAAGTTTATTATTTTACCACGGTTCACTTGGAAACATAAAGCGCTGAATGCATAACGCAGTAGTGTCATGCCTGCAAGTTATGTCAAATATTCCCGTTATTAAGGATCGTTGTTTCTATTTATCTTACAGCGGTACAGCTACATCCTTTGGGTTTTTGCTGCCTTTATTTGGAAGTAAAGAGAGAAACATAATTTGGAGGATCCAACCGGCACACTAGGGACAGACAGCATCATGTACTGGTTTCCATTTAACCCTTCAACAGTGGTCAGACTGGCACCTGCTGGATAGTTTTGGGTGACGGGTGATTCTATTATCCCAGTGGAGCCACCTAAAGCCCCACATTACTGCCCTGTCTGTGTTAGTCATGTCTGTAGTAATGTTGTGTCTGTGTTAGTGTCATGTCTGTAGGTAAAGGTACGTGTACCTAATAAAGCATGTGGGCGCAAAGTACGTGTGATTTAAATTTTAATTTTATGAGCGTTAAACCTTGTAATATGCAGATCCCCGGTAAGAGATGGGTAATATCATTGGCCAAGAAGCCACTAATTAATCACTAGACCCTCCTATTAGTTTTCCACTTCAGCCAACCCATTTGTGCCTTGCGTACATGCATAACGAACAAAACTTGCAAGTGCCTTTATTAAAGCAACAGTGATTGGGGAGGTCGTTGAGTGCCTAATGAACACAGCCTCCCCTGCAGAGCGCTGCCCGCATGTGTGTGTCGGTGCATGTGTGTGGGTGTGTGTTAAGGTGGTAGCCATCGATTTTGCTGCTGCTTGATGTCTCAGTGCTCTAGCTCTCTCCTAGTGTCCCAACCTTCCTCTGCTCTCTCTTGCTGCCGGTCAATATCCCACACCGCCTCGGCTCAATGGTGTCGGAGTTGCTCAGGTACCAATGCTCGGCCCCCAGCAATTATCCCCGTAACCCGCCATTACTCCGGACCTTTCTCCCACCGCGAGCCCTCCGCGCCTGATCTACGAGCCCTCTCGGCTCAGTAATTGTTATTTGAATCTCTCCAATCTCCAGGCGAGGCAGCTTTCCAGCGCTCCGCACCTCCCCGGATGAGGCTGAGATCAATGCGACGCTAAAGGCGCCGCTGCGTCCGCTGAGCTCGCGGCGCCCTCGTTCCGAGGCGGCCGCTGCGTTGGCTCTGTGGCGCGTCCCCAAGCCGCTCTGCTTCCTTTCACCAGCCGGGAGTTTGTGCGGGGAACAGAAAGCTGTTCGCTCGAATGCAGCGGTTCCATTGTGCGTCTCGTGTTTGTAGGTTCGTGCCTCTTGTGCGCTGGTTTGGCTCCGGAGCGACCCCCACAATGACCCGACGGTCTCGTATTGTGCTCGCGCTCGCAGTAATGGGAGTCGGCGATGTTTTTTTCCTTTAGCCGGTTTGAGCGCTCTAGGACGGGGAAGGTCACGTCTCCTCTGATTCATATGAGCTTGGATGCCACGTCGAATCGCTCACATGTAATTGGTGAGAACTCCGACGCACTTGGAGGTAAACTCTGTTACCATGTGAAGGCCTTAGTGAAACGGAGTGACAGCTACTCTGTGCTTTCTCTTATGGTAACACAACAAACACCACAGGTGGCACCTGGGATTTGATCAAACAGACTCTCTCTCTCTCTCTTTCTCTCTCTCTCTGCGAGTGGATGCACCTCTGTGTGCATGCCGGGGGGGGCATTTATTTTGGCATTGCAGCTTGAAAATAAATTTGAAATCTGAAAAGCGGCCTCACATCACAGGTTCTGTCCCGCGTCCCGCTGTGCTGACCCGGTTCTTCCGCTTTACTTCGGCTGATGCAGATGTTTGTTTACTTCTCGCTCTGAACTCGGGAGACGCTGTTCCTTCCATCCGCCTTCACCCCTCCTTATTTTCTCCTTTTCTCTCGTTCTCCTGTCCTCCCTCCCTCCATCGTCTGTCCCCTCTGCCACTCACCCCTCCAGGATGGAATAGCGACCAGTGAATAGCTATAATTATGGGCTGTGACCTTTAGCGGGTGATGATTACCCTGCGAGAGGACGTCCTCCCTGTCTCTAGCTCTGGTGGCCGTCCACACACAGACCGGAGACTCTGGATCTTTGTTCACTCTGGTGCATGAACCTCCCCTCCTGAGTAAGGACTGCCACTCTCACACACACACACACACACTTCCTGTGACTCTTCAGCTCTGTTTTACATTACCTTTACTTATCGGAAATTACGTTCTACTCACGTCTATTCAGTTCAACTCTATTATTTTCTATTGTGCTCTGTTCTGTTGTGTTAATTTGGTTTGCCCCAATGTATGGCCGTTTTAGAACCGAGTCTCCGTCCAAGTGTGCACGTGTTAAAGGTCAAATAACGCGGCGGTGCCCTGCGTCTGCCCTGTGCATTATTCATACAGTTCGGCTGGATCCAGGCTTGGACAGGCTGGGCAGGGGATCACGGGGGTGCATTGGATGTGTGGATTCCTCAGGAAGTGAATGAACACTGGACTGATTCTAGTGCTCACTGACTCTCCTCACGCCACCGCAGTGCTTTTGATAGAACTGAAGTCTTTGTTTGGATGTGGAGTCTGTCTGAAAGAAGAAACCCTTGATGTGCAACCTTTGGACAATATCAGTGCTGCTCGTTGGGAGATGGGGGCGATTCTGGTCTAAGGCACACACACACACACACACACACACACACACACACACAATTAAGGGGTGAACCATCCAGACCCTCTGTTCATCAGGGGTAGAAGTTTGTGTGTGTGTGTGGGCCTTTATTATAAAACACATACACACACACACTCCTCTCTTTTCTGTCTCTCGTTCTATTTCTCTCTCTCTCTCTCGCACACACTCTCATTCCCTGTTCATTTTCTGTGTGTTCACTTTTTTGAGTGATCATTTACATTTTATTTGAATAATATTGTCATATGCAAACATGTGAAATAACTCATCTGAACCATAAAGCTGCACATGAGTTATGTAGTTTTTAATTTTTGCGTCCTTGCAAAGCTTGCAAAATGAAGTTGCTAATTACATTTCTTACTTTACTAGTCTGTGGTACCTATCTCACAGTGGCCACTTCTGCTAACATAGCCAATGCCTCACAGTGGCCACTTCTGCTAACATAGCCAACGCCTCACAGTGGCCACTTCTGCTAACATAGCCAATGCCTCACAGTGGCCACTTCTGCTAACATAGCCAACGCCTCACAGTGGCCACTTCTGCTAACATAGCCAACGCCTTTGCTAACTGAAGCAGCTAGCGCCTTTGCTAACTGAAGCAGCTAGCGCCTTTGCTAACTGAAGCAGCTAGCGCCTTTGCTAACTGAAGCAGCTAGCGCCTTTGCCTTTAGTGGTCTAATATGTGTTTTTGGTAAGCTAAATGGTTATGTGTGGCCAGCCTTCAGATGTAGGCGTTATCATTATCTTGTCTTCTGCATGGCTGCCTTGCTTTGAAATACCAGCGTAGGTCTGTGTCTACTGCGAGCGCCCTGCGGCAAACAGAGAAACGGGAAGAAACTGGCTGACTCACAAGCCGCCCAAGTGTTTGGGAAGATGCAGGGGCATTATGGGAAACTCGCCCGAGTGTTTGGGAAGATGCAGGGGCATTATGGGAAACTCGCCCGAGTGTTTGGGAAGATGCAGGGGCATTATGGGAAACTCGCCCGAGCGTTTGGGAAGATGCAGGGGCATTATGGGAAACTCGCCCGAGCGCTTGGGAAGATGCAGGGGCATTATGGAAACTCGCCCGAGCGTTTGGGAAGATGCAGGGGCATTATGGGAAACTCGCCCGAGCGTTTGGGAAGATGCAGGGGCATTATGGGAAACTCGCCCGAGCGTTTGGGAAGATGCAGGGGCATTATGGGAAACTCGCCCGAGCGTTTGGGAAGATGCAGGGGCATTATGGGAAACTCGCCCGAGCGCTTGGGAAGATGCAGGGGCATTATGGGAAACTCGCCCGAGCGTTTGGGAAGATGCAGGGGCATTATGGGCAACTCGCCCGGCGCTTGGGAAGATGCAGGGGCATTATGGGAAACTTCGCCCGGCGTTTGGGAAGATGCAGGGGCATTATGGGGAAACTCGCCCGAGCGTTTGGGAAGATGCAGGGGCATTATGGGAAACTTCGCCCGGCGTTTGGGAAGATGCAGGGGCATTATGGGAAACTTCGCCCGGCGTTTGGGAAGATGCAGGGGCATTATGGGAAACTTCGCCCGGCGTTTGGGAAGATGCAGGGGCATTATGGGAAACTCGCCCGAGCGTTTGGGAAGATGCAGGGGCATTATGGGAAACTCGCCCGAGCGTTTGGGAAGATGCAGGGGCATTATAGGAAACTCGCCCAAGCGTTTGGGAAGATGCAGGGGCATTATGGGAAACTCGCCCAAGCGTTTGGGAAGATGCAGGGGCATTATGGGAAACTCGCCCGAGCGTTTGGTATTGTGCCGTGTAATTTTGCTGAAGAGTCCAGTTTAAACATAAAGCATTTTGGCTTCCTGATTGACGTTTTACCCTCATGATTCTAGCCAGACCTGGGACCCTTTCACTGGGGCCTGAACCCCATTACTTTGACTCCAGTGACTCCCCAGTTGCTAGGGCAGCAAGCAAACCTTCAGATTTGTTACTAAGCGCAAACACTTTTGATAGGGCAGAAGACCAAACCTGTCAAGATCCATGTGTCTTCAAAGAAGAAATCTGTGTCAAATATTTTATTTAGTATTTAGTGATACCAATGAACAAAGTCATTTATTTTTACCACAGTAAGTGTTGGTCTGTGTGATTGTTTTTTTCTTTCAGATTGGCTCTATTCAATTTTATAATGATTTAATGACTGCTGTTTATTAATATGACGTAGTTTAATCATTGTCACTTGTACTGTGCTATGAAACCTGTTTCCATGTGAATAATTTTAGTTTGCGTCAGACTTAAATTTGATTAAAAGGAAATCTTGTCCATTTTCTCTCTCTCCAACACCCCCCCTCCTCTCTCTCTCTCACAGGATCTTCTGGTGAATCGTGGATGAGGACCACCCCCCCCCCCCCGTGTGCGGACACTCAGATATCACTTCCTCATCTTCCACCATTTAATCGTACATTTTTATGTTGCACTGTTGTGTATCTGCCAGGTCTGAGGGGGCGTAGTGAAGACCTTCACCTGTTCGAAGGCTCACAGCAGGCTTTGAAAATGCACTCCTCGAATTTTCTAAGTGTAGACTCAGGACAGTCTGGACGTTTATTTATCAGGATTGTATTTACTCCGTTATATCTGTAAATATGCCCATACATTGTCGTCTGCCTGAAGCTTGCTCTGATGGTGTCTTTTGTAAGCTGCGATTGGAATTTCAGCTGAAGCCGTTGTGCGTAACACAGACGCGCACGAGGAGTGTGGGAGAAGACGCGTTCTGCAGCCTCCAGAACCCCTGTGATATTCAGCCGAGAATGTTAAGCGTTCAGTTTAATATTTTAATAACTTCACAGGCGTCTGGGAGCCCTTAGGCTACCCCCGCGCTGGACTGTTCAAAGAAGAACGTTTTTCTGGTTTTGACCGAAAGCCAAGCTATGAATGTCAGTCCAGCACTGTAGCTTTCCAACATTAGCCATTAGCATTTACTGTTCACAAGTGACTGATGTCCAAACCCGTATTAGGTCCCCGGAGCTTAAGAAAGACAAGCTTAATGAAGACACTCGATTGCAGTAGTCCGGTCTATCATTTGTTCTCTGTGTACCCACAACTAAACAGGTAAGGCCTTCAGTTCCCTGGGTAATACAGTTAATTCCGTGTTGAGAACTGGAAGGCATCCAGCACACTATCAGTGTTCAGCATTTTTAAATTCCTAACCGTGCCCAAATTTCACACTATCATAATGCTGTACAGTAAATTGTTACATCACCAAGCCCTTATTATCGTTACTGTTCAAGCCATTATTTAGGAAAATGGCATAGTAAAATGAAGCATCATAAACAGTACAAAATGATATCGGCTCTAGCAATCTTCACGCACACGAATATCTGTATCCTCGTGCCATACTTCTCCAGCTTCGTAAACCATTTATCCTTGTTCAGTTTAATCTGGTATTTAGTCTCTTCAGTTCTGCTCCGTGGAATGTGAGAATAGGGCCGTCGTAGATAATTAATCTCAATCCCACCATCATATCCTCACGTTATGTTGCTGATTGCTTAGAATATGGCCAGTTATTGTAAGTATAAACTTATACTGTACATGGCAAGGAAGGAGTTGAAGAGATGATTGATCTGCAAACACTACCATGATGCGTATGTTACACACATGCACATGCACACATACATACACACACACGTGCACACACACATCCACAATTTATTGCTTTTGACATAGTGGGGGCTCCTGAGTGGGTGGAGGCAATTACAGTTAGACAGCATCTCACACACACAACCCTCAATTATCCAGCTCTCACACACACACACACACACACACATCCAAGTATGCACTGAAGCTTTGGAGATCACACCCTCACACACTTTTTGGTGTGTGTCACAGAATAGACAACCCTCCGTCAGGCTTAATAAGGTCCGCAAGCTCTCAGGACCAAGTTGGCAATGACCTTGTTAAGGATAGTGGTGTGTGTGTGTGTGTGTGTGTGAGGGAGATCTGTCATCATTCCAGAGATGTGTTAGGAATGACACATTGCTTTGAATTTGTCTGCTAGAAGCAGCAGCAGTGTTTGAAGACTAGCGGCGGTGTGCCACGCCTCCTCTCCACGCACGGCCGTTGTGTTTGCTAGCTCTCTCCCCAACTCCTTTCAAACGGCGTCCACACGCCAAGAGACACCGGCCTCGCTTCCCACCGGCTAAAACGCCGCGCTCGCATGTGAACGTCTCCGTCCGACTGTCCTCGTGAGTGTACGCGAGTCTGCGTGAGCTCGGGAGAGTGACTAGCGGACATCCAGTCAGGAGACGGGCAAAGGGGGGGACGACAGAGGCTGTGGCCCGGGGGGGGGGGGTGAAAGAGCTCTGACAGCAGGGGTCAGGGCAGCGGGGTGCGGGTCAGAGGTTAACGCAGCGAGCGATCCATCAGTGCAGCGGGAGCTGACAGGCCTACTGCTGTACGTGCTGCCAATTAAGGTGCCAGCGTACGTCCATGCTGTGCATCTCCATCCCCCTCACACGTCTGTCCGAACACCAACCATGGCACCCAGCAGCCGACGCGGGACAGCGCAGGACCTCTGGCTGCCGCGTTACACACACTTGTCTAATATACTGAAAGTTCATTTTTAGACGAAGCTTATTAGGGCTTGTCTCTCCGTGGACGTGGTCTAATAATGTCCCACGTGGACGTCCTCAGATTAACCTCTGCATGTGCTGTCTCAAGCTGCCCCCCCCCATCCAACTCACTGCCCCCGTGGCCCCTCTACTGCCCCCTGAATCTGAAGACAACCCTCCCCAGTCTGTTGCCATGACATTTCCAGTGTGCTAGCCACTAACCCTTTGGGCAAACAAGCGTGTGTGGCCGGTTCTACGGCGCAGGGGTGTCCGCACCGTACCACACGTCCCCCCCGCCCCCACCCCCTCCAGGGCCTGGTCCAGCCCGCACCGCCGTATAGAGCAACACTGTTCTACAGGAACGTGCACCCACCCGGCCGATATTGGATCACCGTACACACTTACACAGACACACTCACATCTGACATTTAACTTCAAATACCACCCGGCACCAGTCCACCACTTGTATTAGCCTCGCCGTCTGTGTAAAGAAGAGAGTAATTAGAGATGGACCTTTTTAATTTTTAAATTCTTTTTTATTTATTTTTTTTTTATTGCTTTTCATTCGCCTCTCTGGAGAGGTAGCAGAACGTTTGCGAATGTGTGTGTGGGGTCTGATGAAAGGTGCTGTATGGAAGCAGCGAGAGTGATCTCACAGCAGGGATCTCACGGCAGGGATCTCACGGCAGGGATCTCATAGCAGGGATCTCACAGCAGGGATCTCACGGCAGGGATCTCACAGGAGTGATCTCATAGCAGGGATCTCACAGCAGGGATCTCACGGCAGGGATCTCACAGGAGTGATCTCATAGCAGGGATCTCACAGCAGGGATCTCACAGGAGTGATTGAGGTATGAATCTCCTCTGGCCCTCTCTGGTCTGGGGCAGAAGGGCACAGAACATCTGACAGTCACAGCACAGACTCCGGACTAAACGGACCCTGTAGATCGTACCATGTAGCATCAGACCACTGCACAGCAGACCCCTGCTCTCACGGCCCCGGGCACTATGTAGTTAATACATGTTCTTCTCTGTTGTCATCTGTAGCTACAGCACCGATTTATTTTAAAAAAGGAAGGCGGGGTTTGCGTGTCCCAGAGGCCGTGCCACCGCCCCAGACTTCACAGCTGACACGACTGGACCCTTGTGTCCCCTGGTGTTCCCTTGCCCACACTGTAACCCCCCCAGGTGCTCATTCATCTCATCGTGACAAAAAAAAAACAACTTTCTGTTTTCCTGTTACTAACTTTTAATTTGACCTTTTGGATCCTGGTGCCGGTGAGAATCTTGCGTGGTGGTGGTTGTCTAGCCTCCATAAACATGTCCTTTGTGAACAGATCGTTCTCCCAACTGGGTCATTGCCACACCGCCAGAGCGAAGTGATTCCATTCTGTTTGAGATGGATGTTGGACTTTTTTTTTCTTCTTCTTCTTCTTCATTTTGCCATGCGCAGACCCCGTTGTGCTCGAGACCTGCTTCTCAAAAGCGTCCAAACTGCTTGATGTTTCTCATAACAAGACAAGTGTCTGCGTTTGTCGGTGTCTGCTGCCCGCGACGACTGAGGCGACGGCTTCAAAGGAGAGCACTCGCGACCCGAGCGCTCGCGACCCGAGCGCTCTCAGACGCTCGCAGCCAGTTAACACCGCTTCTCCGCTGTTTCGACGCGTAAGCTCGCCGAAAATGGGAAGCAAATGATTGAATTCTGAAATGACGAAATCATGGAATTGGTGTCATCCTGTGTCTAACCCGCCATTGGACCACACTGCAAAATATCCATTTTGTTTGTTTGAGGGTGCAGCATTCATGATGGGCGTGAGGGGCATAACGCGTTGCGTCACGTCACGTGAGAATTCAGCCCTCCACAGCAGCTGGGCTTTAGAAATGCACTTTAGGTCTCATTATAGATCCTTTCAAAATGAGCGAGTACACGTGCACCTTCTAACGCAGCAGCTGTGCTGGCCGTTAACCCTAGGGTTATCCTTTTGTTGTTGTAGTTATCTTAATGTATACGTAATACTGTAGTTTAATTATTACAATATTACATATAACGTTTTGTCATATAACGGATACTACAGCTCCTTAATAGGCCCAGAAACCATATGGGTTGATTGCTTACCACGGCACTTTAATCACTCTGCGCCTGGCTGCGCGTGCTACAGTGCCTTTATTGGCAGTGGTGGGCTCCTTCGCGCGGTTTTAACGGCGGGGGAATTGGCTATTAAGTGGGGTGCACACTCACAGTACAGTGCTGCTAAAATGTCGAGTGTTTGCTAGCCGCGCTGCCGTCTGTGCAGGTCAGGAGAGCTCCGAAGCGTCCACACGTGGCAGTCGCCCCACGTCCTGCACCGCATCGCCGTTCGGGGTGCTACGCCGTCGCACGCGGCAGTGAGCTTCACCGCCTGTAATTGCAACTGCAAAAGCTGGCTCGCTTAAATTACGTTTGGACTTTGAAGTAATAATTTATGCGGCAACCTTAACGTGCTGCCTGATAGCAACGTGCGTGGTCTCGCATTTACACCCCCGAGGATCCATATGTTGACAGGCAGGTTTCAATTAGCATTATTGTATATGGTGTATCTTTTAATGGGAAATCTGGCGTGACGGCGAGGAGCTTTCTTGGTGCTCCGCTGCATCTTAATAAAAACGACGTGGCTCCAGAATGTGGGTTTCCACGGCAACAGGCACCTGAGTAACCGCGGAGACGAGCTTCAAGGCAAGGTTGGAAAATGACATCGCCGCATCCCGACATGTCCGCATTGATCCCGTGTCATACCCAATTACAGCGCGTGCTGTCATACAGGCGCGCGCTGTTCGGTCTGAAAGCCTCTCTCAAACGACCACGCTCCGCCGCGCACTCCTCCGCGCACGTACACAAGTGCGGACCATAAATAGCGTTCCCTTCACCTCGTCGTCACCCATCCACCCGCATTCTCCCTGCACGGATCCCTGCAATTATGTCGCAACTATTGAAAATAGGGTGCATGCATATTACTTTTATGATTAATGACGGGGGGGAAGACGGTGTGATTGACAGGACTTAATTGGAATTGATACTGAGCGCGCGCACTCATTATGTATCATTATGTATCTTCTTAAATCCTTGGCATACTAGGAAAGAGCCGGTACGTCCTCAGATTTGATCTGTTTATTCCAGTCCACTAGTTTAGTACGGTTTTTTTGTGTGTTATACATTTGGCTTAGTTGATATTAATGATGATCCCAAAAAAAAGAGAAAAAGTCAATTGCGGTTTTCCTTGATCCCGGAAAATGTACAATATCGACGTGCTTTAACTTCCTGTGCCTCTTCCCTGAGTGATAATAGATGTGCTGTAATGTAGCTAACCCACGGAAACTTCTAGAAGAACTCTGCTATTCACATATGTGAATATTGCATGTCGTAAACTGCATTTAACAGCATATCTTGCACCATCGAAACTTGTGAGAAAAGATGTTATAATTATGTAGATTGCTGCAAGTACCTCGTAAAACATGATCTGATTACATGATCTGATACTTATTTAAATAAACAACACATTCTAGGCCTCCAAATGCTTTAAATAAGGTTATTAATGGGAAAATCAAGTAAACAAGAATGTTTGGTCTCAGGTATTCCAATTAGTTCAGGTGCAGGTTCAGCCTTCCATAAATAAATGGTAAATAAATAAATATGTAGCTCTTCATAGTAGAATGCAGGTGCCTACGGTCAGATCGTTTCAAAAGACTTGGGGAAAACAGTGAAAAACAGCCTCAGTCCGGCAGGAGGTTGAGCTTCTGTGTAAGAGCTCGGTACATAACCCTTCAGACCCGCGCCCCCTCCACACAACGCTAACTACTAGCACACATCTCAGGGTGCATGTCAGAGGTTCCTGTTAAAAAAAATAGACAAAATACCACAGAGATATTCCCCAGCACGCCTTCAACAGTGCTCAGTGGTCAGGTGCCAAACGTTTGTGCCAAATGTATAAAGCACTATTTGTGGACAAAAATCAACCACCCCCACCAAATGCCTCTACTGTCTCTACAGTGTCTCTACGTCTCTACTGTGAAGGAATCGTTTGGGACCGCTGTTCTACACTAGTACCCGTTGGCCCGATGAGCTTAACTTCAAGTAGCGTCAATCAGTTTTGCACTGGGATATCAAGTCATCTGTGTACTTGGTCCTGAGATGTAGGTCCTGCAACACTTTATAACCAAGTCAGAGTCCTGTGCTCAATACCACTGAAGCGTCTGACCTGATCAGAAGTAGGCTGTTCAAGTAAGACATGCCAAAAATATACATGAACTAAAACATTTGTGTACATGGTGATGGGCCCAAATACCTCCTAACGTCTTCACAGGGCCTCATCAGTTGCTTCTAAAAGCGTTCGAGGATGTTTCCAACGCTTCCAGGAGATAATACATCTAAGGACTCTTATTCTTTTACCCATTAATGACCTTAATTGCTCAGATTGAAATCCAATTACATTTAAAAGTCACATCGTGCTAAAGGGTTTTGCACACTTTTATCCCATGACAGTGTTGGACGTTGAAGAGCCTTGCGTGGGTCCGTACCGGTTCTCCCTCCCTCGGTGCTGCCCGTCTGAAGCCGTCTACGTTCCTCCAGGAGTCTCCTCGCCGTGAGCCGCACAGTTAGGCCCCATTAAGGCCCCGCCCTGGCCCAGCCTATCGTGGCCCTCTCCACCACACGGCCCCGCCCTGGCCCAGCCTATCGTGGCCCTCTCCACCACACGGCCCCGCCCTGGCCCAGCCTATCGTGGCCCTCTCCACCACACGGCCCCGCCCTGGCCCAGCCTATCGTGGCCCTCTCCACCACACGGCCCGCCCTGGCCCAGCCTATCGTAGGTAATTTCCCCCACGCCCAGTCCGTCCTGGCTGCTGCCAAATGGAGCCTCGCGGTGGACTAATGGAATCGGACCTCGGGGGTAAAAACTAATCGAACTGAAGGAGTTTGTCGGCGCTTACTGCCATGTCAGTGTTAACGCTGTGTTGGGAACTGCCACTCAAATGCTACTCGAACGCCATCTGGTCTGCAGTTGTCCTGCGGACGGGGAAGGTGGTGTTACGGTGGATGGGTTACAGTCTTTAACTGCACAAGAAAAATGCAGCTCTGTCAAAAGAAAGGTATGTCTGAAAAAGTAGATAGTAGGATATTAATAGTGATTAATGGTGCAGGAAGGTAAAATGGCAACTATAGCCAAAAATGACCTGAAACATCTACTCAAAGCTCCACTTAATTGACCTTAGTGTGAAAGTATGGGTGCCCTTGGTGTGGTTAGACAGAAGCCTGACAAACGAACCAGACTTTCCCCCCCAGGTCTCTGGAATGAGTCCGGAGAACGAACACTATTCCATAGACATGTTCATTTAAAAAGGGTTTAGTGTGTGGTTTAACCCCACAGTGTCTCCTACAATTATCATCACCCTCCGTTACGATGAGAAATCCTGACATTTTCTGGGCACAACAATTTCCTGTAAAATATTTTTTAAAGATGATGGAATTACAGGCATGTTTGTGCCTGATCGATGCTCTCTTGAGGCTAAGATCTCTTCTGTGGAGTCATAATGGTCTCATCCAATGACTAAAACCAGTTCCAGTCGCGATCGAATTGCTGGTAATGATTTGTAATTTTGAGGTACATTCAGTTGTGGTTTCATGGTTTGGTGTTCTTAAAAAAACCTTCATATGCAAGTAGGGTTTAATTGTAAATTTGAAGGTAACCTTTCTAGGTAACCCTCACCACAACCAGCATGACCAGGTCTCAGTGTGGCAATGATGAAATTGGCAGGGGTGCCAATAACTGACACATTTTTTAGAAATCTCTCTCTCTCTCTCTCTCTCTCTCTCTCTATGTCTCTATTTATTTCTCGCTATCTCCCTTTCTCTGTCTTTCTCCTTCTCTCTTTCTCCCCCCCCCCCCCCCCATAATTCCAGAGGGCAGTAGAAGGGCATTTCATCACATTAAAACAGAACATTCTTTCCTTGTTTTAGTTGTCAATGATTTTAAATGACTGCTGCAGTGTGGTATTTTAGTATGACAGCTGATACAGTCTCCCCAGTGGACATGAGTCCAAACATCTTTTCTCGTGACAGATATTGACCCGTTACACTTCCAGTGATGCTCTAGTAATTCAATTTCCTTCTGATTTCTTAATAAAACAATGCTCACAATCACAGCTTTTGGACTGTGAATTCCCTGGCAACGTGTCCCTGTTAAATTGAGCAGAATGATTGTTCGGGCCCCTGTTTCTCTCTTCTGCCGGCTGTCAATGTAAGGATGCGTTAAAGATGACCTTTTATCAGCTAGTCGCAGTTTGAATGGTAAAATACTTCACGTAATACAAAACGTTACTCGACACCCCCTCCCCGTCAGAAAAAGAGGCAAAATAGGAATCTAAATACCTCTGTGCAGATATGAGCTCGTGCATTATTCTTGAGTGTTATCAGTAACCGAACATAAGTGCATTATTGTGTTGGCTCATTCTGTTGTGCTCTGTGTTCACTATAACTGTGTCTGCCCCTCTCTCTCTCTCTTTCCCTCTTTCCCTCTCTCTCTCTTTCCCTCTCTCTCTTTCCCTCTCTCTCTCTCTCTCTTTCCCTCTCTCTCTCCCTCTCTCTCTCTCTCCCTCTCTCTCTTTCCCTCTCTCCCTCTCTCTCTCTTTCCCTCTCTCTCTTTCCCTCTCTCTCTCTTTCCCTCTCTCTTTCCCTCTCTCTTTCCCTCTCTCTCTCTTTCTCTCTCTCTCATTTTTCCTGTTGTGATTGTAAAGATGGTAAACCCTATATTTACACTTGGTGACACCCAGCATGATGTGACATGAAGTGCGTACACACACACACACACACACACACACACCCCCAGTCCGCATGCAGTATAAACCGCACGCGCACACACACACACACACACGCAGAGTGCATGCACTATATAGCTCACACACACACACACACACCCTCTCTCTCCCTCTATCTCAGTCTGTGCACAAATGTGGCCACACACACCGGCCCTCAGACAGCGCGTGCTGAGAGACGATGCACCCTCATTAAGATTACCCTCAACAGCGTTTCCACACACCACAGGCCTCCACACACCCCTCTGTCTGCACACACAGGCTCTGGACTACATGCTGCATCCACACAGACGCCTTCCAGAGAATTTGCGCTGCTACTGAACAAGCCATCCAGGGTTGGAAAACGATGATGATCGGGTGATGCCTGCACTAGGAGTGTCTTTAGGTTTGAGGTGGGCGTTGGGTTTGGAGTAGGCTGCTCTTACACGCGTCTAATCTGCCCTGACCTAATCCCCAAGTTGCCTTAAGCCAAAGTGTGTGTAGTTTAGGTCAAAGCAAAGATTACATCCATTTTATTTACATTGATGAGAGAATAATGGGATATGGCTGCTTTCTGGCTGGCTAAGTGCTTGGGTCTGATAGATCATGGGGTTACTAATGCCAGGAAGCCAGTGCTAACAGCCCCACGTAGGGCAGCCGTGGGGCAGGTGGTCAGAGGCCGGGGCAGCTCAGAGCCTGCTTAATTAAAGACTTCACACGACACACACACAATAGCACACCTGAGCCCAGCAGCTCCGGTTTATCATCTGTTGTTGAAATGTAGAGGATCAGAGATTAATGACTTATTTCTTCTTTGTGTGCGCGCATATGCATGTGTGTGTGTCTGAGTGTGTGCGTGTGTGAGTGTGTGTGTGTGTGTGTGTGTGTGTGTGTGAGTGTGTGTGTGTCTGAGTGTGTGCGTGTGAGAGTGTGTGTCTGTGTGTGTGTGCGTGTGTGTCTGTGAGTGTGTGTATGTGCCCTATGGACTGAGAACTGCTCTCAGCTAGTGTAACAGTGATCTGTGCCTCCTATGGCTCACCTGGTACTCCATTTTCAGTGGGCTTTCATCTGAAGTGCCATCATGTACGTGTATGCATATATATATGTGTGTGTGTGTGTGTGTGTGTGTGAGAGAGAAAGAGGCCTTCTCCCTACTGAAGAGCATTATGCAGCATCACACCCCCTCTCTGGGGCGAGGAGCACCTACCCTACCCATGTGTTCACCAGCCACTCTCAGGTTCTCAGCTCGTTCCTGCAGCAACAGGGATACAGGGCTGCATTCATTAATAACCATCTGATCAAAGCATTAAACAGTAGTCTGTCTGCGGTCCCGTCTGCCCTGTATCCCAGGCTACAATAACCATGGTGACCCAGCTGTAGCGGTGATGCTGTGCTGTAGTGATGATTCTGTGCTATTGTGATGCTGTGCTGTAAGTGATGATGCTGTAGTGGTGATGCTATTGTGATGCTGTGCTGTAGTGGTGATGCTATTGTGATGCTGTGCTGTAGTGGTGATGCTATTGTGATGCTGTGCTGTAGTGGTGATGCTGGGCTATTGTGATGCTGTGCTGTAGTGGTGATGCTATTGTGATGCTGTGCTGTAGTGGTGATGCTATTGTGATGCTGTGCTGTAGTGGTGATACTGGGCTATTGTGAAGCTGTGCTGTAGTGATGAATCTGTTCTGTAGTGATACTAATGCCCCTGTGTGACGTTCAAAAGCAAATCCAGATACGAACCTCTCCTGTGATCTTCAAACGACTGTTCAGGCCTTTCAGACGAGGCTCTCCCAAGCCTCAGATCAACTCCAGTTCCCAACCTGAACTGCTCTTCCTGTATCTGTTCCCTCTGATTATGAGCCTGGTAGGCAGTGTCCAAGGGCCCTTCTGAAGACCTGCTGAAGCAGGTAGGGTTCTCCACCTACACTCCACCCCTGGTGCCCTGTGGGACGTCGTCCCGCCGGCCCGAAGCGTTTTAATCGCTGCGTTCATCAGATTACTCAGTAGATGGCCGCCAGTCCGTGTCGGGGCACGTGATACGCTAAAAGGCATACGCTTACATCATTATGCCCCGCGATAAAGACCCCCCCCCCCTTAATGGCATTACAGAGAGGCAGTGAGCAGGTTTGGGGGCAGAGGGACACTGCCGCCTGCTTAACCCTGTCGTTTTAGGATGGACGTGGGTCTTAGAGCCCTAATCCTTCCGCTGGGCTCTGGATTAGGCCTGGATTAGGCCTGGACTTTATCAAGGCTCTTGTACGGAGGGTCGTTTTGTCACCCCCTCCATAATGATCCCCACCAGCAGCTTACAGACTCATTATTTTTTATCATGCCAGTTCCTGTATGAGCAGGAGGGGAGGGGGGGTATGGGGGGGGGGCCGTCCAGCCTCTATCAGTGAGCGTTCAGAGTCATCCCACCTCTCAGGGATAATCCACTCCTTTGTCCACCATGCAGGCCGTCTGCTGTCCGGTTGACATTTGTCTTAATTGCACTCCTCCAACACACACACACACACACACACACACACACACTTCCCCTGTGGTGGTGTGTAATCCAGATGGAGGAGCTTGTTGTTTCTCTCTGTTACCTTGTTGGGGCGGTGTAGGTGGAGGGAGCTGTCGTCTGGGGAGCTCTGTCACCACGGCGACTGACAGGTCCACTCCCCCTGACAACTGCGATCCCTAAGACTCGGACCTTCTCGGATCAAAGAGTCTCCAGCTTCCACCTTTTGGGCCAGCGCTGCGTCTTCTTGCCCACGGACAGAATTTAGGTTTGTTTAACCTTCCAAGAGGCGCCTGCAAAGACGTGAGGAAGATCACAAGCTGTGCAGTGGCGTTTTAGTGTCAGACTCTGTCTGGGATTGGCGTTCTGTGTATGAACTTTAATCCTGCAGAACCTTATTGTTGAGGTGTTGCTGCTCAGCGCTGGGCTCTGGGTCTGGTTCTGGTTCTGGTTTTGCCCCATCTCCCCACCTCACGCCTTCTGAGGATGTGGAGCGTCTCAAGGTGAATTTTATTTGGTATCAGCCCCTATATTTTACAACGTGGTGAGCTATAAATTGGATTATTCAAGTGTTCTTGCCGATGTGAAGTTCTTTTTTCAGAGGGCATTTTATATTTCTGTGTGTGTGTGTGCATGTGCGTGTGCATGTACATGTTTCTGTGTGTGTATGCTTGACTGAGAAGGAAAGAGTGTGTGTGTTGGGAGGGAGTCGAACTTAAATAATTGAGATACATCAAAAGACAGTTTTTTGCTTGCTGACTTCATACAGTTCTTTTCTGAAGCAGATTCAGTGTGTGCAAGAGGCTCATTTACCGCGGCGTGTAAGGGTCAGGCTGGGGTTTACCCGCCGTTCCTCACAAGAGCCGTTCAACTTTTACGTGACTTGCGTATTTCAAACACTGCGTTCTTCTTGAGAAAATGAAAATGACTTAAAAGTGCCACTCCTGCATGTACATAAAAATAACCTGTTGATGGGCTTCTGTTCTGTACCAGTTACGAAAACTCCCGATGCTAACAGCGTATATGTGGACACTGCCGCCCCTCCGCCTTCTACGTGCCGTTGTGATCCGCAAAGGCCACGAGATTAATGGCGTACCAGGCTAGGTAAGCCAGGGACAGTCGAACGAAGTCACCCGAAACGAGATTGGACAGGGGCCGTAATTCACGCGCTCCCCTTCGACGGCTCAGGTGTGCGCTCGATCTCGTAATGTGTGGGGCGCTTGAGGTTGTCCAGCGGACCAGCTGTCCCAGGCTTTTTTCGAGACGGCTTGTAATTTTCTTGCAATTAAAGTTGATTTTAAGCGAGGGCAAGTGATGGAGTGGGAGAGGGACGCCGTGTCCGGGGAGACCGGAGAGAGACGCCGTGTCCGGAGAGACCGTCCGTGCCTTCTGCACACGCGCAGGGTTTAGTACATATCACTTCCTCACTAGGTCAAAACAGGGCTTATAATCTTCAGGCTGCCGCCGCCTTTAGGGATTTTGCTTCTGAGCTGTTTTGAAGTCACAAACCGCATTTGTAATGTTTTACCATGACCTGCAGTACCACCTGCCAACAGTAGATGGCAGTGTTGCACCCAGGCTGCTGTGGCTCTGCCTGTTCCTGCTCAGGCTCTGTTTGATCTGCACTCGGTGACGCTCCTGCAGCTTTTCACGCTTCTTCTTCGCGACGGCGGCGAGAGGGGTCAGCGCGCGGCGAAGGATGGATTTGATTTACCGCTTTTCATTTGCATCTTGTGCGTGTAGGCTAACGGTGTCTTGTATGTGTAAAAGAAAGGTTTTCTGTCGGGAGTTTGCATTCAAATACAAGTTGGTGTATTGTAGGCCTATCATAGCTAGGTGCCTACTGTCATGTGATTATTTGGTTTTCAGATATTAATTTATATTAATATTAAAAGAACAATTGTTTGATTTATTTTGGATTTGCATATGCTGGCTCTGAATCCACAAGACATTTCTAGTTCCAGATCTAGTCTGTCACGGTAGAAACCACACTTCAAATCAGATAATTAATTACAATTTAATTAGTAATTAGCCTGAACAAGATAGGCCTGAATCAACACCTCAAATATAATGTAACAAAATTCTGACCCAGTTGCAGCGTCTTGCCCAGCGAGGGATCTGTGGAGAGCTTCCCTGCGCTCATCAGATGTACGAGTACACACAGTAACCCTGTCTGCTCCTCCAGCTCACACTTGGTAAATACATCTTTTTTTTCTCCCTTGCTGTGTGTTCGCATCATGCCAAGACTCTGTGAGGCGGGTTCGTCTGCAGCCGGCGCTAATGATCGGCACACGGCGGTTCGTGCTAATGGTTGCACCGGGGAACAGTTGCACACCGCGTGCCCCAATAATGACCCTGGGGCGGTCGCCGCACTGATTAGGGAAATGGGGTCAGCTCCCCTCTCTAGACGGCCCGGAGCATCTGTGGTCGGCTCGGCCACCGGACTGTCTCTTTAAGCTGCATGGACGCGTTATTGGACAGCAGTTATTGCTTTTCAAGCACACTAATTGTGCACGCCGATGAGTAACAACACAAAACTGTGCTTGTTCACGCACCGTTGGGTCCCTTTGGGTTATATTTACCCCCTTTGGGTTATATTTACCCCCTTTTTTTTGCAGCGATGGCCAAAGAGATGAGGTGGCAAAATTTGACGCTGTGCACGGCCTTCTGGGTCGTTGGCTTTCCTCCGCTTTGTCCCTCCGAGCCACTGTTCCATGTCCAGCTCCGGACGGGCTCTCCGAAAGGAACCCCCCCCCCCGCGTAACTGCCCCCGGATCAGCGCCGAACGGCGCAGCTTGCGCAGCGGCACCCGCACAGGGGGAAGCCCATAAATCCTGAACGTGTCATGCTGGGCCCATGCAAAGGGAGTGATGAGCGCGGTGATTTACGGTGGCACGGGCGCCTCGCGATGGTCTGTCTGTCTGAGCCGAACCCGTAGACACATAGAGCAGCTTTAATAGGCTCTTTACCAGTCCGGCTGACTGACATGATTCATGGCTCTTCTGCTGCCTGATGGGGGAAGGGGGGGGGCAGACAGACAGACAGACAGGCAGACAAACAGGCAGACAGACGCCACGCTCGTTTGCCCACTTTATTGGTGGCGGAAGACATTGCAAGCTGCGCATAGAAGACTCTGTGTCTGTCTCCGTGTCTGTCTCCGTGGCGCGTCTCTGCTTCAGCTAAGCCGGCGGTAAGCCAGTATCGCTGCAGATGCTTGTTAATGAAGTGCTGGTGTTTGTGAAGAGACAAATCCCTGAGTTCCTGTCTGCAGGAGCAGGATCATTACGGGAGTGCAGACCCACACTGTCCTGCTCCTCCACTGGCCGCAGACCTCAGTGAAGGTCCCTGCTCTCCACAACTCCATCTCCACGACAGGATCGTCTGAGAGCTGGCGAGACACGTTACCTGGACTAGCACGCGGGAAATCAGAGGAGAAGCTTTTTAAACATCCTAAAGTGCTCTTTGCCTGAGCTGATGGAAACGCACAACGTCAGACACAGGTCGCGTCTGAGGGCTACACGACTTCGACAACAATAACCACAAAGCTGGTGTGAAGTTTAAAGCACCATATAATGAGCTCTAAAAACGCACTCACTTATGCAGTAGAGTGTAATGAACTACTACCGTTCACTGTGTCCAGGCGCTCATTTGGGAATCCAGGACAAGTGGGTAGTAACTTGTAATGGGTATAAACATTACTCACGCCATAAGGTGTTGTACGAGTAAAGTAAGAGTATCGAAAAAGATACAGTATGTCTTTTAAATCAGGCATTATACGCCATTTCAAAAATGCGGTATTGAACTGTATGTCAAATTTCATTCAAACGTCAGAAATGCACGGGCTTTTCTTATGAAGCAGACAGGGTTAGGGTTAGGGTTAGGTTAGGGTTAGGGTTAGGGTTTTTCTGCCAGACCACTGGCGGCCCAAGTCCAGCAGTGATGGGACCGTGTAACCCACACCAGGCCCTCTCCTCCGTCAGCCTGGCCCGCCCGTCGCCGAGGTAGCTGGGGTAGCGCCCGTCTCCGGGGTAGCGCCCATCTCCGGGGTAGCGCCCGTCTCCAGGTGCTGCATGGTTCTGTTCCCCTGGCTCATCCGTGTTTATCCGGGCTGGAGAATCCAACTCTCTCACCGCCGCTCACTCACTCCCAGCTCACCCCGCTGTGCCCGAGTGGGGGGGGGGGGGGACACTCCACTGTATGTGTGTGTGTGTGTGTGTGTGTGTGTTTAGGCAGAGCTGAGGACAGCGAGCTGAGCAGTGACAGGAATGGTAATAGAGCCAGAGACGATGTGAGCGCCCGCCCGTGACCGAACACAAGCGCCTCACGGCGAGACGCCCCGCGAGCGGGAACCAGGGGAGCGGAGCTCTCCTACCTGCAGGAGCAGGAACCTGGAAGACAGCGCCAGACAGACAGGCCGGGAGATGAAGACACAGACAGAAGAAGTGAGGGAAGAGGAGACACGCCAGCTTTGCCTGTTCCCAGTGCAGCGTCTACAGCTCCACCAGAAGCCCTGATGTGGCTTAACCTGATATGAGATCTGCTGCTAGAATCTCTCACTTAGATCAGCTGTAAAACGCGCGCGCTGACTCTGAAAACCCATCGCGTGAACTCATGGAAACGCGGAAATGTTTATTGATATTCTTTCTGGGCTGAGATGACAGCAGGCCAAACCAGAGGGAGGGAACACTAAATCATTCAAAAGGGAGGATAGAAGAGAAAGAGCTCAGGAGGGCAGCTGATTGTACAGCAACACATTCGACTTCATTCATCAGGAACTTGATGATTGGAGAAATAGGAGCATGAGCACATGTGCCCGAGCTTTAGTCGAGAAGATCTTTACTGTCGTGGCGGCCATGTTGCCTGCAGGACCAGGATGTGAGAGGTTGGCCCCCGGCCTCGTGTGTCTTCAGCTCCGAGTGCGGGGGGTTGAGAATCAGTCCTGCAAAGGTTGCGAGAGCAAAATAACACGAGCAATCCTGAGACTTCGAACCTGGCAGCGGGCGGCGTGTAATAGCCTAAGAGCCAGGAGAAACACGACCGTCCTTGGTTACTAATTACATACAAACGACTTCTAAAGGCAAGGAGACGATGGGTGGCCGTGGCCCCATCTTTAATAGCTTGCAAATCACCAGGGCTCTCCATCTGATGGCCACGACCCGCTAATGGTGGGGAGCTAGCTCGCGCGGGTCGCGTCTGGATCATTTCCATGACAATCGGAAGAGTGCGCCGACCCCTTTAATGGCTGGACGGAGGACGCGGGTGTCCGGAGGGGGGGGTGTTGGGGGTTGGGGGAGGCGCGTGTGGGGGTTGGGGGAGGGGTGTGTGCGCCTTGGGATTTGCAAACACTGCCAGAGATTCTTGATCTCTTTGGCCAGAGCCTGCTGTATTATTAAACAAGCCCCCGGGTCATGGGATTAGGCAGGAACGAGAGCCGGTCAAAGCACACCCCCTGGAACGCCGCTCCGCGGGGGCGGCATCGAACCGCTCGCGGACACGGCGGTGGCAGAGCGAGGCGGGGGGGCGGGGCGGGGGCGGGGCCGTTGCCGGGGACGCGGCAATTAGGCCGGGCTGCCTGGGCTCCGTTCGTAATCAAAGGCGCCGTAAACCTTAACAAACGCGCCGGGACCATCACATGATGTCCGCTGAGCTCGCCGTTCAAACAAGCAGCAAACGTGCTGGTCGTGTGTCTGCCCACATGAGCGGGACGCGCGGCGGTGAACACGGTGAAATTAAAATGTGGTAAAAACAAAGGATGAAATAAAGACTGGAGTAAAGGCTTTATGTCAGACGCCATGACAGCACAGCTGAATAATACTCAGCTGTCGCACACTTGTTAGAGGGTCTGGCTGATAAATGTGCATCACGGAACAAGTTCCAAATTGTAGATTCTGCCGTAAAGGTGCAATAAGTCATTTTTACCACTGGAAAGTAGCAAAAATATGAAAATGATTATTTATTGTTTTTACATTTTTCAATAAAGCGCAGCTCACAATATTATGAATCAAATTTCTTTGTAGTCCTGAAGTGAAGCTCCATACGACTGAGTCCCTCTCAGGGAGGTGCCCCTGTTTCAAAAAGATTTAGCACAGAATCTCTGAAACGGACTCAGGTCTCAGTATAATAGCTGTGTCACGATGTGAAGGATTATTGGGAAAATGACTGATTGCTCCTTTAATGTAAATTAACAGTTGGACCATTGTTCTATCAACAAAAAAACGCAAGAATAGATCTGTGTAGTTCCAGCATAGCTCAGGCGGATGCTAACAGCACCTTTAACCCGCCGCGATGGTTTGCGACAAATTCCCTGTGTTGTGTTTTCTGTCCTAAGCAGCTTGGTAGATCCTCGTTACTGTGTCATTCAGTCGTGCTGTGGGGTGTCCTGAATCGTTCTGCGTCAGTAATGCTGCACTGTGTTGGCTGCCAGCCATTTTGTGGGGGCAAGTCTTAATCACATGTATCACATGTTCCACACACCGCGTGAGGCATAAACACAGGACAAATAAGAAGATACATGGAGAACTGACACCAGTGATGTCAGCGAGATCACCCCAGCAGCACACTGTCACTCCTACGTCCTCAGATATCGCCACAAACATTCTACATCCTTATTTTACACACATGCTCTTAAGCGAAAGCTTCCTAATTAGCAATCGGTGTTAGCAATTACTAGTCATCCGACATTTCTGTTTTACCTCTAATGTGACTCAGAGCTTGATTCACCAATCACCTTGATGGGAACCATGACAGTAGGAGAAAAAGAAATATAAGAACATCCTGGGAGTAAAGAATCGATCCGGAACTTCACACTGTACCAGAGCATCACGTGCGATACCGCTCAGATGATGGCGTATTGTCCTAGCAGATTGCTGCAGTGCGAGAAACAGGGTTTATTTTGACGGTGCCACGAGGTGCTTGGACCCCTTTACATTTGCTCCCCACCCCTAACCCTAACCCTAACCCTACCCTAACCCTAACCCTAACCCTAACCCTAACCCTAACCCTAACCCTAACCCTAACCCTAACCCTAACCCTAACCCTAACCCTAACCCTACCCTAACCCTAACCCTAACCCCTAACCCTAACCCCTAACCTAACCCTAACCCTAACCCTAACCCTAACCCTAACCCTAACCCTAACCCTAACCCTAACCCCCTAACCCTGGGCCCTACCCTAACCTACCCTAACCCCCTGCCTGGCCCCCTAACCCAACCCTGGCCCCCTGGCCCCTACCCTAACCCTAACCCTAACCCTGCCCCTAACCCTAACCCTACCCTAACCCTAACCCCTAACCCTAACCCTACCCCTAACCCTACCCTAACCCCCCTACCCCTAACCCTAACCCTACCCCCTGCCCCCTAACCCTGGGCCCCCTGCCTGGCCCTAACCCTAACCCTAACCCTAACCCTAACCCTAAACCCCTAACCCTAACCCTAACCCCTAACCCTAACCCTAACCCTGCCCCTAACCCTAACCCTAACCCTAACCCTACCCTAACCCTAACCCTAACCCTAACCCTAACCCCCTAACCCTACCCTAACCCTACCCTAACCCTACCCTAACCCTAACCCTACCCTACCCTAACCCTACCCTAACCCTAACCCTAGATAATGCGAGCCAAAGTTCTGAAGCGCTGCTCGTTCCAGCACATCCTTTGATGCTGTCCACATACAGCTGGCTACAGTGACGGCACTTCGGTTGCTAAGTTACCTGAGCTGGATGATGAAACAGAGCCGTTTGCAGGAGTCTTTGTTGCTTAACACAGTGGGTCCACGCTCGCCTCTCCGGCTAGCAATTTAGTTACGGGGGGCAATGCGGGAGAAAAACTGAATGATTTCAAACGCGGCTTTGAAATGTGAGAGTTGCGGCCGTTAATGATTGGATTTAAATCTGCAGATTTGCTTGGAGTAGTAGTTGTAGCCTCCAAGGGCCTGCATCTGGGTGAAGGGTCAGAGGGCGCAGGGTGAAATGGGGTGGGTCAGAGGGCATGGGGTGAAGGGGTCAGAGGGCATGGGGTGAAGGGGTCAGAGGGCGCGGGGTGAAGGGGTCAGAGGGCGCTTGGTGAAGGGGTCAGAGGGCATGGGGTGAAGGGGTCAGAGGGCGCGGGGTGAAGGGGTCAGAGGGTGCTTGGTGAAGGGGTCAGAGGGTGCTTGGTGAAGGGGTCAGAGGGCGTGGGGTGGCGTGTTACACAGACAGGTAGACGGGTACACCCAGCTCCACATCTGATAGCTGATGGCTGTACTGGGATGACCTCTGAACCCTGGTGGACCTGGTGTTAAAGAGGCTAATCATGCGAGAGCTTGTGGCCCTGCAGCTGCAGTGTTTGAGTTGGCAGGCTGTTAAGTGGACGAGCAGGGGGTCTGGCTGGCCCCGCACAAGACACTGGCTGATACCTCCCTCAGCCTGTCTCACTCACCCTGTCTGTCTCTCTCCCTCAGCCTGTCTCACTCACCCTGTCTGTCTCTCTCCCTCAGCCTGTCTCTCTCACCCTTTCTGTCTCTCCCTCAGCCTGTCTCACTCACCCTCTCTGTCTCTCTCCCTCAGCCTGTCTCACTCACCCTCTCTGTCTCTCCCTCAGCCTGTCTCACTCACCCTCTCTGTCTCTCTCCCTCAGCCTGTCTCACTCACCCTGTCTGTCTCTCTCCCTCAGCCTGTCTCTCTCACCCTCTCTGTCTCTCCCTCAGCCTGTCTCACTCACCCTCTCTCTCTCTCTCCCTCAGCCTGTCTCACTCACCCTCTCTGTCTCTCTCCCTCAGCCTGTCTCACTCACCCTCTCTGTCTCTCCCTCAGCCTGTCTCACTCACCCTCTCTGTCTCTCCCTCAGCCTGTCTCACTCACCCTCTCTGTCTCTCTCCCTCAGCCTGTCTCACTCACCCTCTCTGTCTCTCTCTCAGCTCAGAGCCATGCCTTCAGCGTTCCTTTGTTATGGTATTGGGGTCACAGCAAGTTGACTGTTATTGTGTGACCCCAGCATCTGTGAGTGTCCAGTACTCCTAATTAAACTCTTGCTCTCTCACACACACACTTACATGCACACACTCTTTTATTATTAATACTACAGCACAGTAGTAATAATAATAAAAAGATATCCCACATCCCTCCACCCGCCTCACCCCCGTCACCCATTCTAGATCCATTTAGTGCCACATCCACCTGCGATGATGTCTACGCTGAGAAACATGTCGCCACGGAGTTCTCCACGCGCTGACGTACTGCTCCGTTTGCTCACTCACAAAGCACGCTGGCTGTTATCGGCGCTCTTACAGGAAGCCGTTGTGGTGGAGTTGTGCTGAAGGAGATTAGAGCACGCGAACCTGCTGGAGGAGCCAGGGACAGAGGAGCGTCCTGTTGGCCAATCGCAGCGCATCCAGGGAATGGAAGGGTAGCGTAGAAACTGCTCTCGGCATAACGGGAGATTGAGATATTTGGAGAGTCAGGTGTATTGTCTCGGTTGCAGAACAGATGCAATATTCCTGGTGTAACAAGTGATACAGGATGCATGTGCAAGACAGTCCTGATGAAGACCGCAGCTCGAATAAACGTCACGAATAAACGTCACGAATAAACATCAGTAAAGTGGCAGGCCGAACAATTAACGGACCAACGCAGCTCAGAAACTCTGCAAGGACAACGAAAGACTTAGCAAACAGAAGCTTAGCCGCACGTCCAGGCGACACAGGGCGAGTGGTGATGAGGAGGCGGAGCCTATCAGGACCATCTGAGTGGTGCCACACCCACTGGGGCCATGACACCAGGCAGACAAGTACAACTCTTGTTGGGGGGGGGTGGACAGATCAATACAATATAACAGATCAATGTATATATTCCGTATAATAATATGGCTGGTTTTTACGATTTATTTTATTTTGTAAAAGTGCGAACACCGCTATTAATTAGTTGCTACAGTTTTAATCATTTAGGGCCAATGTCATATATCACTGCGGTGTTGAAGAGATGTAAATCACTTTTCTTTGTCTCTTTCAGTCCTGGTTTAATATGTCAAGCAACTGGAGGGGGGGTGTTGTGACCAGCCCTTGTGAACTGACCTATGATAGCATCTTCCTCCAATGAGGGACATTTACATTAATGACAGCCTTGTCACTCTGAGTAAACCTTATTTCCGTCTGTAGTGCTCAGGAGCGCAGAGAACGAGACGGGAACCTTGACTCCGAAGGCTTTACATGGAGTCGAGCTGAAAAGATGTCATAGCAGTTTCCTGGAACAGGAGAACTCCCACGTTCAGCGTAACTGAAAGCGTGCACACGTGCGCTCACGTGCACATATGTGACGCTGTGAATCGGAGACCTGCACGTGTACGTGCGACACACCCAAACAAGCACTCGTTGTAGTCAGGTTCACTTCTAGGTGAGGCACAGCCTACTGTCAATTACGAGCCCAGCAGAACTGTAAGTCCACCTTCTGTTGTCTGTGTGTGTTTGTGTGTGTGTGTGTGTGACAAATACCACAGTGTGACATCAGCAGCAGTGTTGTACCTATAGCCCTAACAGTGGATTTCTCCACTACGCTTTTCACTGGGACTTATTACCAGCTCTCTCCTCCACCGCCCCTGTCAGGGCCTGGGGCTAATTGTTAGCTCTTCCCTATGGTGGAACAGCATGACTGTGTCCCACATACTGAACCACAGCTGGGGGAGAGTGGAGGCAGGTTGTTTTCTGAACGGCTCATTATGCCTGGTGTAGTGAGAGATGAGACTCCCATAGACCAAGGAACAGGGACAGGGACAAATGTAGGGACAGGGACAAATGTAGGGACAGGGGCAAATGTGCAGAGTGCTCAGGGTGCATTTGAAAGATCATTTTGGTGGTGATTGGAGATTCTGCTAACGATGTGCAGACAAAGCCGTTTCACCCACTGCAGAGCCGGCACTGGGAGCTCTGGGTACCACTACACCATACGGGATGAACGGATAACATTCACTAGAACGACTGTGGCAATTGATCAAGTGGGTGTTCAGGTGCGTGTACATGTGTGACTTGCACACCACATATGGTACAAGATGATCCCACCCCCACCCCCACCCCCATACCCCCACCCCTATACCCCCCACCCCCATACCCCCCACCCCCATACCCCCCACCCCTATACCCCCCCACCCCCATACCCCCCACCCCTATACCCCCCCACCCCCATACCCCCCACCCCAAGGCCCATTTCTCCCCCTGCTCAAGTGTGATGACTTTGTGCAGCCAATTGAGCAAATCCATTACCTGCACTGGTGATGCTTTGGCAAGATGGCTGAGATTCTGTTGCTCTGCTGTAAACGGATGACATGCCTACCACCCCTGATGCTCTACCTCCACCACCATCTGAGGGGTGGAGAGATTGGATTGGGTTTGACAGCCACCTTGGCACGTCATTCAACAGTTCGAGAAATGCATCATGCATCATACCCACACACGCACACACACACACACACACACACACACACACACACACACACACACACTAGGACAGCTATAACAGATCCAAAGTCTAAATTTCAAAGTCAGGCCAGCAATGTATCCTGATTACTGTCAAGCGTTCAGCGTGGGTGTCTGTAATTATGACACTGGATGCATCTTGTTAATACATTGCTGTCTAATCATGACATGATGATGTCTGGAATGATGGTTTGAATAAAGCCGCACTACAGTGTACTGAAGTCAGTGCCGCACCTGTGGACTCGTAGACTGGGGTATGAGTGTTCAGTGCAGAGGTTGTGTTTGTAGTGGGGGTGTTCTTACGCCAGGGGGAGTGTTAAGGTCTTGTGTTACTGTTGAGCATTGTCAGAATGCCAGAAACAGAAATTACAGTGTATACAGGTTTTTCAAACTGTGAGGGGATGCTATGAAAATGGAAGATCATGCTGTATACAAATCTTTGGGTGGTAAACTCAGTTGTGAAATCTTAATCTCTGTAATCTTAATCTGTGTAATCTTAATACGGATTTTTTCAATTCCATTCTTTTTTTTTCTTCTTCATGTGATCTGGCAGGGGGTCTACAATCTGCAAAATCGTCCTGAACACAAACAGGAATTGCTGAATTTCAATGGCCATGGTAACATTTAAGCATCATAGTAAATGCAGCCAAACCAGATGGGATTAGACACTCTGGTTACAATCAGTTCATGAACCTAATTATTAATAATGAATTAGTATCCTTTTCAAAAACCTGTATGTGACTTGCTGATTTCAGCTGTTCCAGAAAGATCTGAGCTCCTCTTTCACCAAAACCAGCACCAATAAAGGAACAAGCAAATCATAACAAACTAGAGAAGCTCATATTGGATCTGCATTTGTGAAATCTGGTGTGGTAATGTGGACGCACCCGTACAGATGGAGACTGTGTTGGATCCTCAGATGGTCAGATGGATCCTCAGAAGTGCAGACAGTCACAGAGGGCTGGCCTGGTCACCTAGCACCTGCACACTAGAGCACTACTGCATGTTCCCTACTAGGGTGGGACGCAGCAGTAGTATTTTAATATTCTCCTTAGGTTTGTCTACATCAGGTTTACCTCTGCTTGGCTCCATTATCTCTCTATCTCCCCCCTTCCCCCCATCTCTCTCTCTCTCCCTCCCCCCATCTCTCTCTCTCTCCCTCCCCCCATCTCTCCCTGCACCTCTGCTTTAGGTCTTACATACTCTAATGACACTCGGCAACAGGCCATTACGAGCAAGATTCATCCTAGCGCTGCTATACCCTGGCTATACTTCCATGGGTGTGGAGAGCTTCAACTCCCCTGGCCTATGCAATCAAATAATCAGACGAGCTGGGGTAGGGGCATCACCACCACCAGGGAAATCCGACTATCCCTCACTTCATCAAAAATGAATTCAGGCCAGGCTGTGGAGAGGGTCCAGAGCGGCAAGGCACGCAACGATTTTTTTTTTTTTTTTTTGGCTTCTGTTCCACACCAGGGAGTAGATTTTCATCTGATTTTTAGCCATTGTGAAAGGGTTGGCTCAGACGAGGGCCGTTAGCACTTATCAGGCCTGCGGTAAAGACACATTTGACAACACGGCTTTCTATCGCCTTTGCTCGCCGATTTTGATGACGCCGTGTCTGGATGCGAGTTCCTCTGCCAGTAAAACTCGCAGAGGAGTGACCTCTGGAAGACAAAGTTGACTTTGATTTGATTGAATTGGACAGAATATAATAACTGTCCAAAATTACGAGGGCACAGCTGGGTCCTGGGGTGGTGGGTTGGTCGTCCTGTCGTTGGGAGCCGGACTCCATGAGAACACGAGCTGTGCTGTTATTGGGTGGTCGGCGTCTCCCTGTTGATTCCGAGTGACACCAGCCAGTCGCGTTACACATGCACAGAACTGGGCTGGTGGCTCATACGAATGTCCTACCACGTCCCACGAAAAAAACACGGCTTGGCTGCACATGTTGCGTAAGAGGCCATGTGTTCGGCTTCGGTAAGTCAGGTTCATAGCTGTTGCATACATATATCCAGACCCAGAGTGCGTGTCCCCATTGCAGGAGTGTATACATGCGTGTGTCTGTAGTTCTAACGCCAGGCCGTAGGCGCTTTCTCCCCCACTCCGTGACACTGCCATGCCAAGCCACAGCGCCACCTGCAGGAGATCCTTTGAGGCAACAGGATGCTCTCCAGGGTGCTGAATCTGTGACCCGAGGCGAGCCCCATGCTGATCGGCAGTCGCCCGGGGCGAGAGCTCCAGACTCCTCCCGATCCCCGTGATCCCCGCCAGCTGCCCCCCCCACCCCCACCACACACACACACACACACACACACACACACACACCCACGTCTGCGCAGGACCCGCGGCCTAAAGACACCGACCGCCGCTGTAAATCTGCCCTCCTGTCCGGCGAGATCCGGAGAATCCTGGTTTTGTTTCACGGACTCGTAAGCTGTTGCTCTCCGTCACCACTCCCCTAACTTATCGCCAGAGGCGTCTCAGTGCCTCACGTCCCCTCGGCAGCATCAAGCAGTATTTCCCCTCGTTCTCCTGGGCTTTCGTGTTTATTAGCAATCGGAAGCCTTTCTGTCCTATCGATTACGGCTTCACCCGTCCTCCGGATGTCCCATCAGCACTTTCAGTATATTAAGGGCAGTCTCGCGCGGCTCCGTGCACACGGCCGTTGTCTGATGTCAGGGTCACGTTAGTCTCCCTGTCGCTCGATGGAATGCGCACTTGACAAATCTCGTTTGGTGCTCCGCATTAATGGGACGCGCCGTTGCCGTAGTCACGCTCCAGGAGCCAACGCGAGCAAAAAGCAGCGCTCAGTGTGACGAGTCTAAATAGGTGACCAACATCTTAGCACCTCATTCTTTAGGGAGCTCTCTCTGCCCTCTCTCCTCTCTCTCTCTCTCTATCTCTCTCCTGCCATTCCTCACTAGGCATGGCCCACTTCAGCAGCTACAGAGGATGAATAATAAATACAGCACCCCGGCTTCTTCAGATTCCTGTCATCATTTGTTTGCTCGGTCCCCTCCTCCTGATGTGGAGAAAGGGCAGACTTGTCAGAAGAGTTTAGGACAGCTGCAACTTTTCCAACAGGCAAAAGCGCGAGTCAGTCACATGATGCGGAACTCTCCGGATGTGCTTGAGCTCCCGGCCGCGGATGCTTTAACACCAACCGTGTAGTACTGACAGGAGAAAACTTTCTTTTTGGTAATATAACAAATTAAATTGTTTTACTGTAAGTTTTTTTTTTTCTTTTTGCAACCTTTGTACTGAAACTGCAAGTCATGGTTCGCCCATTTCATTCATGAAGAGCAGGAGCGACCTGGGATGCGACCCCCACAACACACACACACACACACACACACTCGTCACACACACTCACCTATTACAACTCCTCCCCTCTTTTGGTGGTCAAAGACCAGAGATAACTTATTTCCCCTATGATATAAATCAGAATCAGTTAATACAGAATTCTGCGGTAGGACACGCAAGTGTTTGTCTGCGGTAATACCATCCTGCAGTACTTTCAGCTGCCTTATATATTCTGCACTCTATACAAAGTTCTTTTCACACCCATGCTGTTATACTTACAAATCTTTATAATCTTGTTTATATGCTGCGGGTTTGTGTGTGAGTGCGGGTGTGAGAATGTGTAGAAAACAGTGCATGCCCGTGTGACTGTTTATGCATAGTAGATTTAGGAATGGATCTTTGTGGTTTCAAATTCGGCTGCGTTGCAAACTTTTAACCATAAACAAATTAATTACACTGTATGTGCGAACATACTTGGCCAATAAAGTGTCGCATTCTGACTTTTAATTACCCGTGTTTTTGTTATTCTGCGTGTATTATTTCCATTCTTTAGCACACCACAAGCGTCTTACCAAAACTATTTGGTAGTGGCTTTAAAGAAGCTAAACAAGACGTGCATATCTGGCAGAAAGGACTTGTTAGCATGATTTAGCACTGGAGGGTTTAAGGGCGCAGTCCAGTTGCTTTAGGAACGCTGTGTGGTCCTCCCGTCGAGCACAGCTGATGTCCGCGATAGCGCGCGCCTTTAATAAAACCACCGGCTCGGGATAAGAATTGAATTTCACACTTGGTCGCTCGGATGCTCCACATGTTTCCTCTTAATAAAGCGCAGAGGCAGCGCTCGCGAAGACGCCGGCCTTTGCGGCGGTAAGCCTGCCCTCGCGTCGCCGTTATGACAGAGTTCAGGTGAACACTCACCTTTTCGCTTCAGTTCACCCCGAAACTATTACACATCGCTAAAGTCACTTTACAGACTGCCGCACTCTCTTTTTTTGAATGTTTGTATTTAATGAATTCCTGTTATTAATGGAAGTCGTTCGGAGTCACGTTTGCTCCTGGGTAAGTGACATTTGACTGTGTACGTTTATTCAGTTTGTATAGGCAGTATACATAGGCAGTTTTTGTGTTAGAAATGTATAGCAGAGTCTGTCTAAGTGCAGATCGCGTGCATTGGCACGTGTTGGCTTGGGTTTAGTTGGGGGAAAGTATTTGTATTTATCTGCATTATCTGCATTTGGGCTTGTCTGTGAAAAAAACGACTTCTTCGCTTAAACATCTCGTGTCCAAAACAAGATAAACATCCATGTAAGCGTAAATTGAACAAGTGGCAGTGAGGATTGGTCTCGAGGGGCCACGATAGTCCGTTAAAAACTACGTTCCTCGTGGAAACACTAACGCGGCCTGTGCAGTATATTCACACAGACGAAAGCCGAAGCGCTGTTGAGACGGTGCAAACCTCAAGACCGTGGCGAAAACGCGGGACATTACGCACATGTGGACTTGGCAGGAGGCAGATCAAGTCTGTAGGTGCCACGGTGTATGTAGGTCTAGTGTGCCACGCCCACACTGGAGGGGAGGAGCAGGCCGAGTCCTGCTGGTCTCTCGGTCCCTGTCTCTCTGGTGTGGGAATGTTTTGGTAGAAAAGTGGTAAAGGCCAGTGGTTTTAAAATCTCTGGCTTAGTGTCCAGATCCACCTAACTGACCTGTTTCCAGACACATTCCTCTTTTTACTTAATCAAGTCAAATCCCTGTTCTGTTTTGTAAGGGGGTTTCAGTGAGCCCAGAATACACCAGGCCCTTGTTTAATCGCCGTGTTTTGGGTTAGACGGCACCGTCTCTCAAACTCGCTCTGTCTCTCCTGGTTGTGTTTCAGTTTCTAACGTTCCGCCAGGCATTGCCAGTAGATGTGAGATGAAGATGATTGGCCTGTCAGTCATGGTTCGAGGAGTTACTCAGGATCGTTGCTGGCGCTCATCTCTCCTCTATTGTGTCTCCGTGTCTCGGTGAAAACCCCGTCCCTGCAGTAGTGCCTCAGCTGTCGTGTCCATCAGGCCAGGACAGGGCAGGCCATTAAGGAAACTCCTATTCACTAGGACACCGTGCAGCTTTCAATGCTGTCCAAGCCAGCCACGTTCCCGATGAGGCAGGGACACAACACAGCCATTTTCTATTAAGTTAAATCCCTCTCTTGCTCACTTTGACTTTCTTTCTCACTCTCTCTTCCCCTCTCCCTCCCCACCCTTTCTCTCTCTCTCAGCATGTTCCCTCTTTCTCCACTCTAGCCCCCCTGTCCTTGATCAAACACACATATTATTCGTGAGGACATAATAGAACAATCTAGGCCAATATTTGCGACTCACGGGCGCTGGGTTTCAGGTGATGTTTTTCTTTTCACTCCGCCCGCCTATCAGGGTGGAGGAGGGGGCTCCTTGGGCTAGGGGTGGGGGTGTCGGTGGAGCAAGACCTGACTGCTCATGGACCACTGCTCCTTCTCCACCCGCAGGGAGGGCAACCCTTGGACTGTCCTCCAATGCTGCACCCAGTCCCCTAAGCAACAGAGCCCCTACCTCCACCTGCCTCCACCTGCCTCCACCTGCGGGGCAGAAAGACCCACCCTCTCGCTCCCCATGGGTTTTCAGCAGGCCATTTGGGTATTTGTAACATTTGGGTATTGGAAACACCGTGTTACATTCCATGAGTCCTTCCGCATGCGACCTTGATCTTCCGCAGTTCCTCTGATCTGCAGTCAGCTGTAGCGTTTGAACGGCAGCAGCAGGTTGGCGGGGGGGAGCACTCGGCAGACCTGCTGAGGCTGACGGAGACAGCGGACGCGGGCGAACGTCAGCACAGGCAGCGCGTCATCACAGACGAAGCTGGGAGAGACGGAGAGGGAGAGAGAGAGGGAGAGAGAGAGATAATGTGGAAATGTGAGAGGGAGGGCTGAGGTGTTGGCTGAATAAAGGGAAATGAATCGTGGGTAAAAGAGAGGCGGCTCATTTCCAAGCGGACGTGTTCGCGGAGAGCTGGACGGACGTTAAGCACATGGGCTTTCGTGTCTCCCCAGACTGGGGGGTTTATCGTGTCAGGCAGGTCTGGATGAGTGAGGGAGGAAGGAGGAAGCACACACGAGAAAACACACAAGTAAACACACAGGTAAACACATGAGTAAACACAGGAGTGTAACAGTTACAGTGTGTGTTTTTGGAGAACAGGGTCTGTTCTGTTGTGTCTCAGTCTCTGCTGTGATAGGTTCTCTCTTTTTTACTTGCCTTCTGTCTAGTATTATATTTATATTATATTTCTGATATTGTCCCAAGCTTAATTCCAGCAAATCTAAAGCCATAAAGATATTAAATTGTGTCACATTTCCTTTTTATGTAACTACGAATTACATTTACACCCTGTTATTATGTTATTAGTATTATCTGACAATTTGGTGAAGGTAAATTTTATATTTGACTATATAAAATCCAGGCAAGACATTCTAAGGTATAAGTAGACAGAAGTTCTTAATCAGTTGTGCAGGAACTTCTGAAGCTCTTCGCTTCCACAGCTGATGCAGGACATCAATCTGAAACATCCTGTGTCTCTGCAAACTTTGTGTCCCCCCCCCCTCGTCTCCCCTCTCTCCCCCTCTCTCTTTCTCTCTCAGTCTCTCACAGCATATGCGTTTAATCTGCTTAATACTAACATGAAGGTAGAGGAGAGAATCCAGCCCAGGTAATGATTTGCATTACTGAATGCCGTGTTTATCAGGTATGTGTCACTCCATTCCACAGAACTCATTCTGACAGGCTGAAGTGGTCCACAGCACTTCTGTGTACGGTTGTGGTAGCACGGCGGTGTGTGACAGAATGGCGTATGCAGAGAAATGACATGGTATTAACCTGCCTATTGTAGGCGAACTGCAGCTTTAATGATTTCTCCCTTTTGATATAGTAGGAGAGAACAGTTCTCGGTGTGTTCGGGGTTCCGTACCGAGTTTTTGAATGCGGTGTTTTTGTTTCTGTTATCTGAACGAATCCTTGAGCGCCGCTATGCTTCATCCAAGTTCTTCATCCAACTGTACCAGTCGTCTGTCACTGGGCACGTAAACATAGATTACATAATCATACACTCAGGCATCCGCATGTAAAGATACATCCCCATACAGGCTCCCATGTCTAGTCAACGTTTTAAAAAGACGCGTGTCTTAGAAGCTTTTCTTCTCTAAAGGCAGGAATGGTTATTGGTGAGCAGGGCCCAAGGTTCTTCCAGCTTTGCTAGAGAAGGTTTGTGAGATCTCACATCTGAGGTGTTTAATATCCCCTAGTAAAATCTTTTTAAGTCATTCAGTGCTCTAGTCACACTGTTGATATGATTTTAAAACATAATCATTCAGTGTCATTCTTTATATAATAGCTGGGGTGAAAACCATTTGAGTGCAGTTCAATTTCAGGAGATGAAGCGAATCTCAACTCTTAAATTCACCAATACACTCTTAAGTAGACTGAATTGACTACAAATTGAATTCATCTCCCTCAATAACTACTGGAACGTCCCGGAATCAACCCCCACCATCACTGCCCAGCTCCCAGCACCAAGCCATCGGCGGTGCAGTATGTTCATGTATGAAAGTTCATATGTCACTTACATAATTCGCTCCATTCAGTGGCCGCCTCTGTTCTCTCTGCAGGTGAGCCTTTTGTTCCGTCTGATGGTAAAGGACACAGTACGGAGGAGTAACTGACGCTGTCGGCTAACGCAGTGGGGGGGGTAATCACTACTGAGTGGCCCCTCCTGTGCAGGGGGTGGGTCTTAAGGTCCCAGGCGCAGGGAGCGGAAGGAACGAGCCGACGTTCTTGCTCTCGATTTCTTAAAGCTGTGGATTTAGAAAGCCTGGTAAAACCCGGCTTAGCTTCTTACAGCTCGACAAATGATTTAAATCTGTAGCAAAAAAGAAAAGAATAAAGGATACATTTTTCTTTTTTTTAAATATGTGAGTTTAAATGTTTATATACACCCAAGTGGGGCAGTACAGGAGCACAACCCAACTTCTAAATGCATTTCATTGGTGTCCAGGCTGAAGTAACAACAAGAAACTCCTGGCAACACTGCGGTGCCGGATAACATGTAGGAGTATAAAACCCTCATCCATGCCACTATCATGTCAGCATGGCCCACAGCCAAAAATGAAAAACATCGAGTCGACAGTGGTCGTGAGGTCTGTAACCCTGACAACAAGGAGTAGCTGCCAAATTCCACAGGGCACCACATAGGCAACAGAATCTCCATCATCTCCATCCTCGTACTCCCACAAAATACATCTGTAATGTCCTCATGCCTAGTCAAGCAGCCAGTTTGTGATTTGTATACAAGGTGGGGCGCTTTCTAATGAAATGGTTGGAGAACGTGCACCAGTTCTCACGGTAGTGGGTAGCCACGCTGGCCCAAGTCGTGAGCTCGTTTTGGAAAAGTGTTCTCTCCTCCAGGGGCTGGAGCAAGACCAGGACAGCAGATGCCAGTCATGAAGGGAGGGTCCCGTCGTGAAGGGAGGGTCCCGTCGAGAAGGGAGGGTCCCGTCATGAAGGGAGGGTCCTGTTGTGAAGGGAGGGTCCCGTCGAGAAGGGAGGGTCCCGTCATGAAGGGAGGGTCCTGTCGTGAAGGGAGGGTCCTGTTGTGAAGGGAGGGTCCTGTCGTGAAGGGAGGGTCCTGTTGTGAAGGGAGGGTCCTGTCATGAAGGGAGGGCCCTGTTGTGAAGGGAGGGTCCTGTCATGAAGGGAGGGTCCTGTTGTGAAGGGAGGGTCCTGTTGTGAAGGGAGGGTCCTCTTGTGAAGGGAGGGTCCTGTTGTGAAGGGAGGGTCCTGTCGTGAAGGGAGGGTCCTGTTGTGAAGGGAGGGTCCTGTCATGAAGGGAGGGTCCTGTTGTGAAGGGAGGGTCCTGTCATGAAGGGAGGGTCCTGTTGTGAAGGGAGGGTCCTGTCATGAAGGGAGGGTCCTCTTGTGAAGGGAGGGTCCTGTTGTGAAGGGAGGGTCCTGTCCTGAAGGGAGGGTCCTGTGAAGGGAGGGTCCTGTCATGAAGGGAGGGTCCTGTTGTGAAGGGAATGGGAGGGTCCTCTTGTGAAGGGAGGGTCCTCTTGTGAAGGGAGGGTCCTGTTGTGAAGGGAGGGTCCTGTCATGAAGGGAGGGTCCTCTTGTGAAGGGAGGGTCCTGTTGTGAAGGGAGGGTCCCATCGTCTGCTCAGAACTACCATCCTCCTCATCCATGCTCGCATGATCCCCTTCTTCATCTCATCCTTCCTCATCCTCATCCTCATCTTACTGAGAGCTCAAATATCGTATGAGCTACACATTTCCTCTCCCTCTCTCCCTCTCTCCCTCTCTCCCTCTCTCCCTCTCCCTCCCTCCCTCCTGTCCCACACCCTTGACACGCTATAATCCTCACATTTTGTCTGAGCATTTCACTTCCGCTACATTTCGCCGGTGTAATATGCCCTGGCCACAGCCTGCACAACTGTGTGGGGCAGAGCCCGACTCTCGCGGGCCGGCCGCACGCTCGCACGCTCGGCGCAAAGAGTGCCATTACAGCATCACTTTGCATTTAGATAACTGCCCTGCTCACGCTAAATTGGCCTGGAGCACACGGCACCGCCTGCCTCCCTGGCTTCAGGAGACCAGGGAGACGTGGGGGATGGGCACACCTGGAGGAAAAACCTCCATCATGGTACCGCCAGGCCTCTCTCTCACACACACACACACACACACACACACACACCAAACCATAAGCAAATCAACATACAACTCCAGACTGGCCCAGTGGCATAGTCTGTCCTCCTTGAAGATGGAGCACTGGTGTTTTTCCTGACTGATCACACGTGCCTGTAACATTCCACAGCCGGGCTGAGGAGCTTCTCTCGCGCTCCTCCGTGACCTACATACATCACGGCAGAACGGCGCCGACTTTTTACGAAGGCTTTGTGTGAGCCCAAATATTCCCCCTAAGGACAATAAGTAACAATGAAATTAATCATTGATTTAAGGCCAAATTTTTTAAAGATAATCATTTTCTGATGAGCTTCCCTACATTACTTAACCCAAATGATCTTCTCTCGTAATCACAGTAATTAGCCATAATTTTGTCTCAAGTTTCTCTTTAATCCAATGAAACCCCAGCGCTGTTCCTCTACTTCAGACACTCATCTGCAGAGGAAGTTTCTCATCAAAGGCACAGCACCCCCCCGGATAAACTTGCTATCACGGCACTAAAGCATCATCAGAACGGGGCGCGGGAAGTGTGTGGTAGCGATTAAACTCCTCTCTTTTTGCATTTACCTGACTTTGCCCTGTCACCATGGCCACTAGAGAGGCGTGGAAATCCATCAGAGCTCAAGGGCAAAGATTCACACTCTCTCGCACTCTCACTATCTCACTCTCAGTTCTGCATCCTTGCACTCTTGCTGTCTCCCTCTCGATCCCGCACCCTCACTGTCTCTCTGTCAGTCCCGCAACTTCACTGTCTCCCTCTCGGTCCCGCACCCTCACTGTCTCCCTCTCGGTCCCGCACCCTCACTGTCTCCCTCTCGGTCCCGCACCCTCACTGTCTCCCTCTCAGTCCCGCACCTTCACTGTCTCCCTCTCGGTCCCGCACCTTCACTGTCTCCCTCTCGGTCCCGCACCCTCACTGTCTCCCTCTCGGTCCCGCACCCTCACTGTCTCCCTCTCGGTCCCGCACCTTCACTGTCTCCCTCTCGGTCCCGCACCCTCACTGTCTCCCTCTCGGTCCCGCACCTTCACTGTCTCCCTCTCAGTCCCGCACCTTCACTGTCTCCCTCTCAGTCCCGCACCCTCACTGTCTCCCTCAGTACCGCACCTTCACTGTCTCTCAGTCCCAGTCACCTTCACTGTCTCCCCTCGGTCCCGCACCCTCACTGTCTCCCTCTCAGTCCCACACCTTCACTGTCTCCTCACTGTCTCCCTCTCAGTACCGCACCTTCACTGTCTCCCTCTCGGTCCCGCACCCTCACTGTCTCCCTCTCGGTCCCGCACCTTCACTGTCTCCCTCTCAGTCCCGCACCCTCACTGTCTCCCTCTCGGTCCCGCACCCTCACTGTCTCGCTTGTGTTCTATCAATGACTCCATGTCACATCGCTCATCCCTCTGCTCCAAACACAGTGCCATAATTCTCCTTAGATACAGAGCAAGAAATAACAAGATACTACTGCAAGGACAAGGAAAGTCATGGTATCTGAGAAGCTCTCGTGCTCTGTGTGTGTGTGTGTGTCTGTGTGTGTGTGTGTTCGCTCCCCTAGGGTTTGTCAGCTCTCACTGTTCACTCATTTACACTGCCACTGTGATGCATGCTGGGACGGATGGCATGGACGCTTCCTCTTATCTAAGATGGTCTAATACAAGTACTGGTTAATGTCAATGAAACTACCCTTAGGAGCACACGGACTAGCACAGGAACACTGTTGAGCGTCTCCTGCTCAGTGTGCCTCTCCCCCCGCATGGTGTTTCTAAAACGCTTTATTGCTGGTGCAGGTGCTGGGGTGGTGGTGAGGGCACCACACCTTCACTCAGACACACGCGTGCGGCCCCCATCTCCACACCGCGTTAGGGAGATGAACCCAAAATTGGGGCTTATGAGCTACAAGATGAAAGTCACTTGGGGGAAATGGGGAGAGAGAGAGAGAGAGAGAGAGAGAGAATAGAGAGTAAGTTAGTGGAAAGAGGGCGCAGGAGAGAGAGAGAGAGAGAAAAAGTGATAGTGAGTGAGAGTGAATTCGAGTGTGAGTGAGTTTAGTAGAGTGAGAGAGACAGTCAGAGATTGAGCGAGAGATTGAGTGCGAGTGAGGGAGGTATGAGCAGGTAGGCGTGAACTGCGTAGTATGTTCAAGGACATGCTGGTCAGAACTATTGGTGGTTTAATAGGAGTGACAGGCATCAGTGATGATCACTGATGGTTCTGATCCATTTACGATCAACAGAAAATGGTTTCATGGGGAGAGCATAGATGACTGGATGTTGAAGTATTTGTATTTATCGGATATGAATGGGTCAGTGGCACGACCAATGAACAATGAAGATCTAGCGAATAAAAGAAAATGCACTGTCAGGGTTTCTGAGCAGCCTGGTCCATAGTGCGGTGTAGAACTGTGCTGGAGCGCTGCCAGATACTCCAGCTAACTGAGGCTCCAGGGCGGTTCTGAAAGGGCTAGAGTTACATATCCAAACAGTGAAGCACCAGTCAGATACCTGCGTTCATCATCGCCCTGCAGATCCCATCATGGACGAGGGAGGAGATCTGCTCCAGATCGCTTACTGTTTGGGTCATGTGACACTGCGCTCTTTCACTATAATGTGTTTTCCCATGGATCAGAGCTCCACTGAAGCACTAATGCAGTTATCTACATTAGGATATGGTTTCTCCCTACCATGATACACACGAAGTAGTTAAATTCAATTTCATAACATAATCTATATGATATTAATAGGGTATTTGATTATGCGATGATTCCACCAAGCGTTGGTCTCAGGGGGCTGTGAATGACTTGATTTGCTGTATAAACATATGAAAAGCCAAGTTCCATCTCCAGTGAAGCTTTAAATACCTCAGCGGACTGAAGTCTGCTTTCTCTGTAAACAGCATTTCAAAAAGACTGAAGTCTGTGGAGCAGCAGTAACGGCTCTCGGATCTGTTCAGAATAAACAAAGATAATGTAAAAATAATGGTTATGTCAATATTTAGACAGCAGGTGAAAATGCCTATGGAACGGATCACAGAAGATCAATTCAGATGGGGATGTTCCACCTGTGAGAAATTCTACATAGACACTGTTCTGGCTTCACCCCGACATGGTCTTCTCATCACTGCCTGAAGATGTTTATGTGAGTTGTATATCCATAGTGTGTTTATACACACTCCAGAGTGGTCATGGTCTGTCTCGGCTGCAGTGTGAGATGTTCCTCTCATGATACACTTTCACAGTCACTCACATATAAGTGTTCACCCTCTAAAACCCCAGCAGCCCAGCAACCCAAAGGTTGCCATGTCCTCTCAGACTGACGGGCGGCTCTTCCGTCTGTGCTGTAGTTCTGGGCTCCTGGCAAATTACTGGAAAGTGCTGCCCTCTCCCAGACGTTAGCAATTACAGCTTTTACAACAGACATCGTGTTGCTGGATGCGCAGCGAAATCTCCCAGTGAAGGTGAGCGACGTAACCCAAGGGTGCCTACACCCGGCCACCATCAGCACCGCCCGCGGCTCAACCAAGGGTGCCTACACCCGGCCACCATCAACACCGCCCGCGGCTCAACCAAGGGTGCCTACACCCGGCCACCATCAGCACCGCCCGCGGCTCAACCAAGGGTGCCTACACCCGGCCACTATCAGCACCGCCCGCGGCTCAACCAAGGGTGCCTACACCCGTCCCCCTCAGCACCGCCCGCGGCTCAACCAAGGGTGCCTACACCCGGCCACCATCAACACCGCCCGCGGCTCAACCAAGGGTGCCTACACCCGGCCACCATCAGCACCGCTCGCGGCTCAACCAAGGGTGCCTACACCCGTCCACCATCAGCACCGCCCGCGGCTCAACCAAGGGTGCCTACACCCGGCCACCATCAGCAACGCCCGCGGCTCAACCAAGGGTGCCTACACCCGGCCACCATCAGCACCGCCCGCGGCTCAACCAAGGGTGCCTACACCCGGCCACCATCAGCACCGCCCGCGGCTCAACCAAGGGTGCCTACACCCGTCCACCATCAGCACCGCCCGCGGCTCAACCAAGGGTGCCTACACCCGGCCACCATCAGCAACGCCCGCGGCTCAACCAAGGGTGCCTACACCCGGCCACCATCAGCAACGCCCGCGGCTCAACCAAGGGTGCCTACACCCGTCCACCATCAGCACCGCCCGCGGCTCAACCAAGGGTGCCTACACCCGGCCACCATCAGCAACGCTCGCGGCTTAATCAAGGGCAGACTGGGCGCGATCCGGTCAAGGGCCATCAGGCCTTGTTTAAACAACCATATCTCACTAAGATTAATGCTCTACGCTTAACTCAGACCATCGGAGTGCATGTAAACACAGTTAGTGGTGTGTCCGTGTAAACACAGTTAGTGTCTTGTGTGTGTAAACAGTTAGTGGTGTGTCCGTGTAAACACAGTTAGTGTCTTGTGTGTGTAAACAGTTAGTGGTGTGTCCGTGTAAACACAGTTAGTGTCTTGTGTGTGTAAACAGTTAGTGGTGTGTCCGTGTAAACACAGTTAGTGTCTTGTGTGTGTAAACAGTTAGTGGTGTGTCCGTGTAAACACAGTTAGTGTATTGTGTGTGTAAACACAGTTAGTGTCTTGTGCATGTAAACACAGTTAGTGTATTATGTGTAAACACAGTTAGTGTCTTTTGCATGTAAACACAGTTAGTGTATTGTGTGTGTAAACACAGTTAGTGTATTGTGTGTGTAAACACAGTGTCTTGTGCGTGTAAACACAGTTAGTGTATTGTGTGTGTAAACACAGTTAGTGTCTTGTGCGTGTCAACACAGTTAGTGTCTTGTGTGTGTAAACACAGTGTCTTGTGCGTGTCAACACAGTTAGTGTATTGTGTGTAAACACAGTTAGTGTATTGTGTGTGTAAACACAGTTAGTGTATTGTGCGTGTCAACACAGTTAGTGTATTGTGCGTGTAAACACAGTTAGTGTATTGTGTGTGTAAACACAGTTAGTGTCTTGTGCATGTAAACACAGTTAGTGTCTTGTGTGTGTAAACACAGTTAGTGTATTGTGTGTGTAAACACAGTTAGTGTCTTGTACATGTCAACACAGTTAGTGTATTGTGTGTAAACACAGTTAGTGTCTTGTGTGTGTAAACAGTGTCTTGTGTGTGTAAACACAGTTAGTGTATTGTGCGTGTAAACACAGTTAGTGTATTGTGCGTGTAAACATAGTTAGTGTCTTGTGTGTGTAAACACAGTTAGTGTCTTGTGTGTGTAAACACAGTTAGTGTATTGTGTGTGTAAACACAGTTAGTGTCTTGTGTGTGTAAACAGTGTCTTGTGTGTGTAAACACAGTTAGTGTATTGTGTGTAAACACAGTTAATGTCTTGTGTGTGTAAACATAGTTAGTGTCTTGTGTGTGTAAACACAGTTAGTGTCTTGTGTGTGTAAACACAGTTAGTGTATTGTGTGTGTAAACACAGTTAGTGTATTGTGTGTGTAAACACAGTTAGTGTCTTGTGTGTTCCTGAGCCTTGTTGTGTCATTCCTGGTGGTTCGTCTGACTGTGACTGAGATGGTTTTGAGTTTTCTGTTTCCTTGTGGATGAGCCACTGGTGTTTAAAGTGTGGAAGTTCTGGGAGTTCTGGGAGTTCTGGGAGTGTGTTTCTGACCTCAGAAGGCAAGCTGATCATCTCAGTATTGGTACAATCACTTCATAACAGAGCCAGTATTGACAGTAGATGGGGAACAGCGTTGTAGAAGCTTCTAAATGTAGTGTGCTAGACAAGAAGTTACCGTCTCCTGAGCAACAGCAAGGTTAGCATGAATGGCAAAGTTTAGAGTAAACTTCTTGTAGGGGATTCAAGGCCATTCGAAGTGAAGCAATCAAAAAGAACATCTAGATTACTGACGTGGTTCACCATGGTAACTTTTCATCCATCCTGCAATAGACCCATTGATTGAAGCACAGAGGTCAGGAACCATCCACTAGATGTTCTTTAACCTTCAGTTCAACACATACCACCCACCATGCACTAATCACACGGGTAACGCCAATCAGCAAATGAGCACAGCAAGGAAGAAGATTGATATTTTTCTGCCGTTAAAAAGGGATTTTTAAAGGGAATAAGACAAATGCCAGATAGGGAACATTTGAACAAACAAACTAGTATGAACAAGCTCATCAGTTCAGGGAGGGTTTGTGATCAGAGCATTTCACACAGGAAATCCAGCAAAGTTGCCTTCCCTCGTTACAGATCCTACAAATTGTTCATGAAATTCTTGCTGTGGTTACAAGATTCTCTGATGCATGACAGGAGGGTCATCATTTAAAAGGGTGGAAGTAAATCATGTGACCCAGTCCTAATAATAGTTTGGCGCTCACAAAACGCGGTGAAGTCATAACTGCTGTCCTGTCTCCCTAGAAAGGATAATGCAGTAAAAATCGCTTCTCTAGGCGGAGAAGACCACCTAGACCACCTTTGGTCTTCACTGTGGAGAAAACCACGGCCAAATCCAGGAAATAACAGGTCATTCTCGCACAATGCAGCAACAGCAGAAGGTTTTCCCTCTAGTCCAGGGTTAATTCTCAGCAATCAGGCAGAGGAGAAACACTTTCAACATTTTTATAACTAATGGCCTCACAAAGTCATGGATGGTGCACATCAGAGGGAGAGTTCCAGTTCTAAAGTCCGCTAAGGGAAGAGCGTGTCCTGCCAGGCCCGTCAACAGGAGGCCTGCTCGGTGTCGTAGATATTTGTAGCACCACAAGTCCCAAGGCCCATAAATCCAGGTGAAAAATTCACTACTGACCTGGAAGGTAACCAAAAGACGACTCTTGTGTCAGAAACCTCCATCCTTATGATGCATTGCACACACATGCTGCGGAGAGGAGAAAACCGGCACGGAGACAAACACACATCTGAGGGTGAGGCCGGTCCGTAATTACCCAGCCGGCAACAAAGAGAAAGGGGGAAGAAGCGCCTCGTTTAACAGTGACCTGTCTTTTTGGCACAGGAAGTGCCAAACACCCACGCCTTTGTTCCATTCTCCTTAGGCCACCCTCTCTATACAGACACCTAATTACTCTGCCCGCCATCCGAAACGCACCCGTCCAAAGAGTCCGATCGAAGGAAAGGAACAGGAAGGAATATTTGTGATCTTCACCATGATCAAAAAAAAGAGAGAAAAAAAGAGAAAAAGAGCAAAAAAAATTGCTAAAAGATAAAAGCTTTTTTTCTCCCATGTGACCCCTCCAAAACCCCCCCATCACCCCCCCCACCCCCGCCCGCCTCCTCCACGTGTGGCAGAAGTATGAAGGAAGACTACACTTTCCTCTCCCCCCCTTTTTCTCTCCTTTTTGATTTGAGCGGGAGAAAAAGCGTGTTTGTCCCTAATTAGCTTCCCTGGTTTCGCTTGCCTACAAGATTTTAATTATGATTGGGCGTAGTGGTGGATGTGGCAGAAATGCAGGGATGACATCAAGGCAGCGCTGGACCCAGCAGATAGGAGGCAGGCATTAGAAACAGCCTCGCAGCATGTGAAACTCTGTGAACCCCAGTGAATGGTACATGGGCACGTGTGGCTCCGCCCACCACGGCAGGACATGTGTGTTGGGTCACGTGAGCGTGCAAAGGCGCACGCACGAATGTGCCGGCAGTTTGGGCCACTCGGAAGCGCTCGCCGTGGACGGATATGTTTTTGGGACACCGAAAATGAAACTGACAGTTTGGAAAATGACTAAAGAAGAATGAAAGATCTGGCAATAAGCCCCCCATGGAAGCACCAGATCAAACACAGAACAAAGTTTTAGATCCATCAGCATTACCTGGCCGACAACAATGGGTTGATTTCTTTTTTTCTGCTGAGGTGTGATTCGCACAGCTTCAGATCACTTTATGTTTAACACGCCGGGCGTCTTTACTCTAAAACGCCGTGCTCTGCGCTGGCCTGGGGGACGTTGTGGCAGCGTCTCCGTTCGGTCCTGTTCTCTCGCCGGCGCCCACAGACCACTGAACCCTCTGACTCCAATAAAGCGCCTCCTCAGAGCTGTAATCAGAACGTGCTCCTCGTTTGACCCGCTCATTCTCACCTGCGCTCCCGGCGCAAAATGTCACTTCAGGGTAGGAGCAGCGACTACGCCGCTTTTACCTTCCCCCTCTTCCTCCCCTCTTCCTCCCCTCTTCCTCCTCTGCTGCTTCTTCTTCATTTTAATGGTTTCTCACATAATTTGTCTATATAAAGAGGCTTTCAAATCCAAAAGAAAAGAAACAAATCACTATCTGAAGTCTCACAGGGCACCGCATAATGGTGACATTCATATTCCTGTTAGGATTCAATAAAAATGGACTTATTTAAACCAGTGAGACGATAACACACACAAACACAAACACACACACACACACACATTTTGAACTGAGCAGAGGACCTCCTGATCAATTCATAAACAAATTACTCTTCAAGAAAGAGCCTAGTCAGTGTGTAAATATAATACCATGTCACCATGTAAGTCCCAGTCAGAAATGAGTAAGGCGGAACCACACACGGAGGGGAGGGCGTTGTTATTCAAATTTCTCTATTGCATTTGCACTTACAAGGCACCAGCTGGTTGCCCCGATTTCTAATTGGACGTTCAGCAGGGATCCGTTTCCTGATTGGGCGTGTTGTGCACAGCTAAATACACATGGCGCGATCAGCAGGTCGGGGAACTGCAATCGAAGCAGCTTCTTGCCACTTTCGTGAACAACACAGTCTCTCTTTACACCAGAAGAAAGGATGGCTCCCGAGACCTTGGAGACGGAAGCAGTGTGAGGTGTTTATGGAGTGCTTTCCTATGTATTGGTACCAACCCTTAGAATGCCAGCCAGCAGTTTGAGAGAGCGTGGTGTACAACACAATCCTTCTGCTGCAGCACGAGTACTCTGTTTGAATAACATCTTTTACCTTTTACCTTAGTTTGTTTAGCCCTATTTTCTTCATTTATTCACTGCATGAACGGGCATTATTCAGTGGACCTGGATGAGCGGAGGGGCATGTGCCCCCAGTACGAGCACTGAAAGATCACGGACGTGCGTTTTATTGTAATCTCCACAGAAAGACGAGACGGACGTTGGGGTGTCTGCGTAGCAGCGCCTCGGTGCTTGTAGCTCGCTGTTTCTGTTGATCCCAGGGCCCAAACCGCATTCTGCTTGATAGATGCCGATAGCGCAGGCGACACGGGTTTCCTTCTGCAGGATAGCAACAGCGCCAGAGATCTCCAGATATTCCCAGCACTCCCCGCTCGCATAAACATGTGACACATGTGACCGATTGCTAGGTGCACACCACGGTAATCAAGCACGTTTAACCTGCGTTATGTCTTCTCTAAGCGGCATTCACACGAACATTGCGATGTAAGAGGCTAGCCAATAGGGGACTAGTTTGCACACAATTGTAGTCTTTGTGAACTAACAGAAAACCTGGCATAAATCATTTAGCTGACCAAGCCAAAGTGATAAGTTCATCTTTAACCTTTTATATTTATATGTATATATCTTTTTATATTTATATGTATTATATGTAAATACTCAGGAAGAGCAAGGTATAAATAATATTCTGGTGGGCTTACTTGAACTCAATTTTGAGTCTGTGTACCAGGGTTATTCCTGAAATAATGTTTTACACACACAAGCAAACCAATCACCAGACAAACAAAGACACACACTAAAATAGTTATATTTCCAGTCCTCGTTTATAGTCCGTGGTTCACCATTGCTTCACAGTTGTACTTTACTTTTCTTCCCCAAGCTAGTACAAATATGTGAAGAATAGAAAAAAACCTGCACTGTATGATACTGCTGTCGGCACCGTCTTTAAACATGAGAATTTTGAACTGCTCTGAGATGTGTTTAATTAATTCACATTAAAACAAAAGCCTTTCTTGGCGACAGATATAGAGATGAAACCGCAGATACAGGCATCCATTGTAGACGGAGTTCTAAATGCGGTCCTTGTATTTGATGAAGTGTGCACAACATCGCCGCCTAGGTGTCACGGAAAATACTGTACTGGGCTGCGCATTCCTCACACTCAGAACGAGGCTGACTTGCGATTAGGAAGTCGGTCCGCATTCCACCTCATTCATGCCGTGGAGACACTTCAGACTTGGAAAGTGAGCGCGGAGCCTTTGGACGAATCAGGACGTTGCTAAGAAAAATGCACACAAGTTTAAGGTTTTAAATATGGCAAGGACGACAACGCTGACGACTGATAACTCACGTAAGTAACGCGCAGTATTTACACGTAGGCAAGACTTTTTGGGACCGTTTTTTTTTCTTGGTCAGAAAAGAATTATTTTGGAGATCTTGCTTCCAGTTCTGTCATACACTGTTCTTCTGCGCCTTGCGTGTTAGCATCTGATTGCGACAGTGGAACCAAGAAATGCATATTTAAGTAGGATTGTGACATCTCGCTGGTCATTAACTGACGCATTGTAGCTGTAGGCTTCCCCGGCGTCGTGTAGCGGTAGTGGTCTGCTGGAGAAGGTCCATGCTTATTAAGAGAAACTTGGTCATTGTTCTTCTTGGTTTAATAGCAAAACCGAAGCAAGTAACAACACAGAGGTTGTGCATAATGGGCCGTTCTCACACTGGAGTGTTCATTTTAGGGTAAGACGCATACCCTAAATGTGTCGGGAAAGGAGGAGATTTTGCAGTCTGTGTTAGATGCGAGTGGTAAGGTTTCACGCTATTTATTTATTATGAGAAAACACATCTGGCTTAATGGCAAGAAAGATCGGGTGCTGAATTTTCCAGCGCGGACTCCGGGCTCACATTCTAAGCGCTAAGTTTCTCTACGCAGCCTTCTGTGGAGTATTTCACTCTTGTTTATACAGTGTGTGTGGGATGCCAGCATTCAAAATCTTAAGAGACGCTCGGGAGAAAATCAAGACAACTGGATGTGGGTTAAAATGTGGGCTAGTGGAAGGAACGTGACGGAGCCAGCTTGGGGAAACCGAAGATTTCACAGAGATGCAATAACATTAGCGAGGTTATTCAACAGATAGTGGTTCCTTATTATTGCATTCGTTTTTTTTTCGTTACGTGTAGTGACTGCACGGCCATGCGTAATTTAACGGTTCAATTTGATTCCTTGTTCCGTCAACCCCTTTAAACCGTTTTAACCAACTTGGTGGTGGTCTTCGTGGCAAGTGCGTTATTGCTTTAATAGTGGTATATAATATTCTTTAATAGTGGTAGGTTAACTGGTAACGTTGCGCTATAGGTGAGAATTTGAGAGCAACACGTCCAGCTCACGTCCAGAGTTTGTAGCGCAGAACCTGTGCATTTTTCGCTCGAAGTATTGAACTAGGTTTATTATAATCTCCTTTTTTGCGGAAAATATCAGGTACTCCAGTTCTGATAATGTGGATGCCAAACCTCAGTATTTCTCGGCAGGAGTCTGCACACTCCTGAACCTCATTGCCCTACTTTTTAAAAGATGTAATGACCAGCCAGATACGGGCATTGATTTAGGCAGAGAACTGATCTCGATTAAGCACGTGAGGAATAGACGGCGCAGGGATGTGACCGAGGCTCCGACTATTTGAGCGCGCGGTAATCGTTCTTCAACCGGTTGCAGTCATCGTTAATCAGAGCTCTCGCGGTTGGAGAAAAGCCATACGCCTTGCGTTTATCCACTTCAGAGCAGGCGATCTATCTTGACTAAAAGATATGTTTTACGGGTCAAACGTCTGCGCAATTCTAATTAGATTATCATCAAATTATTCACGTTGGTCATCGCGTAGACCCCTACGTGAAACGGACAGGTTTCCCGCGCTTGCTGACGGAACCCAATTGTTTAAAACACTCCAAGGTAGTTTTATGTTGCGAGTCCCATATTAATCATATTTAAGTCAAGACTTTTCAGAGTCTCCTTTAGTAATTTAAAGAAAAAAAATAGATTTTTAATATCCGGAAAGTCTATAAGGTGCTGTACAACCAATAGTTACTATAGGCTAAATAATTTTAAATGAAGACGGTGTGATGGAGTTATCTAATAACGGCGTATACGTTTTAGAAACACCCCCGGTTCCTTCTTGGTGGCCTCGTGTGCGGGGAAACAAACTAATTCCGTGCCAAAATAATCTGTTTCAACTGTATGATCTGTGAATTCTTGCCGGCGCTGTGATTGACAGCTATTTTAAATGCCCCTGACAGCTTCACCTTCGAGCTTGTCAGTGTCCCCTCCTCACGAGCCGCGCTGCCGGTGAGGCGGGCAGCGGGTTACGTTCAGACGCGAGACACTCGGTCACGGCAGCCTCCCGCGGCGCCGCGTGATACGTAAGCATGAAGAAAAACAAAAAAACAAAAGGGAACGTACGCTGCGAAATAAAGGAAAAAAGATGAAAACGTGGGTATATTAAAATCACACCTCAATGCGCCTTGTTTGTTTTTTAAAGACGGGTTTAAGACGGAGTATACTTCATTTGCTTTTTAATTTGCTTAAAAGTCACTGGTAGGGCACGCGGAACGCCGTTAGATTCGGTTTATCACGAGACAAAAACTATTTAATTTACAACCCCAGTGAATTACAGCAGATCTCTTTGTTCCAAATCTTCCGAGACTTCAAACTGACACATCTCTGAAGATGAACCAGGCCTGGGGTGTTTTGAATTTTGTCGGTATCAGATCTGAGGGAAAGATAATGAAATTATATCTCCCCTCAATTTTTTATATCTGTCTGTCTGACTGTCCATCTGTCTGTCTGTTGAAGGGGGTGTGTGTGTGTGTGTGTGTGTGTGTGTGTTGGGGGGGGGGCAGATGGTGCTTGCTTACCACTGAGAATATGAAAATGTACATCGTCTTACATGGTATTACATGTCTGTTTGCTCTAAGGTAAAACAGTCTGACCAGATATATGTGGATCACAGATTTGTGTGAACGTGATGTTACTCTTTAGAGCTAAGTTTCTGTGCTTTCCTATTCAGAGTTATGATGGGGGTTGTTTGATGGGGCGAAGGGTCACGGAGTCACTGCTTCCTGTGTTTATTAGGACATCAGTCCAGACAGGAAGAACTTCTCTGTTTTGTCCAGTTGCTGGAGGCTATGGCACTGAACAGCACATCAGCACAGACTCAACCGAGTTTTAAAACACTCTCTTGAGTGTTTAGTCTCGTTTGTACCCCCTCCTGTACAGTTCCTTTCATGTGAACCTCATACAGCCACTCTAAGCTTTAACTACGCGCCCTGCGTTTGCGGTCCGTCATGTATCCAAGCCTTGCAGTCGTTAACAAACCTGCTGTGGACTGACCTCTCTCTCTCTCTCTCTCTCTCTCTCTCTCGCTCTCTCTCTCTCTCTCTCTGCGTAAAACGCAAAAAATCCGAGCAAACCACTAACGTAAGAGTCGCGCTGCACGTCCGTGTGGATGAGAACCCCTCGAAAAAACGAAGTCCAGCGCACTCCTGCTAGCGCCGGCGTCTCCGGATCAGTTGGCCGGTTTAGTTTTACATGGGCGTCATTAGCTGTGAGTAGTAGGGCTGCTCGATGGGGCCTCTGTCCACTCCTCCTCTCTCCGCTTCCAGGACGCCACATCGTCTCTCTGCCCTTATCAGCGGCGGGATCCGATCGATGCTATCCGCCATCTGCTCGTGCGGGGGCTCCTTACTGTCACAGTCTATAGTACCTTCGTTGTCTCTTACCGGCGGCACAGGATAGCTTAGTCACGCACCTTGAAACAGAGTGTGTGTGTGTGTGTGTGTGTGTGTGTGTGTGTGTGTGTGTGTGAAGAAACAGGTCTGTATGCTTCGCAGCCAAAGCAGTCGTTAAGTGTGTTCTTAGCCGCTGCAGTGATGTGCCTTTCTGATAGCTGCTAGCTTAGCGGGGCATCTTCAGGGCTGGTGTGGAGGAAGAAGACTGAAGGCGAAACCAGATCTACCCCCCCCCACACACACACACACTTCTTTTTTTTCCTTTTCTCGAAGGCCAGCAGTATTTCATATTCTGCTAAATTTGTTTGTAAGAGTTTTGTGTGTTCAGAGCTCTCGGTTGCGACGTGGAGAGGAAGCTTTGCTTCGGGCACTGAGAATGTTTTGAACAAAAACAACCCCACAGAGCTGTGTGTGGTATGGGGTTTGTTGCGTATGTGTCCAAGGTTTTCCTCACCCCTCCCCCTCCTTCGTGTGTGTGTGTGTGTGTGTGTGTGTGTGCATATGTGTTTTGTTTTATTTGTTGCTTTCCCCTTTGGTGACTGTTTCTCTGTTAGACGACTGTGCTTAAGTCATTTTTACTAATGTTTAGTTCGTGTTTGAGGTTTATGGTCCAGAGCGTCTTATCTCAAACACAGACTATTTACTGTGTATTTCTCTTTATTTTTTCAGACTTCCCTGGTTAGATAGAGCAGTTGAAGAACTCCTTCAGGCAGCTGTGCAGTGTATACTGAGAGCAGGGTAAATAATGCAGGAGCTTCACCCTGTGGCTTGTAAGTAAGATGAACAGTGAAGGGGATGTGAGAGAACCACACCCCCTGGAGACAGAAGGCCTGCCCACCCTCGCAGTCCCCGTGACAACCAGATCAGCGTGTCATTGTCGTTCGGTGATCAGGCCGAGGGGGGGGGGGGGGGGGGGGGGGCTTGAGTTAGGGTTCGGTGCCACGGGTGTCCTCCATTTAGCATGAAGAGAAGGGTGAAGTCAGGATGGTAGCGTTCAGTAATCGCTTAATTAATAGCTCGTTAAAAGATGTGAATGAAAGTATCGATCTGTCCCTGGGTTGGGGGGGGGGGGCAGCGTTCACTCGGCAGGTTTATGCAGGGGGAGCAGTGCGTGTTATGACTCTCCTTCTCCATCTCGTCTCATTTAGTCTCATTTGTCTCCCGCGATGCGTCCCTGTCTTCTGCGAATGGGAGTCAATCAACCCCGTTGATGTCTTCTTGTTGCTTTCTATGCTCTTTCACTCAGGAGGGATTTTGTGTGAATGCGATAGATAATGGCGATAGATAATGGCCAGGCTGTGATTCAGGCTAACCGGATAGAGGTTGCCCTGGATTCTGGTTCCGTACTCCCATTTCTGTTTTGGATGTTTAGTATTAGGCTTATAGATGCGAGGTTATCAATCTGAAGGCTTTAGGGTGGCACACGCCTCGCGGGCGACCCGGGTGTGCGGCTCGGCGCCATTGATTTGTGCAGTGGATTTGCTTGTCATCAGACATTGTCGCAAGGAAGTTTTAGAATGGCAAAGAGAATCTCCCTCTGAGGAAAGGTGAGAACTTCAGCTTATAGGTATGTTGTAGCTCATGGCTTCATTCATGCAGTGCCATTAATAACGGTCAGTGGTACTATCATTGTACCAAGTGGCATTCATCATTATCCATTGACCAGCAGGACCAGTATGAGTATGGGCACCATGTTGGGCATGGGGAACATGGGTAATGGAGTCCTGCTCCTACTGCAGGGCCCCTAGCAAGGCCCTTGTACCCCAATTGGTCAAGTATTTTATGGATAAAAGTGTCTGTTAAATGCCTGAAAATAAACGAATCCATGGACCAGTCCAAGGATCATACTGTTATTTCTTTTTTCCCTCCCAATGTGTCGCTTTACAGAACCGCAGAAAACTACTGGGTCCAGTTGGGTTTTGATTTAGAACTCTACATTCCCATTTTTGCAGTCCAGGATGAGGAGGACCTCGGGCCTGTGCGTTGTACCGTGGCGGGCTTGTCCGTTGCTCGAGGAACAGGCGCTATGCGAGTGTGTGAAAGAGTTAAGTGGATGCGCAAAGTGAGGTGACACATTCCCTTATCCAGTAGACCTGCTTGACCTGAGACCCAGTAGGGGGGCTTTGACGAGGGGGCCTCCCTTTCACTGCAGTTGTGTCAGGTTCATAGCAGGACCGCAGCCTTTTAGCTGGGTTGGTGTGTCCCTCTGATAGCGGAGCAGACGAGGTAATGAAAAGGACTGCAGTTCATCCAGGACTGTGTGAACTAAAGACAAGTCTGAGAATGGGCCTGGGACAGTTCTAGGACAGCTCTTAGACAGGATTGGGAAGGTTCTGGGACTATCCTGGGACAGATCTGAGCTGGGCCCGGGACAGTCCTGGAATGCGCCTAGGACAGCCCTGGGACAGTTGTAGGACAGCCCTGGGACAGTTGTAGAACAGCCCTGGGACAGTTCTGAGCTGGGCCTGGGAGACTTTCTTTGAAAGCACCAGTGTTGATGAAGGCCATAATGGCACAGTCTTGAACTCCTGAGTGGGCACATCAGTGGAGGTAAATTGCAAAAAGAATTTTTTGAACTGGAAATAACTGAAAAATGTCATTTGATTTTAGAATGCCTGACAATATAAATCTCAATATAGTGTGTCTGTCTCTCTGTCTCTCTGTCTGTCTGTCTTCGTCTGTCTCGTATCTCTCTCTCTGTATCTTTCAGAATGTTTGAGGCTGCCTGGTGTGATCTGTTTGCTAATGCTTTATTGTTCATTGGCCAGTGAGATTCCTTATAAACATCTCATTGTAGCCATTCTCTCTCTCTCTCTCTCTCTCTGTCTCTCTTTGTCTGTCTCTCTCTCTGTCTCTCTCTCCTTTTCTTCCTCTCTGCCCCACTTGTCTGAGTGGCTGTCTCTGGAAATGATTACTGTGCCACACCAATGAACAGGCTTCACTGTCATGGGTCGTGGGCAGGGGTCATGGGTCAAATTCCTCTCCCCAGCGGTATTTGTTTCACACGCTTCGCCGCCGAACCTCGGGTCTCCAACAAGGGGACGGATGTGGTGCATATATCCCGGCCCGTGTAGCGTTAGCGCGCAGTCGCTGCTCCGCGTTCGTGCCGCACGGCGGCGCGTGTCAGGTGCCCCGCCCCATTTCGTAGCACCGTCTCCAGGCTGGTTTTTAAGGGCTTCGTCGTTTCTGCCGGAGTCTGCGACGCTTGGCGTGAACACAGGCTGGTTTGTTTTCCTGCGCCGATGCCTTCACACTTTCTTTTTCGGAGGTTTGAGTCGTCAGCGTGTGGGGAGACGCGCACCACTTTTGACTATTAGATGTGTTTTCGTTGTCATGTCTCTTGATGGTACCTCCCAGAACATCCTTCTAGTGGATACAAATAAACACCCTGCTGTAAACAACTTCCCTCAACAGAGAAATGCACTACCTCACGTCATTCCTGCACAGAACACTAGTAACCTTGCTCATAACCGAACAGGCAGAAGTCGTTAAAAAGTATATTTTATTCTAAAACGACATTGGGCACATATATATTTTTAAATACACAGGAAACCGAAAGCTGCGTTGATGTTTGTTATTAAACTTACAAGCTACCTGTCTTGGCAGAGTTCCAAAACACAGCGTTGCGTCTCGCAGTGACACGTGTTATTTTTGTGCTCCCTTGTGTCATTGGAGGTTTTTCTCAGCTTGCCCTGCACCTCACTGGAGGTGGGGGGAGGAGAGGGGAGGTGGGGGGCAGGCGTGCGAGGCCGTGGCAGAGTTGTTGCCGCCTGACTGTACGGGCCCGCGGACTGAGGGCTACGCGGCGTCCTCTCTGTGTAGGCAGCTGTTGTGGGTAGGAATCCTTCTCTGCGCGAGGGGCCTTTTGTGAAGCCCAGCAGATGCCGGAGGCTTTGAGAGCTAAGTGGGAATGCTCCGGATGACTTTGAGGAGAATGAGCTGTGCTGAGACTTGGAGTTGTGCCCAGCGCAGTGTGTGGATCTCCCTCTCTCCAACGGGCCGCCTGTGTGGAGTGCACGGCTGCTGTGTGGAGGGGGTGTGAGCTTTTGCATAGTTTTTGGGGGGTGTGTGTGTGAGTGTGTTTGAGGCTGAGAGAGAGATGTGTGTGTGAGAGTGTGTGTGTGTGTGTGTGTGAGTGAGGGAGAAAGAAGTGGCTGGCTTCTGGTAAGAAGGAATGACTGTATAAGCTCTGTCAGGGTGTTTGCCTGCATCACCATTTGTTGAGGGAGAACGTGGCCAGTGAACGTGTGGGTTAATAGCTGGATTGACTGGCTCACGGCAGGTGTGTGTCTGAGTGTGTGAGAGTAAAGGAGCATGCCAGCACAGTTGTGTTTGACAATGAGGGGTCAGTGTATAATTGAGAGTGTGATCCTCTTGAGTTTGGTATTTGTAGCCGTGGTGGTTCTGCCAACCTTCTGCAGTTCTCACAGATGTCTCCTCCCAGAGAAGAGTGGTTGGTTATAGTTGGCCTTCCTGGTAATGATCTAAAGTCCTCATATCATATCAACACCAGTATTGGTGTGAGTGTGTGTGAGTGTGTGTATGCATGGACAGAAATACACTTGTGCGCTGGTCTTGGGCCTTAACACGCAGTCTGAGTGTGAGTGTGCTTCTCGTGCCATTCGGGGTGATGAACCTCTCTGTAGTGGACATCTGGAAGCTTGGGGGTGTCCCCGCGCCTGAAAATGGGACACAAAACTGGGACTGAGTCCATGGTTGCGTGGAGGAGAAAGGACTAACTGTCCAGAAATAGGGCTCATGGACACATGAAACGTCCGGAGAGGATTTAGGGAAAATCTGGACTGCTGAAATACCCCCCATAATTAGTGAAAAAGTCGTTTTTCAACCACCAACAGTTATTGTTCTGAGTTGCGTTGGTCTTAAGAACTGGACAGGAACTCGCACGACTGCTATGCCGATTTGGTCTGTTGCGTTTGGTGTGCTGTGCAATTTAGTTTACCTGTCACCTTCCACCTGTTGGGGAAAGTCGCCGTCAACTGTCAAACTGGAAACTGCGCTTGGCCAGAAGGTGGCGCTCACCAGCTCTCCTGCCCTGCTGCCGGATCCGTGTCCCTGCGACAGGCACGTTGGTGTTGGGAGGAGCGCGGTAGCAACGCCCATACGCCTCTTTTGTGGAACGCGGACGTGTGTTTCGGGCTCCGCTCCGCCTCGGGACATGGCGGGACATGGCGGGACGCGGTCTCGCTCACTGGCGTGCCGGGTCAGGACGCCGGGGCTCCGGGTGGCCCACTCCTCACAGCGCCCGCCGGAGGGGACGGGGGTTTGGATCGCTCGGCCTCCTTGCTCACGTTTCGACAGCTTCCTGCACGTTTAATGAGGAATTTCATTTCTATTAAAGATGCAAATGTAGCCTTTACACACACACACACACACACACACCCCCACACACACACACACACACACACACACACACACACACACATCCCCCCACACCCCTTACACACACACACACACACACACACACACACACACCCACCCCACCCCCTACACACACACACACACACACACACCCCCCCCACCCCTACACACACACACACATACCCGCACGCACACACACACAGCTTCTTTGTTAAGTGACATATTCAAAAGCACTTGCTGTGTGTATAACACTTTATGTTTATGAGGTATGTTATGAATGGATGGTTCTTGGGAAGTGAAAGGAGGATGAGTGGTAGGGAAAACTGTGTAGCTCAGCACACACACACACACACACACACCCTACACTCACACACACACACACACTCTTTCTGGAGGTAAATAGGCCAGCGGCTGCCTGGCTGTTTGATGACGTGAACCAGATGGAATGAGCTCCGTGTTGGGAGGGCACGTGCTCCAGCACACGGTTACGAGAGCTGAAGTCTTTATGCTTTTGTGTTTGTTTTTTTGCCTTTTTCCCCCTGCGGTCCAGAGCCTTCCAGCCATAATCAGCAGCGTTTGCTCAAGCCATCAGTGCAGCAGAGTTTAGAAGTGGAATTTGCCGTAGATAATCTGTGCTGGCTCAGCGATGCTGTTGTCATAAATGGCGCAATTATAACAATCGCCTCGATCTGAGCGCGCCTGGTTCGAAAATGTCTGCCGGACCCTTTGATCCGGGATGGCGTCTGGCTGCAGACAGGAGTCTGCAAACGGCAGGCGAGCCTGCGTGAGGTGCGAATGGAAATGAATCCGGGCTTCCCGCGGGGGGAGAGAGCGTCGTGTTGCAGGCCGACGCTGAGGCCCGGCCGGTTTTACTGCTGCTGTGGGGTCTGCAGGGTACTGGAGGTAACGGTGGGCGATCCATAAACGCGCCCGGGGACTCGGCCGGATCGCTTGCTTCTTCACTCGTGACGGTTGTTATGCCGACCCTGCCTTGCCAGTGGCGTGGGTGGGGTTAAACGCAGGCCCCCCCCGAAACTCACCGATGGAGGCGGCGTTTTACAGCCAGCCGTTTGCCTTAATGGCCGCTCCCTCGGAGAAGAGAGGCTGCCGCGCTATCATCGCTCACAGTTTACGCCCTCGTGGACTCTGATCACTCTGCGGTCGTATGTGCTGGTTTTAGCCCCGCCGTGCTGTGCTCCGGACAGTAGCCCATGTCCACTCACGGCAGTAAAGCGGCTTCAGACGGCGCGGCCCGCGAGCGGCAGCGCGGTAAACGCAGGCGGCCGTTTGAGTGCCCTTTATGAGCCTTTCGCACACACGTCTCGTCTAGCTGCTGTATAGATAACACTGCTAAACGAGCTGTCCTTGTTACGCAATGGCGCCTCTCCTGACATGCTTGGGATCCGCACGTGGCCGTGCTGCGGTCCGAACCCTGCCTGTGCAGCGGAGGGGATGCGCGGGTCAGAGGGTCAGCGGGTCAGCGGGTCACACACTAGGCTGTGACATCATCAATGGAGGGCACTGTTCTAGGTCTTTGGCACCAGTGAGAGTGTGACAGGCCCTCTGCACAAACGCCCTCTCTGTGCCGCCCGGCTGTCCCAAGACACCAGAGCAACGCCCGCGGCATGCCTGTCAGTCAAACACCGGCAGCACCCTGACTCCACCCTCCACCGCTGTGTGGGAGGGGCCTTGGGTGTCATAATGGGGCAGGGTTGAATTCAGTTACGTTTTTGTTATCCTGCATTGTTGAACGTGGCGGCTTGACTGTGGAGAGATGGTGGACAAGTATGACTCTCTATCTTCACAGCCCAGTCTGCCTGACTCCCTCTCAGGTTACCGTGGCGATCTGGCCAACGGTTTCCTTTCTGATGTTCCAAATTGTGCACAGCTGCCCTTGCTGAGGAACTGCATCTGAAATGTCATGCCTTGTTGCTGCTAGCTTCAGTGCCATCTCTCTCTCTCTCTCCTCTGCTTCTCTATCTCTCTCTCTCTCTCCCCTCTGTTTCTCTCCTCTCTGCCTCTACTTCTCTCTCTCTGTCTCTCTCTCTCTCCCTCTCTCTCTACCCCCCCTCTCTCTCTCTTTCGGCTCCTTTGGTGATTGAGAAGCACCCTGAGACCTGAGCGGGCTGTTCGGGTCTCCGTGGCGACACACTACAGCGTTATGCCGCATCACACCGCCGCCCTCATCTGAGATTTAGCTCCTCGCCGCTCACGCCGATGATGCGACAACAGCGACACACTGCAACTGTCATATTACCTCCCGTCAGCAACGCTGAGACAGAGTGCTGTTTGTGAACTCTGCCTCCAGAGTCGTCCCCTGCTAGTAAACAAGCCGTTGTTCCTCCCATCATCGCCTCTCTGAGTCACCGTGTGGGAAGCCCAGCTGGGACTGTTATCCCTCTTTTAAATTGGAAGTTAAATCGAGCCGATCTCATCGTGGTACCTTTGGCATGAACTGTAATGAACAAGAGGTTTTATTCTCATGGTTTATCTGATACAGTTGCGGTCGCCGCAGACGTTGATGGTTTTGTGGAGAGAGCGACCTGCGCCCGTTCATGTGGCGTCCGCCGTCCTCACTGTCTGATGTGGCGTCCGCCGTCCTCACTGTCCCGCGTTTAGCAGATCCTCCTCCTTATATTCCAGCTGCCTCGCCGTCCCGCGTTTCTCCGCGTCCTGAGTCACAAGCAGCCTGTTATGCTGGTGAATCTGACGGCTTTGCGAGACGCGTCTGACGTTAAGAGGGCTGCATGTATCGACGCAGGAGGATTATTACAGAGCGATAAAGAGAGAGGGAGAAGGATAGAGATAGAGTGATGGACAGAGAGCCAGAGAGAGAGAAGGAGAGGGATAGAGTGGAGGAACTAGGTGTGTGGAAGGCCACTTCGAAGGTCCCGTGTGTTGGACCATTGCATGCGTGTGGCGACCCCCCCCCCCGCTGCTGTGAGGAGTGACCTCCGCGGTAAAGACGCTCCTCCCATGCGTTTGGCTTGAGCTCGTGCCGTCTGGCCCTCATTGACATGCCGCGGGTGGCGGCGGCCTGGAAGGCTGTGTCCGCCACACATCATCTCTGCCAGCAGGGTTAGCCAACCGAGACCTGCCCTGCCAGCCCCGCCCACTTCAGGGGATTTATCGCCTGCTTCCTGCTGGCATTCTGCGCTGTAAAGTCATACCTGCAATCTTGAAATGCGGCTTCACCTTTGGCTTCCTGTGCGTGCTTACATCTACGTGTCCTGATTGTCCTGGTCTGGTTCTTTAATTCCTTCCTGCGCTCTTTAGAGGCACGGGGAACTTTTACCCCAGGCACGGGGAACTTTTACCTCAGGCACGGGGAACTTTTACCTCAGGCACGGGGAACTTTTACCTCAGGGACGGGGAACATTTACCCCAGGGACGGTGAACATTTACCCTAGGCACGGGGAACTCTTACCCCAGGCACGGGGAACTGGCACGCCAGAGAGACATCCTGGCTAAATGGAGCAGTTTGTCATTTAGATGGATATTCGAGTCAGCAAACATCCCACCCAACGGTCCTTTGATGCCCTTCTAACAGTTTTTTGGATGCGTGTCTTTGTCCCAGATGAATAAAAGCACTTCCAGCCTAGTGTGTGTTCTTCTATTATAGGTTCGGCTCTAGTAAACGCAGTTTGACGCATGTTGTCAAGCTCTTTGGTTTATTTGTTGCTTATTTATACTCATAATTATTAGTTGCTACCTCAAGGAATTACTGTAATGGCCTCATTCTGTGTGGATTACTACCAAATATTACTGAGGGACCCAGCATGGCTAAGGCGTGTTAGCACAGCAGGCAGTGGCCTGAGAACAGGACCTAGCACACACAGGCTACGGGGGGCGTGTTGGATAGACGCGTTTTTGTGTGCTTGATCTTACCACTAATGGTGTGTGTGTGTGTGAGCATGAGAGTAAATACGTGGCCGAATGAGAGAATGTGTGGCCAGGACGGGTGCTGGGCGGTGGACCTGAGCCCCGGGCAGACAGATCCTCCATTTCTCCAGGCTGCTGAAGTGAGATCAGTATCATCTTCCACACAGCGCTGCTACTGTTGAGCGTAGTGCACAAGTTCAGGGAGCAGACGGGCACCGCTGCTGGGTAGATACACGGCCCTAGTCCACTTGGTCTGAAGCGCCTCAGTGTTTAATAGTTCCTTCCCACACACACACACACACACACACACACACACACCGTAGGCTCATCCAGCCGGCTCAGCATCACTCTGAGGTCATTAGATTTCAGTAATAGGAGTTCTGATGGGTCTCGGCCTTCCCTGTGATGGAGCTGCCGGTGGCGTCAGGGTGTGGGATCTGCAAACCCCGCCCATTCTTGAAGAGTCCAGGGGAAGAGCTTTTGCTTTACGTGGGTTACGTTCAGTAGAGCTGAAATAAAAGGCTTTTCAGGGCGTTTCAGGGTCCTGTGGCTCAAGCTGACTGGTTCAAATAGCCCATTCTGTTGCCCCCCTCCTGAGCTGGTAAACCACGTCCACCACCCCCCAGGTCCAGGTTGCCCCAGTGCAGATTGCATAAACCCTAAAATGGTGCAGCGAGGTCAATCAGCAGTGTTTGTTTTGTGGCTTGCCCACCCTTGATGATTTCCAGATTGAAACGCTCATTAAACATTGTATAGGATTCTCCCTGGGGCCCCACTGTAATATATTAATGCTTATGTATTATGAGTTGTTCTTCTTCTTGTGGTTGGCAGAGCTTGTAAAACCCTTGAAAATCAATAACTAATGTTCTGTTCTCTTCTTGCTGGATCTCCTGCTGTGTCCCCCAACCTGTTTCTTTATTTATTTATTTGTTTTTGTTTTTTTTGCAGGGCTGGAGGCCATGGTACTGCAGATGATGGTGTAGAAGACATCTCCGCAAGCAAAAGTGAGTGAGAGAGTGCGAGTGAGAGAGCACAGAGGACACTGGGTCAAAAAGACTCTCTCCTCACTTCCCACTGACATACGTGCTCAGTGTTTCTAGCACATCCTCAGCAAGGTGAAGCCCACCTTGGACGTCTGCTTCCCAACAGAGTGATTCCAAACATGTTTCGGTACAATATGGGGCCTTGTGCCGGCCCTCTACATGGGGCCTTCCATGTCCTGCTCTATGTCCTGCTCTTCCTCACTTTCTCCTGTCAGAGTGGGACGCCAGAAGTGGCCCTCCCTACCTTCCGAACCTTCTCCCCGCCCGAGGGGGGTCTCACGCACCTGGTCGTCCATAACAAAACGGGCGAGGTTTACGTCGGCGCCGTCAACTGGATCTACAAGCTCGCCGGGAACCTGACGAAGCTGCGCAGCCACGTGACGGGGCCTGTGGTGGACAACGAGAAGTGCTACCCGCCGCCGGGGGTCCAGTCGTGCCCCCACGAGCTGTCCCAGACCAACAACGTCAACAAGCTGCTGCTACTTGACCCGGGGCAGAACCGCCTCATCGCCTGCGGCAGCACGTCGCAGGGCATCTGCCAGTTCCTGCGCCTGGATGACCTCTTCAAGCTGGGCGAGCCGCACCACCGCAAGGAGCACTACCTGTCCAGCGTGGCGGAGGCGGCCACCATGTCCGGGGTGGTGATCGGCGGCCCGCAGGGCGTGAGCAGCGGGAAGCTGTTCGTGGGCACGCCCATCGAAGGCAAATCGGAGTACTTCCCCACGCTCTCCAGCCGCAAGCTTATGGCCAACGAGGAGAACGCGGACATGTTCAGCTTCGTGTACCAGGACGAGTTTGTCTCCTCCCAGCTGAAGATCCCGTCGGACACCCTCTCCAAGTTCCCCGCGTTCGACATCTACTACGTTTATGGCTTCAGCAGCGAGCAGTTCATCTACTACCTGACGCTGCAGCTGGACACGCAGCTCACCTCCCCCGATGCCAGTGGAGAGCAGTTCTTCACCTCCAAGATCGTGCGCCTCTGCGTGGACGACCCCAAGTTCTACTCGTACGTGGAGTTCCCCGTCGGCTGCACCAAAGACGGAGTGGAGTACCGTTTGGTCCAGGACGCCTACCTCGCCCGGCCCGGCGCCAGACTGGCTCGCTCTCTTGGCATCTCCGAGCGGGAGGAGGTGCTGTTCACCGTCTTCGCCCAGGGGCAGAAGAACCGGGCCAAGCCGCCCAAGGAGACGGCCCTGTGCCTGTTCACCCTGCGCAGGATCAAAGAGAAGATCAAGGAGAGGATCCAGTCCTGCTACCGTGGGGAGGGGAAGCTCTCTCTGCCTTGGCTTCTCAACAAGGAACTGGCCTGTATCAATTCGGTGAGTTGCTCCGCTTATTCACGGGGTCGCACCACAAGAACGGCGGCGTTGACCTGTTATCTGCAGCGTTCGGTTCACCTCTGCGCTGCGGCGAGAAGCTGATGGTTCTGATAGTTCCGTACTCGGGCTGGCGCTTGTGTGGAGGGACTTCACGCCGTGGTGTGAAGGCAGACGGAGTGTTTTATAGACAGAGAACACGCTGAGGGAATGAATAACGTTTATTAGTGCTTGTGCAGCCTTGTGTCTTAATGCTGGGTAGCTGCAATATTGAAAGGAAGGTCATGAGGCAGTCTGCTTGGGTGTGTGTGTGTGTGTGTGTGTGTGTGTGTGTGTGTGTGTGAGAGAGAGAGAGTCCTGCTTGGTGTGCAAAAGGGAGTGTGAGCTTTTACATAGTTTTGGGTGTGTGTGTGAGATGTCTGAGTGAGCCTGTATGTGTGTTAGTGTGAGTGATCGTGTGAGTGATCGTGTGAGTGTGTGTGTGTGTTGTTTACTAGGCAGCTTCTCCACAGCCAGATCAGCTCTGCTGTAGTGTGCCCATGTCCACAGGGCTGCTCACATCATTAGCTCAGGCCTCAGGATTAGCGCTCTGTCACTCTCCGCCCTCATGTGTCCGTGGCCCTCGGGCGCTAATTGATTTATAGTCCTGATGTCGTCGCCTCTTCTGCTGCTCTCCTGGGAGCTGTGGTCTGGAGGCGGGGCGGGGCTGGCGAGGGTGTGAGGCACTGCCTCCTCGCACGGCCACGGCCTCTGATTGGCCGCCTGGCACAGAGAGAGCGGATTGGTCAGGGAGGTCGGCCGCGGTCCTGAGGGCCCTGTTGTTGGCAGGTGTGAGAGGAGGTGCCGTTTGACTGAGGGAGGCTGAGCCTGGACAAGGACATCACCCGTGTCACAAGGACATCACCCGTGTCACAAGGACATCACCCGTGTCACAAGGACATTCACCCCACTCTTACTCTCCTCACTCTTCCCCCCCTCTCTCTCCCTCTCCTCACCCCCCCCCCCCCACTCTTACTCTCCTCACCCCCCCCCCCCCACTCTTACTCTCCTCACCCTCCCCCCCCCACTCTTACTCTCCTCACCCTCCCCCCCCCCACTCTTACTCTCCTCACCCCCCCCCCCACTCTTACTCTCCTCACCCTCCCCCCCCCTCCCCCCCCCCCCCCCTTACTCTCCCCACCCTTCCCCCCCACTCTTACTCTCCCTCACCCTCCCCCACTCTTACTCCCCCCCCCCCCCCCCACTCTTACTCTCCTCACTCTTCCCCCCCCACTCTCTCTCCTCACCCCCCCCCCCCCTCTCTCTACCCCCCACCCTTCCCCCCTCTCTCTCCTCACCCTCCCCCACTCCCCCCCCCCCCTCACTCTTTCTCTCCTCACCCTTCCCCCCCACTCACTCTTACGGTTCCGCATTTTAATTTCAATTTTTGGGTCACACACTGAGCATTTGGGAGCACTTTTTAATTAGCCAGCGCACATTTTAACCATTGCCTCTCTATCTGTACTGTATTCCTTCACAGGACATAGTTGGTGAATTCAGTACTTCAGTAAACGGCTGAGGTTGGTGTGGGTCTGCTTGGAGCCGAGGGTGGGACTTGAGCGGGCGTAGCGGATGGCGTTCCCCAGGCCCACTCATCCTGGCTCTGAGCCTGACAGCAGAAATGGCGCCGGCGGTAGTTTTTATCGACAAATGGCCAGCATTCGTATTAGCGATAATAACCACAGCCATTATAATGACGGCCCTGCAGCAATCTGCCTCAGTAATGACGGCAACACGGCTGGCTGAGTCCGATGAAAAGATAACGCTCTGAGGGTCCTCCACCGGCGAGGAGCTTCCAGCCTATGAATAATTCACCCCACTCACCTTGTGTTATTCATTTGTGCTCCATCACAATCAGCCTCCAATCTCATATCCCTCTCCCTCCTCGCTCTGCTTACAAGCAATTAATGTTGTCATTTTACATCCACAAAGCACACTCTAAGATTCCGATTCTTCAAGGAGGGTCCCTGACAGATGGTGGAGACTTAAATAGACGAGGCAGACACACACGGACAGACGGACGCGCGAGCGGACAGACACACTAAAGTCTCTGGTTCTGCGGCTGACAGGACGTCCGGCTGCGTCTGACGTCTCTCTTCCGCCTAGCTGTCTTGTTGCCCATGGAAAAGCTATGCATATATGTAAATCAGATACAGTACATGATGGCGGTTGATTACCATCTGCGCCAGCTCTTGCTATCGATGAAGGACGCTTCACGAGGATGAAATAATAATTTCAACCAACTTTTAGTTTTATGCTGCTTGAGTGTTTGTTCTTCCTCGTCTGTTGTAGTTGCCCTTTAATGACACGCACCTCATCTACCTCATTTCTCTGGGTTCAGTATCTTGATTTCTCCATCCTAAGTGTCTTCAGAGCAAGGTGTGGTGAATAAGGCTTCACTAATGTGAGGCTGAAAATTAAAAGCAGAGAAAATACAAATAACCAGCTGATTTTGGCGCGCCCTCCCTGTACCTTTGATGTACAGCCCTGTGTTAATCGTATGCGTCCCGGGTCCTCCAGTCCTCCAGGACATGGACATTAGCTTTATGTGGCCGAGGACAGTATAGCTGCCCTTGTACTTGCCTGATTTTGCTTGCTAGACTCTCCTCCTCTCCTGGATTTATGGCTTAATGGCAGGGGAACTTTTAGAAAGTTCCGGGTCACCTTTTCTGCCAGGCACAGCTTTCGCTTTTTGTTTTTTTTTCTTCTTTCTTCAGACTTCTGTATTTTGCCCATAAAATAATAAAATGAGTAAAAAAAAAACAAAACAAACAAATTAGCATTGCTAATGAGCCTTTCGAAATGTCCTCGGGTGCCGAAAGGGAACAAAACAGCAAACGCAACACGGCAAGAGTGGCATGCCTCACCGCGTCCGTGCGAAGCGCCGAGACACGGCGTCACAGAAACCGACACTCGCAACAGTTCAGTCACATGGCTTCACAATTCAATCATGTCGTTTTTCTGGATCGGGCTTATCGTGTTTTCGTGTATGTAGCTGAGGCAAATTGGTCCTGTGATCGCTCAGCGGAGAGACAAGACTTCCCTGCACTCTTCTGCATAATTGCATTTATTAACATTTATCACCATTTCGTTCGAGGTTTTGATTGTGTTTATCCATCTTCTCGTCAGAACCCCCCCAGATTCTCAGTCCTGCCTTTTCCTCTCAGTCACAGCAGCAGATTTCCTGACCCACGTCCCTGTGATTCATCCACGACGCCGAATATCACTTGCTCGCCGTTTGATATCCCGTCCGCTTCCCGTTGCGTCCCCGTGCGCACGCTTCGTGCTGACGGCAAAGGCCACGGCTCCGTCCTCCAGCCCCAGCCGAGCCTCGTGGGCCGACCGCTGCCCCAGCCTCCTCCTGCGGTATCGACCAGCGCTGGCTGTCTGCTGGAGATCATGCGGCGTAACTCCACCACCACCACCAGCCTTCAGGCCAGTCATTCTTATCTGTAATAGTGTTTGTCATGCTCAACCCCCCACAGATGTTGGGGTAGTTAAGAGGTATTTTCAGTTAGGACACCTGCCCTAATTCCGTGGATGCTGTGCAGAAGAAACTCTTCCTCGGAGCGCTTGTGAACGGCGGAGCATCCATACAGTATGCATAGTGTGCGGCCATCGCCGCTCCATTCATTTTGTACCGCAAGAGTAATTTCAAATCGATAAGTCAGGCAGTTAACTGGGTCATAAGAAAAATGACCCCCCCCGAGGCCCCTCCCACCACTCTACAGCCTTTCAGCAGCCAACTGTGTGTAGGTTGCAAATCTCTTAACGAGTCAGGCTCAGAGAGCACACCATCTAATTGTCGGTATAATTATTTATTGATGTGTGTTTGTATGAGGGCGCGTGGAGTGTGTTTTTGTGTGTGTGTGTGTGTGTGTGTATTCCTTGTGAGCATGCATGCGTGTTGATTCATGTGTGTACGCTTGTGTGTGTGTGTGTGTGTCTGTGTGTGTGTGTCTGTGTGTATGCCTTGTGAGCTTATTGATTCATGTGTGCACACTTGTGTGTGTGTGTCTGTGTGTATGCCTTGTGAGCATGCGTGCATGTTGATTCATGTGTGCACGCTTGTGTGTGTGTGTGTGTGTTTACCAGACTGCAGGTGCAGCTGTATTTGTTGTGTCCTGTGGTTTGCAGGCAATGAGACGGATCCACAACCCATTACTCTATTTCATATTCAGGCCCAGCTTGCGACAGGCACCACTTACATGGCAGCTAGTCCGGCTCTTCCACGAATACGTTTGCATATAATACATTCTATAGATGTTCCCTGCACATACTTTGCATGATGTCTTAATTTGCACTGATAAATACTTAATAAGACGTTATATGGGTACAGACATTATCACGCGCCTCTGTTTACGAGCAAACTTTGGTACTAGCGTAACCACGTGGACCTGAGAGGCACTCGGCCACTTTCCAAAGGACAAATCTATTCGTCATTCCTGACACCCTCCCATAGTCTAGCAAAGGACGGCATCACACACTGCAAATGGGCCACGTGGGGTTTGATAACTTTATTTAGTTTACATTTGAACATAATCATTGACGGACATGTCAGCGTGTCATGTGCAAGAACACGGACTTTGTCATAAGCTGGGAAGCCGCCTTTCTGGAGCTTTGCAGTCATAGTTTCCAGTCACACACAAGGCGTGCTCGATGTCTTCTAGAGATCACTGTTCTTTTTCCTTGTTTTGGCAACGCCACCGGCTCTCCGAGAGTCTCCAACGTTACGGAGCTGAAGAAAAGAGTTTTTGACCAATGGAAAAGCGGAGTTACTAAAGCCAAAGTGGCTGTGCTGTCTATTAGAAGTGCCTCATGAACTGAGCTGTGAGCTTCCAGCTTGGTGTGCCTTAAGACTGCTGATGTACGGGCTGCAATTGTGCTGTGCGACAGGGAGCTGCTAGCTTGGCTGTACAGGGTCTGTGACGGTGGTCTGGTGCCAGTACCTCGCTGTTAGGAGCACCTTTTGTTGGGGCTTTATGGAGGCCCACAACGATCCCCTTAAACTACCAGATCGCTTCTCTAACCTGCGCTATGGCTCTCCTGCCCTGACAGAACTGCCTCCCCACTACATTCCTTCAGAATGGGCTTCCTAGGGCAAATTCCTAGGGCAGCTGAGTTCATGCGGGCGTGAGGCTCACGCCTGCCCGTCGCGGCAGGACGTAGCGGTTCTCAGACTACGCTGACGCTAACTGATATTGATTTTGATTCCCTTAAATTAGTTTGTTGGTGACCTCAGCTGACCCCATCAGGTACTCACTCTGCTCCTAACCCTTCTTGGCTTTATACACTGTAGTATTGGGTGGTCACTTACATGGCATGATTATATGCTCTGTAAGACTCTCTCATTATCTCTGAGCAGTGTTGCTCCAACACAAACGCTGCTGGAGATGTGAACTCGTACAACCGTTGAGAGTTTGGTTCGTGTTGGGGGGGCAGATCTTTTATCAAGCTACCACATGCCACATGGTCTATAGCAAAACAAGAAACGACAAAAAAAAGACAATATTCAACCATTTGCAATGGTAAAGAAAACCGATTAGTCATGGGTATTTTGACAGGCATTCAGGCAGACACTCGGACCAACATTTGGAGAGTCATTCTGACCTAGAGACCCAGGCCACTATAGAACATCTACTTATCTCCGTCTCTCTCTCTCACTCTCTCTCCCTTTCATTCTCTCTCACTCTCTCTCTCACTCTCTCTCTCTCACTCACACATGCACACACTCTCACTATCTCTCACTTTTACTCACACAGACACTCCAACACTTGCTCTTTCTCTAATTTATTCTATGTTATGATAAAACACTGCTTGCTGCAGAAGAGCTATGGCTGTGACAGACTTGTCACCTATTCTACATGCTGGCTCAGATTAAGACCTTCTGCTGCTCCGGGGCATTAACAATCGGAAACCACCATAATTTGGAAAACAGGAACAGACACACACTGCTTATCCACTGACACTCAAAAGGTGCGTGTCAAACATGGAGGAGAATTACACCGTTCAGAGCTTAGATCCTCGACATCCAGCTATGCTAATGTGCCAAGATGTGTCTGTACAAACGCTCCCCGGGAACTTTGGGTACTCCTACCTAATTGGCCCATTTTAAAAGGGGACAATGCAAACCGCAACCCATCTGTTGCCGGGCAACATTTCCCAGCCACCCTCTACCTCGTTCATTACTGGTCGCTTTCTGGCATCTGGACGCTGACCAAACTCCAACTCCCTCTCGGCTCTTGACTCGTGAGCCATCAAAAAACGAAGTGTTTTGTGTCAGATGGTGGTCATTAGCTCTTTCTTCTTTAAGTGAAGGCTCCCTCTCAATTAGTTACAGGCATCTTTAAAACGTTTCAAGTTCCACATAAAGCGCTCGGGAAGGTTGTTTCAAGTCTTTATGTCGGCACAATGTGGGAAACTTTAGCTGCTTCTTCACTCGCCGTGAAGTACCTAAAGTGACTTAGCTGCTCAGCAAAAGCCTTGTCGAGACCGACGGGATGAGCGTGTAGCTCACTGGGTGGAGATCACAGCGTCTGCCATCGATGGTGCCATCGGCTGTGCCGCCACTTCACTGGGTGGACCTTGGTGGTCCTCCTTTGAGAAACTTGCAGTAAAGGCCCATCTTCATGCTAGCGTATCTTTCCTGTCCCGCCACGTCCCCGTCGGCTGCCGTCTTTGGTCCATGATGTTGCCACTGTCTCGTGACGCTGCCACTGTCTCGTGACGCTGCCACTGTCTCGCGACGCTGCCACTGTCTCGTATTCTTTCGAGATGTGTCACTGGAGTGTAAATGACCCTTAAACACTGTTCTGAAGTCATACGATAATGCAAACTGGTCATCAGTCCGCAACAATATATTATATAAGACATTTTATTTATTTAAATGATCAACATTTCATTCTTTCTCCTGTCAAGCTTTTAGTGTCCTGGCTCCTCACCTCTTCTGCCCCTAGGGTAGAATAAATCGTAGTGACCTTTCACCTAAAAACTGCATTTTGCCCTCTCATTTAGACCCCTGCATGAAGGCTAGTTGCGATGAACCATTAAAAACATTTTGTGTAGTGTCACTCACTAGAGCCGCTACTGAATGAGTGGATGCATGACTTCCTGTTCAGACTTCTTAATTAGCATCATCTTCCTCCTGTCTCGACGCATGCAGAATTGGACTGGTAGTGTCCTCTGAACCAATCGGATCCATTTCTATGATCACATGACCGAAGCCAGAGCAAGACTCTGTGCTTGACTTAAGCCACTCGTTCTGTGTTGCTAGGCAGATCTCACCACAGGCCAGAATGCGTGCGGGGTCAGCTTATTTCCACAGATGTCATCTCGACACTGATACCGGGCGGGTTCACCGCACGGCGAGCGCGCCGCTAGCGTTAGCGGACCAGTTTGGCTAGTGTGGGGACGTACTGGAACTCTGCTTTGCGGCTGAAGCAGAGCCACCCTGTGCTAAACGCGACGCCTGGGTTCCTTAAACGAGTGTCAAGCACCAGTCCCTGGCGAGCCATCGCCTCTCCATGCTGCTGTGTTGTCATGGCGTTGGCGTTGAGGGGAAAGGACTCTGGGGGCTTTTCCACGGGGCTGATGAATGGGAAGTAATGAGATCCCTGTGGGCAGTCACACGTGCTTACAGAACAAGCAGGGTTTTCAGCTCTGAGACGAGAGGCAAGAAATGATGACCGAAAACTACAGTCCGCCTTTACAATCCCTGTGATACACACACACACACACACACGTAAGCCCCACACACACACACACATCCTTTAATCCTTTCTAGCTAGTGTTCATTTGTCATTCTTCTTTCATCCAGGCGGGACAGTGGCGTCCTGCAAGGTCCTGCACCCAGCGCTGTCCTGTGATCGAGCACAGCAACAGTGAGGGCGTTGCAGCTCTGATCGCCCTGAAGTCCGTTCCATCCTCCTCATCAGGAGCCTTGTTTGAGGCGTGAGCGACAGGCTAGCGCCATTAGACACCTCACACACGCCACCAGTGCCTCAGCTGCCACTCTCGTCTGTTTCGACTGGCCAGCATCACACAGGACCGGGTCCCTGGACAGGCCCTGCCCATGCATGCGCCCTCATACACGCACACGCGTGTGTTAAACGTGTTGCGCGCCGAGTCTGATGGGGAAAGCGGAACGCAGGAAGTGAGACTCTAGTGTTGAAAAACTGACCTACATTGCATTCCCTCTATAGCAGTAATGGCAGGAAAACCTGCTCCTGATCTAGTCTGCCACAGACCTGCCCCTGCGAACCAGCAGACCTGCCGCTCAGACGTCCACAGCTGTCTGTCTGTCCTCCTCCAACAGCTTCCTGCTTATTGATTTAGTGGTTTATTTTCGGTGGTAAACTAGGGCTGTACTCTGGCTGTTTGCTCTGTGAAGATAACTAGGGCAACACGAGACTTGTCAGATGCCCACTGAAGGCTGCCGTTAAGTAGCTTTGGGCTGTGTGTAATTACCCTGCAACTACTGTGACCCCCTCTTTGTTTATAGTGACGTGTGGAGTTTTATGTTGAAGTGGTTGCGTGGGTCGGATCTGTGTGTAACTGAGGTGTTGACGAGGTGTGAGTGTGTGTTTGTGTGCATGTACGTGCATAGTTCCAGATGCCATGAGGCCAAGATCAGGTCTTCAGTGTTATCATAATGAACTCGTGTTGGGTCTAAAAAAGAGTGTGTATGTGAGGGTGTGTGTGTGTGTGTGTGCACACGTGTGTCTGCATGCATAAGCAAGCGTTGTTGGTGTGTGTGTGTGTGCGCGTGTGCACACATGCTGTGTCCAGACTCTGTGTGGTGTTTCAGGTCAGTGGAGAGGAGATATAAACATCTGTCTCACAAGCTTAGCTTGCTGTTAGCTGGCTGAACATACACACACACAACACACACACACACACACACAAGAGTCCTCATGAATCTCATGTATTTTTTATAAATCTGGAGGGATTAAGACAGGGAATGTGGATGATGGAGGGGTAGGGTATAAGTAGTGGGGTGAGACACTGGGAGGGTGAGACACTGGGGGGGTGAGACACTGGGGGGTGAGACACTGGGAGGGTGAGACACTGGGAGGGTGAGACACTGGGGGGGGGTGAGAGAGGGAGAATGTGTGACTGATGAGTCAGTCTGGCGTCTGCATGGTGTGCCACGGGGTGCACAGTGTGTTCCCTCAAATCGGACACACACACACATGCTCAGTCACAGTGACGCACAGGAACTGTGTACCACAAGACTCGTGCTCACAGGCACACACACACACACACACACACATTCTCCTCTATCTGTGGTGTGGTGGAGTTCTCCAAACGAAGGCTCCCGGTGACTATACAACCACAGTGGCACACGTGCAGAGATCATTCTAAAACCACAGTGGCCACTCACACACACACACACACATATCAAACGAAGGCTCCCGGTGACTATAAAACCACAGTGGCCACTCACACACACACACACACACACACACACACACACACGTGCAGAGATCATTCTAAAACCACAGTGCCTACCCAATTTGCTTTGAATTCAAACCTATGTCTTGGTCACTGGCCCACATACAAAAGTGTATTGCAGAGGGGTGAGATTGACGTAGTGGTTCTCAAATTGGGTTTGTGCACTAGAGGTGTGTGTGAGCATGTGTGTGTGAGCGTGTGTGTGAGCGTGTGTGGCCACTGTGGTTTTTGCCTGTAACTTATAAGCAGTGTAAATTTGCATCTGTGTTGTTCGTACCTGTCACATGTTTGCTCTGTGTGCACTAGTGCTGCTTCTCTTATGGGAGTGAGCTGGTGAGATCACACCTACCGTATACTGAAATACAGCGACTCTGGCCTGTCATGTAACAGTGCCCAGCAGCTAGTGGAAACGATGGGACAGAATAAAGATTTGCATCAGTACTGGGTCAATTAGCATGTGTTCTGCTTGACCTGAGATCAGCCGTCCGTGTTTCGTCCCTCCCTTTCCTCCCTGAACAGAGCCGGCCGGCTGACTCTGGACCAGTTAGAAGTGGCAGCATTATGCAAAGCGACCTGCTAATGACACACGTTGATATGACGTGCGTATTTTTAGATAAGCCTGAGATGCTCTTGGGATCAATCAGTGTTCATGTGTCAGCGCCCATCTCCCCGTGGGAGGCTGGAGTTATGGGAGAGGCAGAGACAGACGCACAGGCAGGGGAGAGATGGACAGATCGTCTGAGGGAGAAGAGGAAAAGAGGGGAGAAACGGAAGGTGAGGCATCAGAAGGGAAGGAAGAGAGAGAGGGAGGGAGAGAGAGAGGGAGAGAGGATGAAGAAAGAGACAGGAGTTCTGGTTTGCATTTCTGCTTGTGCTATTAAGACCCAATTAGACGGCCTCTATTGTGCTGACTGGAGGACACGGAGCAGCTCGCGTAGCAGCCGCGTGTCCACCAGCACACAGCAGGGCCCTGGCAGACGTCTCCCTCCCCTGCTCCCCCAGACCCTCCCAGACGGGGGTCTCTTCCCGTTTTGGCGCGAGCCTTCTGTGTATCCAGGTGTTTGGCAGCTACCATTTACCTTCTTTTACTTTGCCTACAGTCCACAGTTTACTATAAACACGCAGACAGAAGCGCGTACCTGCGTAGACAAACCTGGCTTCTATCTTAAGGGTATATGCGGAAAATAGACTTTGAACGAACGCGTGCAGGTTGTGCGTGTGATTGCATCAGGCTTTCCTCAGCTGTGTGTGTATTCCCCAAACGCTCCCCTGCTGATTGGCTGCACCCCCGTGGCTGAGGGACTCAACTCCAGTGAGGCTGGGTAAAGTTCGAAATGGCATCGCCAGCAAATTAACCTAGCGAGACCTGCTCCGTGTCCATCATCCCTCACTGGGTCAAGGCAGACATCTGCTATTGACTACTGAGGCTATAGAAATGCAGGGATAGAAAGAGGGAGAGAGAGGGAGAGAGAGAGAGAGAGAGATGGAGTGATAGCAGAGGTGGCGTGTGCCTACTAGGGGATCGATCAGATAGTGTAACGATAAGGCAGTAGGATTACAGCTGCTTGCAGATGTGTGTGCGTGTGTGTGCTTGCTACACACTCCTCTAGCCCTTGATTTTGTGATGGTCCATGTGATGAGGCTCCCAGAGTCTGAGCTCAGTGGTGCTGAGGCGGTTGCCTGGGCTTCCGTGTCCCGTGGAAACCACTGCACCAAACGACAGGCAGCATCTCTGCTCCTCTCTGCGCTGCCTGCAGTCTGTGGCACTTTTACATAATGACCACTTTGCACAGGTCTGTGCTGGCAGGTCCTACCTGTGGATTTGACATAATCGCTTTCCCTTCACTCCCGGGGACTCTTGCTCACATGCATTCTGCAGATGTAGCATTGGCCTATACCGTTGTTTATATTTAGCCTGCACAATATATCATATGAACATGATCACGGTATTGGCCGTTGCAGTATCGCCATAGCGGTATCCTGACCAATCCTAGACAGTTCCAGAGTGTTCTGCGTTGTTATTAAGTATTAAGTGAGTGTGTGTGTGTGTGTGTGTGTGTATTGGGGGGCCATCACAGGGTGCTGATTCAAACTGTGTTGTTCCCCAACAGACTGACAACACAAACCATCTGGAATGAAATGACTATGGCACCATGTCACATCAAAGGAAATGAATAAATGAATATTCATTTTATTATTACTTGCAGGTTATCAGGTGCAATATGAGTCTATAATATTCCAGTATATTTTTGTCCATCTTGCGCATCCTGCCTACAAACACACCTTTAAAACAGAATTAATTAATACCAATTAAAATCAATGTGTCTGGATAAACACATTTTGGAGTCTTTGAAATATCAGGTGTTTATCACAGTATGACGGTATGACTTCCTGTCCAGTGTTGCTCTGCTGCTGACTGGGAGGGTGATGTCAGAAGCCTGGTTGGGTCACGCAGCCCCTATTGGACCCCCAAGCTCACATTCCTGCCTATTCCAGCGCTCGATTTAATCTTGTCCTCATCACTCTGTCTCTCCCTCTCTCCTTCTCTCACTCGCTCTGTGTGTGTGTGTGTGTCTGTGTGTGTGTGTGTGTGTGTGTGTTTGCTTCTTTTCACATCCAAATGAGGCAGTAATTTGAGTTGCAGAGGACATAATGGGGGAAGGGGGGCAAATGGGCTTCAAGCATTTGGAGGGGGGGGGGGTTGGACTCCGATAGCTCCGCATCACTGACCCTGGCGGTCAGCGGTCATGGGTGGTTGCCGCGCTGTTTCCGCTGGTCGCCATGGGACTGCAGCGTGGAGATAGAGTAGAGGCCCGCGTGCGAACGGAAACACTCTCCGGACGGATTATCGGCCGTTCCTGGGCCGTGATTAGTGCGTAAACTCTTATGGTTCCTTCCCTGCGGTTCTGAATGAGTGCTGCTGACACTCGTCTGATTCCTACGGCTGCGATGGCTCATCGGCTTCAATTAGGTCACATTACCAGCCTCAGTAATGGCGCGAATGCTCCGCTGTTTAACCGAGACCTGGTGGAAACGGTGACCAGTATTGTGCCCAGGACAGTGTCCGAGCCCCTCCCCCTACACTCCAGTGTCCGAGCCCCTCCCCCTACACTCCAGTGTCCGAGCCCCTCCCACTACACTCCAGTGTCCGAGCCCCTCCCCCTACACTCCAGTGTCCGAGCCCCTCCCACTACACTCCAGCGTCCCAGCCCCTCCCACTACACTCCAGCGTCCGAGCCCCTCCAACTGCACTCCAGTGTCCGAGCCCCTCCCCCTACACTCCAGTGTCCGAGCCCCTCCCACTACACTCCAGTGTCCGAGCCCCTCCCACTGCACTCCAGCGTCCGAGCCCCTCCAACTGCACTCCAGCGTCCGAGCCCCTCCAACTGCACTCCAGCGTCCGAGCCCCTCCAACTGCACTCCAGCGTCCGAGCCCCTCCCACTGCACTCCAGCGTCCGAGCCCCTCCCACTGCACTCCAGCGTCCGAGCCCCGCCCACTGCACTCCTGCGTCCGAGCCCCTCCCACTGCACTCCAGCGTCCGAGCCCCGCCCACTGCACTCCAGCGTCCGAGCCCCTCCCACTGCACTCCAGTGTCCGAGCTCCTCCCCCTACACTCCAGTACAGTAAAGGCCCCTGCCCGAATGGCGGGCCAGGACTTCCTTTGCCCTTTCAACCCTCCCAATCTGCTTGTGCTATTTCCACGCTCATCTCCAAGTGGGGCGGAGCCAGACGGAGTGTGTGGGCGGAGGCCCCACCCCTCAGCAGGCTCAGCAGTGCTGTGTGGCCTAGCGCGAACGTCCTCGCAGTGCCTGGAGCTGGGCATCGTTGGCAGTCTTTCCCTCTCTGGGTGAATGATGAGGGGGCGGAGCTTGGCGTCGGGGGAGGGGTGGGGGGTCACGGACGCTCTTGTCTCAGCTAATGAGGCTAGTCTGTCGACCAGAGCAGGGGAGGGGGCAGGGGGGATTCGTCTGGGACTCTTCACGCTTTGTGAGACTGGCTTTGTGAGTGTGTGTGTGTGTGTGTTAGCAGCACTCCCTCAAAAAAAAAAAGAGAGAGTGGAAAATGTCCCCCCCCCCCGGGTCCTCTCGATCCGAGGCCCATAAGAGGCTGGTCCTCCTCCAGGCTAACAGGCTAACCACCCAGTGTTAATGTGGCATAGCCTCTCTGTGACTGAGTCTGATTGATTCTTTCCCATTGAGGGTATAGTATGCAGCCCGTAATGACCCAGAGGATTGTGGGAGCTGTAATTAGACCTGCAGGAGGTTAGGGTTAGGTGTGAATGAGTGGTAATTCAGCTCATCTGATCTGGCAGTGTCATGTGGGACAGTCCACTGTTAGTCCACAGATACACGAGAAGTAGAAATAAGTATTTGTTGTAAATGTAGGTTCCAAATGGTGAAGTTCCAGTTATTCCCATTTACACAGCAGCGAAAATGTCTTTTGCCATCATGAATATGGCAAATGTTCATGGTTGATGTTTCATAGTAGGCCTGGGCGCTCATGTACATTTAGACGATCATCATCTCCAGGATTGTAGTGGCAAACAATGTCATCATTTTGTAAATGTGCTCAGGACTGCAGTAATAAAAGTACAGCATGTTACAGGCGACGTACTGTGTGGAGATTTTCTTTTAATTTGATGTAGTGGTGATAACATCTGACGTTCTCTGTGTTGGTTTGATTGGAGTGGAGAATACGGCTGTGCTACGTCTCCTCTTCTGGTCGGGCCGGACCATTTCTCACTCTGGTGCAGAGGAAGTCACAGACATGTGTTGCATTCAGATCCTGCTTTCACCGTTTGACCCTCCCAAAGATGGCTGCCGACTGCGTGATTGGCTGTGCTGGCCGTCACTCTCCGTGCCGCTGCTGACCTTTCACCCTGGTCTCCTCCCTCCAGCCGCTGCAGATCGACGACGACTTCTGCGGGCAGGACTTCAACCAGCCGCTGGGCGGCACCACCACCATCGAGGGCGTGCCTCTGTTCCTGGACAAGGACGACGGTATGACGTCGGTGGCGGCCTACGACTACCGTGGACACACCGTCGCCTTCGTCGGGACGCGCAGCGGCAGGATGAAGAAGGTAGGATGTGGCCCGGGCGGCCCGGATCCGTCGACCCGACCCTGGGTCTCGACTCCACACGCATGCACGTTCTTCAGCGCTCTGCAGTGAAGAGCTAAACCTATGATAGCTTAGCCGCGGGCGTCCAGAGGCGAACGCATCTGTACACGTGATTCTGAGCTGTTAGCGGTATTAGGCTACGTGGCTGCGTGTTTACGGACCAGCAGACGGCGCGGGCGGGGGGAGGAGTCTGTGGCTCTCTGCCCTGTGCTGGGGGCACTCGGCCACGGGCGACAGCGAGTCCCCATGTGCGGGTGGATGTAGCCGTGCTGTGATGTGCTGTAGCCCAGTAGTCCTTGTGCGTGACCCTTGACCCTTGGCTGTAGCTGTCTGCGTTCCCCAGGCACACGGAGCGCGTGCTGCCGGCCACGGATCCCAAACCGTATCCCATGATCGGAATCACGTTTCCTGATCTGCCTCGCTCCCCTTCCTGCTCCAGCCAGGGCCCTGCTGCCGCCGCCCGTGTTATTAGATAGAAATCGATGGCCTGTGTGTGTGTGTGTGTGTGTGTGTGTGTGTGTATGCATGTGTGCGCACACACCTCTGCATATAGAAGAAGAAAGCGGAGCCGAGTGTTGGTAGGTGTCACGGAAATGACCGTAATGGAGACCGTCTCTCCTCCCCGTCTCTCCTCCCGGTCTCTCTTACCCGTCGTCTCTCCTCCCGGTCTCTCCTACCCGTCTCTCCTCCCCGTATTTCCATCCTGATAACTTTTTACTTTAACTCCACTACATTTCAAAGTCCGATATTTAACTTTTTACTCCACTACATTATGCAAAATCTGTCGTTCCTTCAGGCTTCATGTGTTAAAAAAGTGACGTCAAAACAAAAGAAACGCGAAGCACGCGCACCAATCAGGGTTCGTTAAACGGCAACGCAGCGTAAAGTTCAGGGAGAACAGATCCCTACATAAACATGGCAAAGAAACTAACTCGCCACAAACCATGGCCTCATCTGAGTGAAATTCTTTGAAATAGTCGAAAAAAAGATTCATTCGTTGTCGAGTGCCTTCTCTACCCGTCTCAGTCCCATAAGATTTGCTCTTATAAGAATTCCCCATCCAGTCTGAGGAAACACGTAAGGTATTTTCATGGGTCTACAGGTCATTTACCATAGTGAGAAATGTAAAAATATCTTGTAGCAAACCGTTTGTGTATGTTAAAATAAGTCCGACATTAGCATTGTATACACTGTTAGTTATCTAACTAGCTAGCTAAGTATGCTGTTGCTAGTACACAACCGAAAACTGCCTTAGTAACGCACTCGGCGTGTAGCTAGCTAAGTTAGCTAGTTAACTATTTGTTTTACAATAGTTAATAGTATTTGGAGCTTCCAGCTAACTAAATGCGTTGAGATAGTGAAATAATAAACATTCGAAAATAGCACTTTACAATAGACAACATGGTTTTACATGAAAAAATGTATGAAAAAATTTATATTTAGCATGGTGCTAAATATTAGAGCATTAACTTTACTTTCAATATTATTTGAAGGCCAATACTTGTGTACTCAAGTAGAGGACTAAAGGGAGGACTTTAACTCAAGTACGTGGTTAGTGTACTTCGTCCACCCCTCCCGATAAGTGACTCCCCTCTGCCACGGCTCTCTGTAATGGCGGACACACTTTGTTAGACTCCTAAAGTTGCTCTTACAAATGAATTCGATTGTTACTGTTCGAGAGGTAGAATTGGCTACATTTCAGAAAGCAAATTCTGCTGACTGCTGTGAGATGGCAGATGCTGACCGCATAGCTTACCCACAAGCCCTCAGACGGGCGGTGGGGGGGGCGATAGGGGGGCTGCCCTCTGCTCCTAGACCGCCACCGCCCAACCGGCCGCTGTGCTGAAGAGTGGGCGGAGCCAATGCGCTGGACCCCGGTCTGTGTGTGTGTGTGTGTGTGTGTGTGTGTGTGTGTGTGTGCGTGGGCGTGGGCATGCATATACATATGGGTGGGCGTGCATGTATGTATGGGTGGGCAGTGTGTGTGTGTGTGTGTGTGGGCGTGTGTGCATGCATGGTTGGTGAGAGCGTGTGTGTGTGTGTGTGGGCGTGGGCGTGCATATACATATGGGTGGGCATGCATGTATGCATGTATGTATGGGTGGGCAGTGTGTGTGTGTGTGGGCGTGTGTGCATGCATGGTTGGTGGGCAGTGTGTGTGTGTGTGGGTGTGTGTGTGCATGCATGGTTGGTGAGAGCGTGTGTGGGTGTGTGTGTGCATGCATGGTTGGTGAGCGTGTGTGTGTGTGTGGGCGTGTGTGTGGGCGTGGGCATGCATATACATATGGGTGGGCGTGCATGTATGTATGGGTGGGCAGTGTGTGGGTGTGTGTGTGCATGCATGGTTGGTGAGAGCGTGTGTGTGTGTGTGGGGGTTGTTTGCGTGAGGTTTCAGACTTGTATGGGTTTGTGTACTAATAGGCTGCTAATAAGTTTGGCTCTCTCTCCTCTCTCTGTGTTCCTGAGCTGTTGTGTCCCTCCGTCTCCTCCATAACGGATATCACAGTAGCTCCAGTGTCTGGAGGTTTCAGGGAACGACATCAGATGCAAATAAGGCCGGATCCCGGAGCTGTGCTCTGGGCAGGACATCCGCGCGCCTACTGTTACCCTGCAGTGCTCCAGATAGGTGCCACACTCACAGTGCACCAAGGTTGCGAATGATGTATCTCACAACGTGGCTTTTGCCTTTATGCACACGGCACACCGACGTCCTTCCGTGCTGCTGCCTGCTGCTTGCCCTGCAGAGTTAAGGCACCTGACAAACGCGCCGTTACCCCACACCATGATCTTTATGGGCGTGTTGGAAATCAAACATGGCTGTGCTTATTTGTAATTGAAACACTTTGAGCAAAAAGAATTGTGGGGCGTTTTTTTCACGCGGCGTGGCTGTTGTGTGCGGCTCTGACGTCTCCATGATTTCGAGAGGAGGACAGAAGTGTGTTCAAGACTGGGGGGGGTTCATGTGTTATAGGTAGACTGTGTACTGCAAATAGCTAGAGGCTATCAAAACATCGGGATGTTTGTGTGTGTGTGTGTGTGTGTTAATGTATACCTGTTGGAGTGTGTGTGTGTGTGTGTGTTAATGTATGAAATAACTTGAGAGCCCATGTTTGGGGGGAAATCGCCACACCTTCTGGCCATAAGCAGCCGCTCCGACCACAACAAGCCCGGACAGAGAACCTCCCCGTGCTGCATCCCTGCTGGAGACGACCCACATCAAGCAGGAGTTCACGTGTGTGTGGGAGAAGGCCGTGTGTTCATCCCTCTCTCCGTCCTCCATCAGGTCCCTCCTTTCTGTTCTCTTGCTCTCTCTCTCTCTTTCTCTATTTATGTCTGTCTCTCTCTCTTTATCTCTGTCTCTATGTACTGCTCCCTTTCACTCTCTCTCAGGGTTTTTTAGGCAATCTGTGTGGATGTGCATAAGCCCCACCCACATCGAGGTTCGTGTGTATGTAACCCAGGGCAACAGCACATGCAGCACCTGCCAATTAAAAAACCCTCCCCCCCGCATAGCACTCCAGCGTAAGACGCTGTGAGACTCTGATACCTGCGTCCGCCTGGGGGAGGAGCCAGCCTGCAGCCTCGGCTCCGCCCGCTGGGGCCCTGCGCGGGTGTGCCGCTCCCGTTTAGCACGTTAGCCGGGCCAATTAGCGCGTTAGCTCAGCCGCACGCGAACACCCACCATCGTTTAAATGTCACTTTAATTAAGAAGCATGATGTGATTTGAGCTAATTTGCCGAGCGAATGGTAATTACCGATAACATTTGGAAGCAATGAAGGAGAGGGAGTGTTGGGGGGTGTGGGGGGGGGGGGGTGTGGGGGGGTTGTTGCCATGAGGAAATCTCGCTTGATTGGGAGTGATTAATGATTGACATCATCTTGTACCCCCTTGTAATGGCGGAAGTGGTGTAGATGGGCAGGGAGCCTCAGGCCGAGACTCCATGGAGACTGTTGCACTTGTGTGGACTGCTGTATAAAGTCTCTGTGGCGATGTTAGCACTGCTTACGGGGTCACATTACATTCAGCCGTGCATTAAGGCAATACTTCCTTCACGCACTCGTACAGCAGACGTGGACTTGGAGACCCACGCTTGGGGGTGAACGAGCTCCAACAAGGTCACCAAGGTCTCTAAGTAAGGGTCAGGGGTCGTGTCAGACACGTCTGTGGCTGAGGTGTCTGCACATGGCCAAGGCTTGTGGAGGCTCGTGAATAGTTTTGTTAATCTCTGAAATGTTTGAGGCATCAAGGTGAGACTGCCCCAGTGCATTCTGGGACACACTTTTCTTGCACGTTCCTTCTGCTCACTCACGCACCCGTGTATTCTCCTTCTCACTTTTTCTAGCTCATTCATTTACTACTTCTTTACACATGTACACACACACACACACACACACACACACACACACACACAGCCATTCTCAAGCAGCTCCTCTACACAGGCCCCGTCATGCCGCCCCTGTCTACATCTCCAAGGGTTTTCTGTTCACGTTGTGCTCACACTGGCATTTACATCACCAGCCTCTGCCTACACTCACTCTAACATCTCGCAAATCATCCAACACTCACACACACCACCTGTCTTCAAACCTTGGTTATGCTGTGTGTGAGTGTGTGTGTGTGTGTGTGCGCGCGTGTGTGTCTGTGCGTGTGGTGTGTCTATGCGGCTGTGCGCTCACGCCCGTGTGTGTGTGTGTGTGTGTGTGTGTGTGTGTGTCTGTATGGTTTGTGGCCAATTTAAGTTCTGGCAGATGGGTTTGATTGAAAGAGCCTCTGGCTACAGAGCGGGTTGCCCAGCTGTGTCAGGGACGTGAACTTTTTTACCAGGTGCTTACTGGGTTTTATTCTTAGGTCCAACCTTGCGCCAAAGTGCCCTTGAGAAGCACTTAACCTGCACATCCATGGGGGAAATACGCACCGATGAATGCATCTAAAATTTGCCTATAATGGAAAGCAATTGTAAGCTGTACTACACAGGTTATTACACAATGTGGTGAGGCAAACACATGGTAATGAGCAGCTCTCGTCTGCATGAAGGTGGACGTGATGCTAGTGAAGTGGTTTCAGGTGCATGGGTCACAAGCGGATGTTCGGAGACACAGGTGTGTGGAGGACCCAGACCCCAGCTGGGTCGCTGCACTCTCTGGTCAGGTTCTAGTTGGTCTGGGTGAATTGATTGTATTTTGTCAGAATGGTGTCGTCAGGGGTTTTTTTTTGTGTTGTCCCAGTGTCCCGTTCTTTGAGGAGGTTCAGGACACTCGGGACGTTCAGGTGAAGGCCTGTCTAGGTCTACTGCAGGACGCTGATGAAGAAGTTTAGGTCTGGAGTGACCCGCAGACTGAAACGCTGGAGTCACATGGGCAAAGTGTCCTCTGTTCTGTGTACCCAGCGAACATGTGGATGTTTGGATTCTTTGAATGCATGTGTATATATATATATGTGTGTGTGTGTGTGTATTGTGCGTTTCTATGTGTGTTTTGTGTGTATTTGTGTGTATGTATTGTGTTTCTGTGTGTGTGTGTTTTATGTTTGTGTGTTTGTGTCCACAGCCATCGGCGAGTGCACTGAGGGGACGAGAGCGTGTGCGTCTGTGAGCGTGCGCGAGTGTGTGTGTTTGTGTGTGTGTGTGCGAGCGTGTGTGTGCGAGCGTTCCCAGGCCCCCTGCAGCTGTGCCTGTTGTGAGTGTGAAGGACACTCACCTGGTGCCAGGCAGGGACAGCTGCCTGTCCCCTCCTCCGCCGGCTCGCGGCTAACAGCCGGCGTGAGCGTGCGTCCCCCACGTCAGCCCCGCCGCTGGACGATCACAGCGGGCGCCTCCTGCCATCTGTCCGTCCGTCAGAGCCGCCGCGGTGCCCCGGACCCGCGGCCTGGTGCTCGCGCGCTGCTGCTGGTAGCCCCTGCGTGGAGACCCCACACGGGAGCATGTGCACTCGCGCATGCACTCGCGCGTTCGCGGCGCTGAGAGGGAACGGCACGCATGCTCCGAACGCTCGCGGCGAATTTCACGTGCTAAAGCAGCTGTCGGCGCCCGTCAGGCAGCGCCAGGATTCTGTAGGATTTTAGGATTTTAGTTAGAGAGAGTAAAACTATGTGGCAGCCGGGTGCTCTGAGTCTCGGACTATAATACCATGTAGAACCACTTTATCTGCTTCTCCTAAAGCCCTTTTAACTACACCGTTTTGACCCTGGGAAGGTTTGTGTGGAAATACAAAGAACTTTGTTGAAGATGTGGGGCCATGATACTATTACAGGAGCGCGCTATTATGAAGTCGGCTTAAGGCAACTTAAGCCTGCTTATAACTTCAGCCTGCTTATAACACCAGGGTCACACATACGACCCACATTTCTGGGATTCGCCGTATTTCTGTACAGGATTATGAAACAAAACCCGTTCTGCTCTCACAACCGCACGTGGGACGGGCACAGCGCGTGAGTGGACAGCTTCTTGTGTTAAACGCCTTTGGTTTAGTCGATTCGTGTGGAAGAGCAGACAATGACTCTATAAGCAGAATCTGTGCAAAAAAGCTTTAAGTAAATAAAGGAATGAATAATGGCCTGGCCGTCCCCCAGCAGTGTGCCGCTAACACAGCACCCCGTCGCCAGGGCACGGCTCCCCCAGGCAACTGTTGTTGTGGCAACCAAGTAGTTCATGCAGCTAATCTGCATATGTGGGGAGCCTGCCATCATAGCTCTCCTTCTCTCCCCCTCTCTCTCCTTTATCCCTCTCTCCCTGACCGTGTCTGTCTGTCTGTCTGTCTGTCTGCCCCCCCCCAGCCCTGGTTATGAAAGCACAGTTGCCCGTCGGAATCCAGATGAGCCTCGGTGCTTGTTAAGTTTCAGGATCAGAGGGGGCACGTTTGCACCCCTGTGGGGCTTCCTTTCATCTGCTGTCTTAGTGTTGACACTTAAACGGGAAGTTCTGCCATCGGGCCCTGAAGGTAATGACTTCATCCTGACATTGTCAGCGCCACAGTCCTGCCATGTTGCTGCAGGTGGCGATAAGGAGACCCAAAGCCATCAGCGATGCAGGAGAGGTGTGCGGATCAGCGCACTACAAAGCCTCCACTTCTCTTTGTGGAATTCCGCGCAGAACGGCAGCTCGCATAACATTTGCACCCAAAACAGCGCCGGTAAGTGAAGCGAGCTGGTGTGAAGTGTCGCTGCAAGAACTTGTTCCTGTGAGGTCACAGGTAAAGGGTCCTTGGGTCACAGGTTAAGGGTCAGGCATGATATGAACGCAGGGCTGCAGTGTTTCCCTTCGGAAGAGTAAATGAGTGGGGGAACAAGTGACGCAGGAGACGACAGGACAGCGAGTTTCCCCCGGACGGGAGGACAGGCTGAAGTCAGAGGACAGGGGGTTGGGGGGTCAGAGGACGGGGGGGTGTCTCTAGGGTCCCGGTGGCTAATCTCCGGCTTTTGGTTTGAGATTAGACCCAGAATGCTTTGAGGCGGGAGATTCAACGAGGAGGCGGGCCTCGTTCTTCAGGAAGCAGTGATCCTGCATCGGTGCGTGGCGTGCTCTTTCAGAGCAGGGGGTGGGGAAGGCCGCACTTCAGGTCCACAGCTGGGGCGCTTGTGTGTGTGTGTGTGTGCAGCAGACTTTAATCTCCACTGGGCTGTAGAGGCAGAGCTACTTTGACAAGGGAGCACATCACATCTGGAGCCGTCTGTGCCACAGCAGGGTCTCCCCCAGACGCGGGACGCGCTCTGGCGTGCAGAGGAGGATTGTGGGTGAGGCCAGCCCGCGTGCAGAGGAGGATTGTGGGTGAGGCCAGCCCGCGTGCAGAGGAGGATTGTGGGTGAGGCCAGCCCGCGTGCAGAGAAGGATTGTGGGTGAGGCCAGCCCGCGTGCAGAGAAGGATTGTGGGTGAGGCCAGCCCATCGGAGGCCCCAGTGAGAACTGCACTCCAGGCCTTGGTGATTATCAAGTAGGCATCAAGTCTCCTGCAATCAGGACAGAGAGGCGCTCTTACACGAAATGAACACATACGAGACTGCGTGTACGCACACACACACACACACACACACTTGTACACACACTCTCTCTCTCTCACACTCACACACACACTTCACACTCACACACACACTTATACACACACACTCTCTCTCACACACACACACACTTACACACACACTCTCTCTCACACACACACACACACTTACACTCACACACACACTTATACATAAATGAAGATACCATGCACATGCCATGAACATTTTCAATACTGGAAGACCACTACTGCAGTGCTAATTATGTCTTGTTTTAATTAATCTTGCTTTAAGAGTCTATGAGAATTTCAAACTGAGAAGCCTGATGAAATTCTGGCCAGGTCTGTAATGACAGCCATCTTTGTCTCTTCAGTTTTTGAGGTGCTAGAAATATTCCACCACAGTAATGCTGAACCAGGAAGTGTGGGTTAGTCTGTCGAGAGAGAGAGAGAGAGAGAGAGAGAGAGAGAGAGAGAGAGAGAGAGAGAGAGCAGATACATGTATATATACAGAGAGAGAGAGAGATCGTGTGGGTTGAGAGACAAACCCAACCAGAGGTAGTGTGGTCTCTCCATCTGTTGGTCCTCCCAATGCCAGAATCCATTGTGCCATGATTGGCGCAAGATTACTTTGCATGATACCAAAGTGCCACTCTCGGCTTCTCAATGGAGAACGTGAGAAGGGGAGAATTGTCATGCCGCTCAACACTAGCTTGGCTCGGCAGGCTTTCGTCTCCATTGTGTGGGTGACAGTGATGACTGAGGAGAGACTTGTGGCCTGAGCCGGGGTGTAATCTCCCCGTGCGGCACACACATGGGCCCTACGTTACCACGGACAGCCCTCCCCTTAATTAAACTGTACAGATTTGGCTTCCTGACGAGCTTCAATCCTGTGTGTGTTTATATGTGTGTGTGTGTGTGTGTGTGTGTGTGTGTGTGTGGGCTGAGGGGGTCTGTGGTTGAGCTCACACTTCACAGCTCCCCCTTGTTCACCCAACACCCCCCCCCACACGCCCCCCCCACCACCACCAATCTCCAGCCGCCCTGCTCGAGCTCCAGGGCCTGGTGGTGGTTCTGTGTGGAGCATATTGGCCAGAGGCCCGGGGAGGGGGGAGTCTGTCTGGGGCCCACATGCTTCCTCGCTGCTCCTGTGAGTGTGGAGGAGGGGCTGGGGCGGCAGGAGGTGTACGCAGGGCCGTGTTTCTCTCATTACAGTCGGACTCGGGATCCTCTGTCTGGGCAGCGTGACAGATGGGGTCCTGGGCCTCGTATACTCCCTTAGCCAAGCTCAGGGAGTGATGACGTGGGGTTCACTTCCTGTCGCACACACGCGCGCTAGAGCCGCCAGTTCAGTGCCCTTCTGTTTAGGTGCTTTCTAGGAATTAGGAATGTGTACTGCGTCACCCGGCAACAGGGAGCATGTGCACGTGTCCAGTTCTTCGATCTGGCCCCGTTGTCCCGCTCTGAGCATTAATCCTGTAGCGCCCTGTCTTAGCAGCACGCTCACTGAACACACTGTGTATAATGTTTCTATACACATCCTGTGTTCTGTGTGTGTGGAGGGGTTGTGTGTAGGGAGCAGCTTGAAGGTTGTGGAATGTAACACTTAAATCCCAAAGATCTCCTCCAGATATGGCCGTCCCTCTTCTGCACGGGCGTCTCTGTTGTTGATTACAGACAAAGGCGTTTTTTATTGCACATAATCATTAACATCCCCACCTCCCACATTCCACTGTTGTGCCGTAATCCAAATTCTCCCCTTCAGACAGACTCGCGCGTCTGAGCCCTTGGATGACAACATGGATTAATGTGTTCACTTATGCAACACTGATCGCTCATTAGAACAAAATGATTATTGTGAGGAAAGACTCCACTATGTATCAGATGACCGGAGACATGACGCGAATCTCTGTCTCCCTCTCCCTCCCTCTCTCTGTCCCTCCCTCTCTCTCTCTCTCCCTCTCTCTCTCCCCCTCTCTCTCCCCCTCTCTCAACCACCCACCAAACCGCCCCCCCCCGCCTTTATCTTCTCACACACACAGCACGAAACTGTGGCCCGTAAAACTGTTTCATTACATGTCATTTTTCGCCCGGCCCAGTGTTACGGAGTTCAGCGATGAAGTCCCTTCGTCAGCGCTGACGCAGACACTGTATACACGTCTGCATTCCTCTCTCACTTACACCATTGCTCAGCTCCCGTGGGTGACGGATGATTCTGGTGTGCAGAGGTGATGTTTTGACCCCGAGGGTCATGACCCCGAATGTCTGCGCTTCCCTTGATGATAATTGAGCAGACCCGCTGGGCTCTCTGCAATCAAGGACTCCCCCCAAGTGAAGTCTGACTCCTTTATTAGTGCTTTCCTGTCCTGCTAACCCACAGCAAGATGCACAGAGCACGCCAGCCAGTCTGATGTCCACATGCTAATCACAACTCCACACAGTCTTACCATACTAGACATGTCCAAGATGTCACATGCTCCCAAAGTTTGGCAATGCTAAATTGTGATATGGCATTAAAATAGTTCTTATTCATATTTCCGATTCAGATTCATATTTTTGGGGAGTAAAATCTTTAAACACTTGTTATTAATTTGTCTGTTTCACGTCTGCCGTTTGTCTATAAATGGAGCTGCCATTTCTTCCAGACTGCTGACAGCATTTCGGTTTATCTGACGTTGACCCTCCCCACAGTTCCATTGTTTCTTTCTAGTTTTAATTGTGTGAGCTTCTCTAAGGGAGCATTCAGGCTTTAACACGCCTTTGATGAAACAGCATAGGGGTTAATCCACCAGATTAAGGCAGATTTCACAGCGCCGACAATGAATAGATAACATTTTAGAGCTCTGATACCGCTGAAAAGTAGGATTAAGAAAATGTTAATTCTTAATACTCAAACACATGAAGAGGTTAATCGTTTCCCCATCACATATTCATCCTTCAGTTTGTTAGCAAACCCAACAATGAGGACTTCCATGTGTGTTTCCAAGCCAAAAAGGAAATTATTGATTGGCATTCTGATGTGCCAGACTTCACTATTGGATTTAATTTCATTGTCCAAGCCATTTAGAACATCACACAAGCCTTTCTGGATTCCCACGTGGTCTGTTCAGACATTCTGCAGTGAAGTAGGTTTTTTTTTACATGAGCAGAACAGGCTCCCCAAGATAGCAGGATGGCGGTAAAATTTCAGCCTTTGACATCACCCTTTCAAATGCCTCTCGCTGGTTTTCCCCCTCTCTCTCTCTCTGCTCTCTCTGCTCCCTCGCTTTCCTCCTCTCTCTCAGGTGTACTGTCATCCACCCCTCTCACTTAATTATGAGCTGCTAATTTATTTGCGTGCACTGACCTCTGTGCGGTGTCCTCTCCTCTCAGACGAGAAGGTAGAGCGCGAGAGAGAGCAAAATGGCCTTCGGTATCACATCACAAAAAATATGGCTCTCATCTGTGCCTCAATCAGCGCGCCCCATGTCCACGGAGCCAGAAGCGCATCAGAATGCATGCCAGCCGCGGCATCAGACAGCAGTGAGACACCATGCTGGTGCCATGGGCTTGTGGGTTCATTAGAGAGAGGGAGAAATCAAGAGACGCTTGGAGAAAGAAAGAGGGAGACGTAGGGAGGGAGAGAGAGAGAAACGGACAGGCAGGGTAGGAGAAAGGGAGCAGAGAGAGAGAGAGAGAAAAAGACAGGCAGAAAGAGAGGGAGAGAGGGAGAGCAGCAAGAAGGATTCTGGTCCCCTTCCTCAGGACCATCTGGACATCACACCTCCAGAGACGGGGCTAGCTGGACAGAGGAGAGGTGTGTGCCCGCCTGGCGTGCCGCCATGTCCACCAGCAGTGGCAGCAAGATGTTCTTCCCACTCGTCCCTCTGCCAGACGGCACCTCCGCTCCTCGTCTGCACGACGGCCGGCGCAAACGGATCGGGAGAAACCCGGCAGGGCGGAGACGTACGAGTGGTCGGGCCGCGGAGGCCGGCGTGGCGGGAACGGCTGATCTTTTTGCCCCCGGGGTGTCTGCTCCTTCACGGGCTCCGCGGCTGCGACGCCCCTCCCCTCCGTCGCCGTCCTAATCCGGGTCCCAGAGCAACCTTGGCTGGCCTTTCCCAACCTGCTCCCCCAGCCCTGCCTGATGGACATGTGTCCCAGATGCCACTAATACCACCCATACTAATGGCTGCATTAGTGTTCGCTGGAACCCCCAAAATGGATGGATGCCAAGATTGGCAAACGTGTGCCAGGCCTGGAAAACATGACCATTAACTTTTTTGGGGGGGTTTTTGTGCGTTTTTTGGCGCCCGTTTGGTGGCAGTGACCAGTCTGCTGCAGACGACTGGCTGAATCTTTCAGCTGCTGTTTGGTTCTGATGCAGGAGTGGATAGTGGTTCGGCGGGAAGAGGTAAGAGGTCGGAGGTCGCTTTGGTGAGAGCTCTAGAGTGAGTGTCTCTAGGAGATCTGAACTACTTGTGTGAGTGCTTCCAGAGAGAGATTCACCTCCCTGATTCATTCTCTGTCTCTCAGCCTCTTTGTCAGAACAAGCCTCCCTCTGTGTGGCCTCTTTGTTTAACCTCCTAATTGGATCAAGTGCTGTCTGACAGTTGGAGGGGTCCATCTCAATGCAGACTGTCATGTCTGACACTACCCCCCTGCACGTCTGCTGGAGCTCGTGTGCACTGGAAGACGCCACAGCTACACCAATCCCAAGCACTGTGCCTTCAGCACCTCCGTCTGGCGCTGCGAGGACTGTCCCCCCGTCCCTGAAGCACAGGGACTCCAGCCTGTGTCCCTGGACGTGCTATAGGCAGCCAGGTGTGGGAAGGCAGATGTAGAGCTCTGCTTCATTACGAAGCAGATGTAGATGTAGAGCTGTTATGTAGAGATGTAGAGCTCTGCTTCATTATGAAGCAGATGTAGATGTAGAGCTGTTATGTAGAGATGTAGAGCTCTGCTTCATTGTGAAGCAGATGTAGATGTAGAGCTGTTATGTAGAGATGTAGAGCTCTGCTTCATTGTGAAGCAGATGTAGATGTAGAGCTGTTATGTAGAGATGCAGAGCTCTGCTTCATTGTGAAGCAGATGTAGATGTAGAGCTGTTATGTAGAGATGTAGAGCTCTGCTTCATTGTGAAGCAGATGTAGATGTAGAGCTGTTATGTAGAGATGTAGAGCTCTGCTTCATTGTGAAGTAGATGTAGAGATGCAGAGCTCTGCTTCATTGTGAAGCAGATGTAGATGTAGAGCTGTTATGTAGAGATGTAGAGCTCTACTTTATAATGAAGTAGATGTAGAGCTGTTATGTAGAGATGTAGAGCTCTGCTTCATTATGAAGCAGATGTAGACGTAGAGCTGTTATGTAGAGATGTAGAGCTCTGCTTCATTATGAAGCAGATGTAGATGTAGAGCTGTTATATAGAGATGTGGAGCTCTGCTTCATTATGAAGCAGATGTAGATGTAGAGCTGTTGTTCATTTTCAATTGGCTGTAGGATCATTTCTGCAGTTTTCAATCCAAGGACCGTCTGCTGAAGCACAGTTGTGATGGCGCACTTCACAGGGCTTTGGTGTGGTATGGGTTTCTGCATTAATGGCTGTTGAGAGCTGATATTCCTCAAAGTTAAAGTAGTAATCTTATTAACCAAACATCACACACAACTATAAATGAACCTGTCTGGATTTCTGCTTTCTGCTAAGTTCATTTAAACCATCAAGGTCACTGATAAAGTACGTCAACCCTTGATTTAAACATTGCAAAGGATTTTAAGGTGATATTTTGAAGACTTTTGCGTAGTGTGAGGGAATATATCTGTTAAACCAGGAACACTCACCCTTGGCTTGTTTTGTTCCAAAACTTTTGCTTTTCTTCCAACTTTTGCAGTTTTGCTTCCAAAACTGATGTAAATACCATAAGTCAAAGTTGCGTGGCTGGGAGGCTAGGAGGTTATTACCAGCGGCGCACGTTGGCGACCACACACGGCGACCACACACTTTATCATTTCTGGGCTTCTGGTGTGGAAACATCACCGCTTTGGTAAATGTGGATCTGCATCCAGGACCGTGAAAGACCTGGATCCTGTCAATCATCAGGGGGCACCAACAAAGTCCAGGTTCTGCAGCAGGACATCATGGTGTCCAGCAGGAGTTTGGATTGGTCAACATGACCATCCATCCAGTTAATAGGAATAAAACACAAAGTGGAAGAAGAACTGACCAGTGTCCAGCGTATGAATCCTGACCTCAGTCTTGCTCAAGCTTCAGGTTCCTCTGGTTCCTGATTGTGTATGTACTTGTTCTATGAGTGTTCTTGATTAGAACTGTATCATTGTGTACAAGTCAAGTCAAGTCAGTTTATTTGTATAGCACATTTAAAGACATCGAGTGCCGACCAAAGTGCTGAACAATTTTTGCAGTATGACACACCTAGAAATATGAGACATTTAAGTACAAAATGCTAATACTAACTAAGCATGAAAAGTAAATAAAAAATAAAAAGAAGAGAACCCGTAAGAATATTTACAATAAAATATACATAAAGCACATCTTAATGACACACTAAAATAGCTACAGACATAACAGATGACTAACAAACTGCTCAGGACTCAAAGGCCTGCGAGAATAAGTACGTTTTTAAATTAGTTTTAAAAATATTTACTGTAGCCGATTCCCTTATAAAAAGTGGAAGGTTGTTCCACAGTTTTGGAGCTGCTACCGAAAAGGCCCGGTCACCTTTGAACTTTAACCGAGACCGCGGAATGTCTAAAGTCCACTGGTTAGAAGAACGTAATGAGCGAGGAGAGGACCGAAAGTGAAGGAGATTGGAGATGTAGGTAGGAGCTAAGCCATGAAGAGCTTTAAAAACAAACAATAAAACTTTAAACTCTACCCTGAATTTTACTGGGAGCCAGTGTAGATATGCCAGCACAGGGGTGATACTGTCTCTTTTTTTAGTCCCGGTCAGGAGACGTGCAGCTGCGTTTTGCACCAGCTGGAGACGTGAAAGGCTCGACTGACAAATACCCATACAGTAAATACAGTTTACTTTTGTTTGTTTTTGTCCTCTTGTAACATTTATTGTGATATACTGTATGTGGCTCAGATGATGTTCAGGCCGCATTCAGGAACCGCTCGTGCAAATATCCAGATTTTTTCCCGCCCAACCTGTGTGAAGTGTGTGCATGAATAGTTTAACAGTGACCGTCTATATGCTGTTATAGATTCTTTTAGCCCCTTTTGTAAGCGCTTCCACATGCGTGCGGGTGCGTGCATACATATGCAGACCCGAGACGGCTCCAGGGCTCAGACTCTCCATCTCACTACAGCCTCAATGGGCGCACCGCCGCCAGAGCTGTCAGGGGTATAAATGAAAAAGACAAAAAGATCAAATTATCGCCCACTATTAATTATCCGCAAGCCGAAAGCTACAATAAAAGTGATAAATGTCTCTTTATCTTCGTCTTAACGGCGCGAAGACGGAATCGGCGCGCAATCGTCTCCTTTGTATTCCATAGGAAACGTACTTGGTGCTGTTGCTGAGTAAATGATGGAGGCTTATCGGATTAGAGATCGCTTTGTAATAAATACTGCTGCCTTATTTCCCTCCCGTCCTTAAAGATGATTACTGTTTACAATGCCGGCAAATTATTACAACACACTATGACTGCGCATATTTGCATAATGTTTCCCGGTCTGATTTGATTGAACGCATCAGCTGGTGGTGGGGGGGGGGCGGGGGCGGAGGCCAACGCTGTAGCTCCGCCTTTCTCACTCTGGGTGCCGTTATAGTTCGTTCTCCCTCCCCCTTCCGCGCCGCTGCTCAAGTTTTTATCACTTCTTCTCTCTTTCGCTCTTTTATGCTTCTTCGTGTTTTTTCTGTCCTTCCTCGGTGGTTTTATGCGCCCCTGGTCCCCCGTATTCAGATCGCATCTGTCATAGCGATACGGAAGCCCGACCTTAGGTTGCTGTTTATAAATGCCAGGAAAATGTTACTGACCACTTCCAAATTCTGACCCTAAAAAAATATATATTTCTCCATAAATTAAGGCAAGCGCGCTATTAGCGTAAGCAATCAGCAACTGGGCGTTTCTAGTAAACTATTAATTGTTATTTTACAGCCATTTAATCGTTTTAATTTTGCATTGGTGTGGATGGTCTCCTGTGTTACCCAGTGGGGGCGGCGCGGCCATGCTGGTGTCGTGTCTGGGGCTCTGGGTGTGTGTAGTCCGCCTCCTCCTTGGCTGCAGGCTGGGAGCACACGGCTAATGGAGTAAACAGCGGCGGGAGCAGGTTCATGGGGCTGGGGCTCCCCAGGGGACAGCTAGGCTCTTTGACCCGGCTAACAACTGGCACTGCAATTGGCTGCTTTATTTATACAGCTGTTTTTGTTTTTTTATTCTCTCTTTGTTTGTTTCCTGCCTGCTGGTCCTCCGGTGTAATTTATCCATCGCTCAGGCAGTCGTTTCAAATGAGCCCTCGGAGCCCAGCGGGCGTAGCAGTCCTATACGTGCGGGTGGAGGTACGCAGAGGCGTGATGCACTGCTCCTCCAGCAGGGCGGAGACACGAATATGGGGGGTGATGGCAGGATATTTTGCGTTTGCCAGTCTTTTGTTTTTATCTCCTTCGTCATTACTGAAGCGCAATTTGCAGCTATGTGAAGCGGTTCTGTGCATTTTCTTCTCTTTCTTTTTCTTTTCAGCCCCTCAGAGATAGTTTTCCTTTGTGTGCTCTTCCTCTGACGTATCGACCTGCGCCGTAACGATTTTCCCTCAACGAGCATCTGGCCAGCTCGCCGGACCCTAAACCACTTTTAATGGGGGCCGGAGGAGAAATAGAACAGCGCGCGGAGCGGCAGCACAGGTGGAGATCTGTTTGCTCAGCACAGCACCATAAATGCGGAGTTATGACCAGCCCCCTTATCTACACTCCGTGTGTTTCCACCCCTTATTAGCTATGCGATGTATGTACCTGTGAATCGGGGGGGGTTCCTCCTGCATCTCCCCCACTGCGCCGTGATCTGCTCGCTCCCATGGTCCACGGAGAAGCCCTCAAGGAAGAGCAGTTAGCCTAACGGCTTCTGGGCTGTTCATGGAGTCTAGGGCTTCTTCAGCTGCATCGCTGCTGTCCAGCTTTGTGCTTTTGCACGGGGCTGGACGCCCAAGTGGTGTAAGGATGGAGGCTCTGTGCACGGCTGCTGCCTGCCGCTACAGACCTGCGTGATCATCGTGTGGAGGGGCGGGGCCGGGTGTGGAGGGGCGGGGCCAGGCGGGGAGGGGAGGGGCAGGCCGTTTTGTCTCGTCTTCACGTTTTTTTTTTTTCTCAGCGATTTCATCATGCGACGCGCGCGCACACACACACACGCGTCCAGACACATGTGTTTGCGCACACGCACACACACACACACACACACACACACACGTGCTGTTTAACTGTCGGTCCGTGCATGTCTGAGACCGAGGGGAAGTCGAGAGGTCGAAATCCCTACCGAGCGCATTACTCTTGTACTCAGCAGTAGACACACACACGAGCACACACACACACACACACACACACACACGCTCACAGGCACACAGGCAACAGAAGGCCGGAGGCTTGTACTCCCTTAAGCTGCGGCAGAGGGGTCTGGTTGGATTACTTTAAGCAGACACCATACCTCTGTTTAAAACAGGGAGTGTGTGTGTGTGTGTGTGTGCGCGCACAGTGACCACTCATGCTCTCACCCCGTGAGTCTTCATCCTCCACATGCCACACGGATCTCCAACACGTCCTTCCATCAGTGGAGTTACGGATGGCCCCCTTCTGCCGTCAGCGCTGTGTTCATCACGCCGGCCTCTTTAATGGCAGATGGCAGCGTGTTTGGTGGCCTCTGAGCTCCTGCTCGGCCATTTGCACCAGAGGCTTTTGTCTGTTATTTTTGCTGATAATGCACAGTTCCTCTTTCCTTATTTCTCCAAGTCCATATTGTTATCATGATATACGGCTCAATTTGAACAGGCCCGTGTGTATCCTCTTCCCACAGTGCCGGGTCGGGTCTGCGGAAGGGACATGACCCTGATGGATGGGGGAGGGTGGGGGCGTATAGCTAGGGGATGTAATTTCTATCTGCCCCGCGCTGAGCAGCGTGGGCCGCGAGGGCAAGAGAGCTGGTTTCACCTCTCTCGCGCCTTCGCTGGGTGGGGATCGATCAGACTCGGGACCCTGGTCCGCGATGTTCCCGATGCCTTTGTGACGTGACCTGGTCATCTCTGGTGCAGTGCCGGTGTAACACTACACCCTGCTCTCAGTGCGTTACTGACTCTGAACTACTGCAGTGACCATGATATTGGATACCATGAAAACCATGAAAACAAGTAGGAAGAATACAAGTATGTAAGAATATTGGATTTACATGTGCAGTCACTTGTAATGGATTCTCCCCCCTCCCCCTCCACCCCTCCCCTCCTAGCGCTCACTACTGACAGGAATCACTACTGACAGGAATCAGCACTGACAGGAATCAGTAGTGCGACTTGAACTTCTCGAACGCTTCCCTGCAGTTATGTAACAGCTGCCCGAAGACTTTTGGGTCGCGTGTGAACGCGTTGGATGGCGGCACTGTGTCCTTAGCGCTGGTGGAATTCAGAGGCCTCCGTGTTTTTGATGACTAAGATGATGGATGTTGTCTTCCGCCCTGCGCGTCTTCCCATGACAGGCCCTGTTTATCAGCGCTCACACCCAGCGCCTGTGCCCCGCGCTACATTAGCTGTCACTTAGGAACCAAGGGAAATCATTAGAAAGCGAAGCTGTCACTCACCTTTCTGTTGTCCTATGAGCACTCGGCGGGAGGGCGGGAGTAATGAGTGTGCGTCGCCTAAGCAGGCGAGCCGATTGGCTGGAGGGGGGGAGGGAGGGGCAGCAGGCTGCTTCCCCTCTAATAGGCGCGTGTGTGTGTGTGTGTGTGGGGTGGGGAGGGCTGTCTCGGGGGCCTGGCCAGGAACCCCACCCACTACCTCGATCCCCTGTCCAAGCGACGGACTAAAATGACATGCAATTTGTGTCCTAACCTCTGGGGTCAGGCCCTCACACACAGCCACACCCACTACCACACACACCACATTTAAAGGGCCAGACGCGCCGAACAACAGCAGTAAAAGCGCCACTCGAGTTTCGTAAGCACTTTTAGAAGTCTGCTAAAATGGCCTCCAGTGGTACGAGCTCCTGTTAGAGGAGGTTATTGTTAATAAACAGGTAACATGTGCCACCACTGTCCCTCAAAGTCAGGGTGGGGGGGGGATGTTAATTGGGTCCAGAACAGTATGAGGATGTAATGAATTGGAGGTGCACCGTGTCTGCTCGTTAGGCTCCCTGCCTGCAGTGTCCTCTAGAAATAATTGAAAGACTCCAAGCAAGCAGGGAGGAAAAGGCAAACGTTGCTTTAATCTAATTTGCGGGCGAACAATGGTCCAGGGACTATGCTAAATTCATAAAAGTGGCTTAACGCAATGAAATTTAATGAGATAATTTGTGGAAGGCTGAATGTTGGAGGTGTCCTGCTGAGAACATGTGAGCACACACACACACACACACACACACACACGCCCATAAATCTAATATTGACTATAATAATTATTCAGACACTCAGCCTATCTCAAAGACATTCTTTAAAACTTGGCGGTGCTAACAGGGCCCCAGGCCTTGGAGCGGAGAGCTGTCCTGTTTACTCCCCGCACGCGCGGGACTGTCCTCCCTGAAGCACGGCTGGTCCTCCTGATTTAACACACACTGACACTTGTCCTGGCTTGGCCAAGCGTTTCAAGATTCAACCAGAAATCCCGCTATGCCACTGCTCTGCCTTCTAGGGGCTAGGGGCAGGGTAGGGGGCGTGTCTACAGGGTAGGGGGGGTGGGTCAGTGAGTCTCACCGTTTTGTATGGTCAGGAAAACGAAAGCAAAATCACTTAGAAACACGTTTGGGCTATTTAAACGTTCCTGGATTGGTGTTTAAGTGTATTATGCGTTTTATTATACATGCGTGTATTATACATGGTGTAATCTCCATCGGGTTTGCATCTGGGAGTTCTCAGCAGTAGTCTCGTGCTTTGGAGAGACTGGAGGAAGCTGATGTTGAGTGTAACCATAACGATTCCATCAGTCATCCCCCCCCCCCCCGGCACACGGATCCATACCTTTAATCATCAATCACAGAGTTCATTGTTGTTCTTTCATCCACAATAGAGATTTCCTTTAATAATAATCTCAGTGCCCTCTGCTCTGACATGGTCAGCGTTCACTAGAGGTGATATTACGCCTGTTATATATACATTAAACAGCGTGGGCCGCCTTTAACGAGGCAGCAGCGATACACCCGAGGGTTTCGCCGGAGTGGGCACCGCGATGGGAGCCGAGTGACGAAATCACATTAGCGTCGAGCGAATCGAGCGAATAGCTCCGCCGCACGTTATACCAGCATTAAGCCAATTAGCCTTCCTCGCTCACCCCGCCCCGCGTAAGACGCCAGGCGTCCGGCGTGTCCCGCGCCCGTGTTCGCGGGCTGCGAGGAGCATGGCGACGGTTCTCGTTGGCTGGGTCTTGAACGGTCTCGGGTGTGCAGCAGAGAGGGCTGGAGGTCTCTGAGCGCTGCTGCAGGCCTGAGTGGCTTTCCTGCCTCTTGCATCATTCCGCGCTGGTGTTGGGTGTTTCATGGGCAGTGAGGAAGGACTCGAGCCAAAACAAGCATCCACTGCGAGGTCTCACCATGGAGTGAATCTAGGTTATGTCTGCTGAGACATTTTCAAGCATATATATATATTTTTTTTCCTCCTTACTTGTTGAACTAGTCCAGTTCGGTCTGTTTGTTACAGCAACTTGCAACACGAGTTTCACATTAAAGCGGATAGAACATTCGAGCTGTCAGCTGTTAAAAAAAGACATTTTTTTTTTTTGGATCCAAGAATCAAAAGGTATCAGTGTGGGTGGTGTGACATCTAAACAACACACAGCATCGTCAGTGTTGGCCATGCTGGGCCGACCTGGACCTGATGATAGTTTATCAGCTAATGGCCTGTGTGTTCTGGCCAGGGGTCACTGTGTGTTCAGCCGAGCTTCACTCTGTGCCGGAGCGGATGTGATTGATTGCGTGACATCATCAGGACTCTCATTCACTTAGATGCCGTTTTCATGAAAAAAGACCTCATTGGCTTATTGGAAACCAATGGGGGCCTTTGATTGGATTATTCGTCATCTCTCGGTGTTAATTACAGTGTGGCTCTTCCAGAAGCTTCTACCGCCGGATCGCCGTCGGTCAGCCGCGGGGGCGGCGGAGGGCTTTAGGAGACGCACGGGTGCCAAAGACCGCTGGCTCTCGTCTCCATCCTGTGGGTGGAGTCGGGTGGAGAGTCTGTACACCAACCAGCACTGTGTGTGTGTGTGTGTGTGTGTGTGTGTGTGTGTGTGTGTGTGTGTGTGTGTATGCATGCGTGTGAAGTTTTCTCAGCGCGTGACTGAGTGGTGTAGTGACGCAATTTGCACGCGCGTGAGCAGGTAGGAGCCTCGTGCTGCTGAATCTCAGACAGCCGTTACCATGGCGATGTCCCACCAGCGCCATCCGGACGGCCTCCGCCCCGGCGAGCCCCTCTGACCCGCCACGTGCAGGCCCACCCCCCCAACCCCTCCCTACCCCCAGCCATGATCCACTAGCAGTCTAGAATCTTCAACAGAGAGGATTTCCTCATCTCTGCCGCAGAAAGGTCAAGGACCTTGTTACGGAGCTGAGTGGCCGCCGTTACTCCCCGTCAGCCAGGAGAGCTGCAGAGCTCCAGCACGCCGATGCAAGAGATGAAGGTGGGGACGAAAGAAAAGTACCATCATGCGAGATCTGCACTTCTCGCTCTGCTGGTACTTTAATAGGCTCCCGCGTGCCTTAAATAGGGGGACGAACCCCAGACACCATCTCCCGGATTTAGTCATGAGGATATGGAGACGGATTCCTCCGTGATGGATGGCGCGCGCGCCGCCCCGCGCTGGTGCTCGCCGGGCTGAATCCGCAAGCGATCGCTGGGTCCGTGGTGAAGCTCCACGCGGCTCCAGCTCCTCCCTTCTCCCCCTGCGCGGCGAAGACTCCACAGCCAACACGCGGTCGGGCCGGGACAGGCGGCCCTGCTGCAGGGCTAATAAGGGGAGTAAATGTGGAAGAGGGCAGCAGTTTCAGGTTCTGGATGTTGACTTTAGCAGTGTTGGCTTGGCAGCTGGTTCCAGCACTGGCTAATTGTCAGGTTTAATTAGCTAATTGGGGCTTGTTTTTTTTAACAGTGTTAATTGTTTTGTTTTTTCTTTCATCTGTCCCTTGTCGAAGTTCTAAAGATCCGAGGCAAGAAAGTCCTTGGGGCGTCTCTCTCTCTCTCTCTCTCTCCGTCATCCTCTTGTTTCTTTTCATCTTCTTCTTCTTCTTTTTGTGAATATGCACACAACATTGGATCTTTCTCATTTCATTATTCATAAAGCAAGCAGCCAAGAAATGACAGACTTAAAAGGTTTGGTTGAATGCGACTGCACGGTCTCTCTCTCCTGCTCTTTTGTCTCTCATTTGTCAAAATGGAATTAGCATATCTGTGTTCCCAGAGTGCACTGGGGGTGTGCGCGGAGTCTTAGCGTAGCGCCGCTGTTGGCTGGGTGAGCCACTGAGCAGCCAATTGCCAAACGTCATTAATTCATTCCTGTGACATTTCCTCTATAGCCATTGGCTGTAGCCTTATGACCTAGTCAACTTCCTGTTTCCTGAGATTTTCCTGACACTCACAACATCCCCAACCCCCCACGAACCAAAAATAAGCAACAAGCAGTAAGAATTGACTTGCATCTGAGAATTTGAACAGCATCTGTCTGTAATTTCTGTGATAGATTAAGCATGCCTAGCCTGATGGGATTGCTCTGGCTGCGACTACGTGTTTTGATGCTGTCCTTCTGAACTGCTGTCTCCCGCCAGCCGGATGTAAAGCGCTTCAGCCTGGACACACGGCTCCTCCGTGTGGGGCGGCTCGTCCCCGAGGCTGAGACACAACACTCCGGAAGGCAACGGGTGGAGGCGGTGTAATCGGGAGGGCCCAACCTGGGTCACGGGTGCCTGGCACACAGCTGGGTGGGGTTGGCACACAGCTGGGTGGGGTTACCACCAGCGCTCAGCATGTGCTCCTGTCTGTCTGCAGATATGGGTGTTGAGGAGGTTAGTGGTGTTCAGAACAGCACAGCTGGCCCAGCAGACAGACCACGTAAGATGCTTTTACTACAGCTCCACGCTTTGGGGGTTGTAGTTGTAGACTTGCACGAGCTGATCTCTTCTGTATGAATGGTGCTGTCTTACCACCAGGGCCTGTGAACACGGAGGGAGCGAAGTATAATACTTTAACCCTTAAAGTTTCAATACATGATGCATCTTCATATTTTCAGATTTTTAACTGATAGCTGAGTTAGCAGTAATTTGAATAGTTTGAAGCATGTCTTCTCAGCTTTTGCCAAAAGTCTTCAGGACATTGAAACGACAGTGTAGTTTTAAATGAGTTTTAAAAGAAAAATGCAATGAAAATATCCATTTAGTGGAGAGCCAGACGTTTGACTGAATCTGGAGCAACGCCAGAGTTTACTGGCTCTGGTAATTCCCTCCTTCACATGAAGCTTTTTCCACTCTTATTTGATAGTATATGATATATGATACGATAAACGAAGCCACCGCCATTGTGGCAGCCCGCAGTGGCCCCCCCACATATGTCTGTTTTTCCAGTTACCTCCCCAGTCTTCCCAGTGGGCTGGCGGCCCCTTCGTGAGGCCACACAACCCCCACACACCCCCCCCCCCCCCCAATCCCCACACAACCCCCCCCTACCCCCACACAACCCCACACAACCCCCCTACCCCCACACAACCCCCCCTACCCCCACACAACCCCACACAACCCCCCCTACCCCCACACAACCCCCCCTACCCCCACACAACCCCACACAACCCCCCTACCCCCACACAACCCCACACAACCCCCTACCCCCACACAACCCCCCCCCTACCCCCACACAATCCCCACCTACCCCCACACAACCCCCCCCTACCCTCACACAACCCCACACAACCCCCCTACCCCCACACAACCCCCCCTACCCCCACACAACCCCACACAACCCCCCTACCCCCACACAACCCCCCCCCCTACCCCCACACACCCCCCCCCCCCTACCCCCACACAACCACCCCCTACCCCCACACAACCCCCCCTTTTTGTATTTGTTGTTGTTTTTGGCTGAGTAGCCCTGGTCCCTCATCAGGTGGGGGGTGGTGGTGATTGGTGGAGAGGGCCTCATGCCTCATTGGTGGAGAACGGGGCACGCAGAGGACAGTCTGGATCGGGAACGTCTGATTGGCCGAGCTGAGGAGTATTAGCGGTAGTGAAGTTAGTGATATGAAAAAAACTGCGTTTGCAGTTACTTAACGAGCAGAATCTCATCAGCGGATGGAGGTAAAGAAATAATGTATTGTTAAGACAAATGGCAATAGCTACAGGAGGCTGATTAATTGTTCTGCTGCACAGTTTGTGGTTGGTTTGTTAGTGGGACTAATTTGAAGTGTGTAGAAGCACACCACTGTGCAGTGGCACTGTTGCTGTGTTTCTAGGCCACTACTTGGGTAACACTCTGAGGGCCAATAATACGATTCTGCCACGTATTATTACTGTGCAGCTCTCTTGGTATTAGTGCAGGGTATTAGGAGAGCTGCTGATCAGAGATCAGTTGCCTCCTGCCGCAGATGAGCAGAGGCTTTATGTTTTGATGCAAGGAGAACTGACTCTGGATCAGACACCAGATGGTGCGATTTTGATCTTCAAGGGCCTCTTGTCTATTGATGGATCACAGTGCAGTTTACCAAACAGATTAACTCGCGATCCAAGTGGGGAAAACAGTGTCACGCCAATAAAAAAGACCCAACCCAGATGTTGCATTAAAGGTCAATCCACATGGTTTGTGTGATCGCCTGCGTTTCTTTCTGTCTTGTGTGTGCATGTGAGCGCATTTGTGTACGTGTGTGTGTGTGTGTGTGTGAGTGCGAGCACGTGTGTGTACGTGTGTGTGTGTGTGTGTGTGTGTGTGTGTGTGTACGTGTGTGTGTGTGTGTGTGTGTGTGTGTGTGTGTGTGTGTGTGTGTGTGTGTGGCACAAACATTCTGGTCCTCCCTCCCTCTCCTCCTCCCAGTCAGCCTGCGCTCAGTCATGCTGGTCCCATTGTTTGGCAGCACTGGGCAGGAAATACCAGCGGAGCACAGAGCCGTCGCCTCTGGGATGCGGTTTGGCGCGGGGCCTGCGTGTGTCTCCCCCCTCTCTCCGCTCATTCCGCCCCCCCTATCTGAAGACTATCAGGACATGTGAGCAGGTTTCCGTCTCCTCTCCAGCTACAGGCGGTCCAGGGATCGCCAAATATTTTTCTACTTGATCTGCGATGTCTCGTGACTGCCACAGTCTGGAAACAAAGACACGTGTGTGTTTGTGAGGATTCAAAGAAGAAGAAAAAACTCCAACCCCCACGATACGAGGGCTGCCCCAGGGAACGCAGCTAAAAAAGAAGACAGGAAATGCAATATTTGTCCAAGTTATGTTAATCCACTCGATGTGGGGTTTAAGGAGATCCGAGCGTCTGAAGCCGGGTAGGAACTGCAGACATGCAGAAGTGAGAACACACTGGCTGATGGGAGCAGGATTTCTGCGAGGGTTCTGCTTCCGTCTCTGTTCTCGCACCTCCCCTCCTCCACCCGGGTCTCGGCTGAATCTCCACCCCGATCAAACGTCGGCGAATCGTTTCCCATCTGGCCTCCGTCCTGTTGGCCCGCCGTCCCAGCATTCTCTGCTTCCATAGTCCTCTGTTCCCAGCGACCCCTCCTCCTGGACCGCGGCACGGATGCTGCTTGTTGCCATGGCATTTACCCAACACTTGGGCATCCTGGCAACCGCTGGCTGGCGTTCGGATTGGCCCGGGGGCGTCGGGCGAACGCAGCGTGAGCGGATTGGCCCGCGGGACCATCGACAAGTTTAGCTAACGCTGCGTTACTTTGGGGTGGTGCTGGTCGCTGAGAGGAGGCCTGTGTGTTGTGGGGATCAGCCCTGGGTCTTGGGTGCTTTGGGATTGCATGAGCCAAACTGGGATTAAGGCGGCCTAGATTAAAGGGTGAAGAGGGCTGACCATGAAGTTCCCCTAAGGAGGTCTTACTGTTTATTATTGTGCCTGCTAGTTTTGTGATGTGATGGGTAGGTTTGATATCCTGATTTTGGCATTTTGACTCATCAATGTGATGCATGATAAAGTTTTTTTTTTTTTTTTCTTTTAACACTTTTGAAGTCAAAGTTTCAGATTACTGCGTTTATTCTGGAGGTGAAATGACCACAACGTAAAGGTGTATCGGAGAAAGCAAAGGGGTGAAGCCGCGCTGAATAAACGGATTACCAAAGCTCCTCGGCTCCTACGAGAAAACGAAGGGCTCACGAACTATTAAGCGGCGCATCCATTCAAATAAAGTACGCGGCGTGTAGCATAAATTGAAATAAACCCGAAAAGTGTTTACAGCGGCAGACTGGACCTGTTCTCTTCCCGCTGACGCTGCAGAAACGCTCCTGTGTAATCAGCGTCATCTCTAGGAGGATTATAGCTGCGCTGCTGCCATTAGCTCGCAATTTCCTGTTAGTTCTCTTGATTGCTTTGTGTTGTCATGTTAAAATTCTTTATTATAAGCAACTTCTTTTGTGTAAGACGGAAGCTGGAGTTTAAGTGAGCAGCGGTCTGAGGTGTAGGCGCCTTGTAGACTTGCGTCTGCTACTGTGCGTGCGTGTTTGTGGACTGCCGTGCTCGGATGTGACGCGCGACGTTGCTTCTGCCGCAGAACGCTGAGTCGGAAGGGCATCGGCGGGGACGTTAGTTAATGTTAATGACACTTTGTTGAGTAAAAAATAAATAACGGCAACAGCGTGTTGGACTTGGAGGTGGAAACATTCTTTGCCATGTATCGCGCTGTGTGTGCGGAGAATAGCATGTGCCCCTGCCCAGCAGTGCGTGCTGAGGGCCTCATAGGGGCTCTCTCTCTCTCTCTCTCTCTCTCTCCCTCTCTCCCTCTCTCTCTCTCTCCTCTCTCTCTCTCTCTCTCTCTCTCTCTCTCTCTCTCTCTCTCTCTCTCTCTCTCTCTCTCTCTCTCTCTCTCTCTCTCTCTCTCTCTCTCTCTCTCTCCCTCTCTCCCTCTCTCTCTCCCTCTCTCCCTCTCTCTCTCTCTCTCCCTCTCTCTCTCTCTCTCTCTCTCCCCCCCCTCTCTCACGCCCACTCTACTTTTCTCTCTCTCCCTCACTCTCTCTCCTCCCTACCTTTCTCTCTGTCTTTCTCTCTCTTCCTCTCTTTCTCCCAGCATGCTCTGGGGCTCCTCATCCCCCCTGTAGAGCACCATTGTGGTCAGATCGAAAGTTCTGCTTTATTTGTGATTCACAGCTTTTGTGTGAATGCAGGTCATAGAAAGGCCTCGCTGAGACCAGCATTAAGTCTCTATTTTTGCCTTTAGCTGTATCCCAGAGGTTATTTTGTTCCAGTTTATTCTTTCTGCTCCGGCGACAGACAGAGACCCTTCTACAAATTCCTCTGTTCTTCTGTGGACTGTTTCAAGCGATTGTCTGGAGATAAAGGACGTGGAGGTGTGAGTGGGGATGAAGAAAGCCAGCGTCTGTGTGCTGATGATGATTCTGCCCGGTGCACGCCTGGCGCCCCCGTCAGCACACGCCCCACGCTGGAGGCTCTGAAGGCGGCTGTGGCATGGGGAGGTGTTGCGTGGCACTTATTCTCACCACGTTGCCAGGACTGGGGTTGTTATGGGTGGGGCCTTGTCATTCGCATCAACGATGGTGTCGTGAGCTCCCAGAACTGGGGGAGTTGGCCACTGTGCCATGTCCAACTCAGAGCTAGTGCTGTCTTCGTCCTGCCTCGGGCTGTACCTGTGTGTGTGTGTGTGTGTGTGTGTGTGTGTGTGTGTGTGTGTGTGTGTGTTGGTGACAGCATCAGTAATTCTTTTAATGAGGACCTGTTGCGTCATTGAAAACTCTCATGGAATGGAGATGAGAGTTTTGAGGAGTGATCTCTCATTCCACTTTATCAGACATCTATAATATATACGCGCGTGTGTGTGTGTGTATTCATACACATTTCAGACTGATGTTCTTCATCAGTGCTGGAGCTTAGCTGTAGCTGATGAAAGACGTCTGTCTGACATGGGGCCCTGTCTGTCTCTCTGGAAACTGTGTACTTGACTGCAGTTTTTAATATATCTATGTATCTCACCAAAGTGCACGGCAGTTACTCACCTGGAATCAATCAGTCTGTCTGTCAAAGAAAGAAAGAAAGAATACATACACACAGTCCAAACACAGGAGGGTCTCTGAATGAGAAACACTATTGATCCATGCAGAATAGCGTGTGTGTGTGTGTGTGGGTGTGTGTGTGTGTGTGTGTGTGTGTGTGTGTGTGTGTGTGTGTGTGTGTGTGTGTGTGTGTGTGTGTGTGTGTGTGTGTGTGTGTGTGTGTGTGTGTGTGTGTGTGTGTGTGTGTGTGTGTGTCTGTGTGTGTGTGTGTGTGGTGACTTAATAACAAAACCAGTCCTGCAACTGGGAGCTGTTTGTTTCCCATAGCTGCTGCTCAGAGTGTCTGTGTCGCAGTGTGAGGTGACTTCACCCCTCCCCCACCCAGAGGTGTGTGTTCATACCCCCCTCCCCAGAGGTGTGTGTTCATACCCCCCCACCCAGAGGTGTGTGTTCATACCCCCCCCCCCCAGAGGGTGTGTTCATACCCCCCCCCCCAGAGGTGTGTGTTCATACCCCCCCCCCCCCCAGAGGTGTGTCCATCCCCCCCCCCACCCAGAGGTGTGTGTTCATACCCCCCTCCCCAGAGGTGTGTCCATCCCCCCCCATACCCCCCCCACCCAGAGGTGTTTGTTCATACCCCCCCCCCCCCAGAGGTGTGTGTTCATACCCCCCCCCCCCCAGAGGTGTGTGTTCACCCCCCCCCCCCCCCCCCCACCCAGAGGTGTGTGTTCATACCCCCCCTCCCCAGAGGTGTGTGTTCATACCCCCCCCCAGCCCACACAGCCCACACCGGCTGGAATGATGTCAAATCACAAACTCATTGGTACTGATCCTGAAATCAATCTGTGTTAAGTGAACGGAGGGATATTTGTCACGCTGAATATACCAGTCTGTGTGAGGCGCGGCGTAACTACGACGACAGTCGCCGTTTGGGATGGTGTGGCAGGATGCGGTCTGGAACACACACACGTCATGCTTACACACTCCAGCTAGCCTCACACACCGCGTGCCCTTTGTCCTTCTGCCCCGGGCAGGACCAACACTCTTTCCATTCTGCCCCTCACCAGACGTCCTGCCCAGAACAGGACCGTGCCGTCAACAGCTCCCGAGTACGTTGGAGAAGAGCGAATGCTGTCGGTCATCCCCACACACTCCACCTGCTCCACCCGCCTCCTCCATCCACACCCACTGCTGAGGAGGAACACAGAGGTGTGACCCTCCTCCATCTTCTCTGGGTGGGGTGTAAGGTTATTCCCAGGTGTCAGTGTCTGTAAGATGAATGTGGGGCTCTGTGTGTGTGTCTCCAGACAGCTTCCTCCCAGGGTTACACACACCCATTCATATTCATTTATAACCTGTGTGTGGCCAAGTCACTATGGGACCATGGCTGGAGTGACAAACACATACAAAGCAACCAACCGTTAAACAAATACGCACACACACACACATGCTCACACACACTCTACACAAACATACTTGCACACACACACACACACACACACACACACTCTACACAAACATGCTTGCACACACACACACACACACACACACACACTCTCTCTCTTAGAACCTTTGGGCCGAGCTTCAGGAAATGTGAGCGGACACTAGGGAATAAATATGCACTTGACTTAAAAGAAAAAACAAACAGAAAGTGCGACGCTGCGTCTGACCCACGCTGACCCCGGCCACACTGGCCCTGGGTGACTGTGTCCCTGCCGTCTGACCCACGCTGACCCCGGCCACACTGGCCCTGGGTGACTGTGTCCCTGCCGTCTGACCCACGCTGACCCGGCCACACTGGCCCTGGGTGACTGTGTCCCTGCCGTCTGACCCACGCTGACCCGGCCACACTGGCCCTGGGTGACTGTGTCCCTGCCGTCTGACCCACGCTGACCCCGGCCACACTGGCCCTGGGTGACTGTGTCCCTGCCGTCTGACCCACGCTGACCCCGGCCACACTGGCCCTGGGTGACTGTGTCCCTGCCGTCTGACCCACGCTGACCCCGGCCACACTGGCCCTGGGTGACTGTGTCCCTGCCGTCTGACCCACGCTGACCCCGGCCACACTGGCCCTGGGTGACTGTGTCCCTGCCGTCTGACCCACGCTGACCCCGGCCACACTGGCCCTGGGTGACTGTGTCCCTGCCGTCTGACCCACGCTGACCCCGGCCACACTGGCCCTGGGTGACTGTGTCCCTGCCGTCTGACCCACGCTGACCCCGGCCACACTGGCCCTGGGTGACTGTGTCCCTGCCGTCTGACTCACGCTGACCCCGGCCACACTGGCCCTGGGTGACTGTGTCCCTGCCGTCTGACCCACGCTGACCCCGGCCACACTGGCCCTGGGTGACTGTGTCCCTGCCGTCTGACCCACGCTGACCCCGGCCACACTGGCCCTGGGTGACTGTGTCCCTGCCGTCTGACCCACGCTGACCCCAGCCACACTGGCCCTGGGTGACTGTGTGGGATAGAACGTTTGGGCTTTACGCTCGTAATGCAGCTGTTTGTAACACAACTGAGTTTGGGACTGGGAGGAGAGGACTGGAGTCCTGCTACAGGGGGGACAGGAGTCCTGCTACAGGGGGGACAGGAGTCCTGATACAGGGGGGACAGGAGTCCTGCTACAGGGGGGGGGGCAGGAGTCCTGCCCCTGGAGTCCTGCCCCTGGAGACCTGCCCCTTTAGACCTGCCCCTGGATAACAGGACTCATCATTCGTTTGATCTAATCCGTCTGTGAAAGATGAGTGAGCGAGATGCAGCACCTCTGAGCTCTCAGGTTACCTGCTTGCTTTCTGCACCATGTGCAATACTCCTGCCCTGTGATGACCAGGCTGGGTGTTGGGTGTCCCCAGTGCTCTGCCAAAGCAATGAGATGATAATCATTTAGTCTGTCTTCAAGGAGTATCACTGTGTGTGTGTGTGTGTGTGTGTGTGTGTGTCTAGATGTGTGTTGCTGATTTTTCTGCTGCTGTGTCATACATGTGGTGTGTACACTTTCGATTGTGTGTTTGGAGTGTGAGTGTGTTTTAGTGGGGGGGGTGTATTCTGGGCGCATGTCTGTAAGGACATTCCGACCCCCCCGATTATGTGGGTCTGTCCTCTCTCTCCGCCTCCCAAGGCGAGAGGCACCTTCCCAGCCTAAAGAGCATGTAGGGCTGGAGCAGAGCAGATAAAGGTGTGTGTGTGTGTGTGTGTGTGCTTGTGTGTGTGTGTTTAATGTGGGTTTTTCTTGCGTTAGTCGCTCCCTGCAGCCGTGTTTCGTGTTTTCTGTTTTGGTGCTCACACTGAAGTTGATCAGCAATCAGCACTCAGAGTGAGTCTGTTCTCCTGTTCTCCTGTCTTCCTCTCCCTCTCTCTCCTCCTGTCCTCCTCTCCCTCTCTTTCCTCCTCTCCCTCTCTCTCCTCCTGTCCTGCTCTCCCTCTCTCTCCTCCTGTTCCTCTCTCTGCTCCTGTCCTCCTCTCCCTCTCTTTTCTCCTGTCCCCACACTCTGGATGTCTGAGAGTAGATCTCCAGAAATAATCGCTCATCTGGTTCTCGCAGTGCCACGCGAAGAGGGCTGTTCCCTCCCCTCCCCTCCCCTCTCCTCTCCTCTCCTCCTCTCCCTCCTCCTCTCTTCTCCCCTCTTCTCCCTCCCCTCTCCTCTTCTCCATCCCCTCTTCTCCCTCCCCTCCCCTCTCCTCTTCTCCATCCCCTCTCCTCCACTCCTCTCCTCTTCTCAACTCCTCCACTCCTCTCCTCTTCTCCACTCCTTCCCCTCCTCCTCCTCTCCTCTTCTCCACTCCTCCCCTCTCCTCTCCCCCACGCTCCGTCAGCACCTCCAGGTTGCTCCCCTCTCGTTGTCAGCCTACATCCAAGCGGCCGTAATTCCCTCCCCAGCGGGTGGGCTCTGGGGCTGCTTTCTCCCCGCCCTGCCGCGGAAGTGCAGACAACACCAGGAATGTGGCATTGTGTAATTGCACACGGCTGCTTTAAATGGCAATTTGCAGCTCTGGTGGCTCCATAATTAGCGCCGTGGTCCCTTGGTGGGCTGATCCTTTCCTTTGTAATTACATGTCTGAATGCAGCGTGCAGCACGCGGACGTGCAGTGGGCAGCTCTTATCGCCGCTGATGTGGGTGCGCTTGGCAACAAGCTCTGGCTCCGCCCACAACAGCCCCCCAACCCCCCCGGCACGTGTGTGACGGTGTAGTCAGCAGTTCGTCCACAGAATAACCGCGCTGCAGCTATATTCCGTTATGATACCGTAGGGTTGGTCGATACGTAAAGGAGCGTAGTATCGTGATACTTGAAGACACAATATTAGATTTAGACTCCATTGGTTTAATAAAAATGATTTTACTTAACAGACCAGATAAGCAAAGGAACTTTAGTGCCACGTATAAAAACGCTACTAGTTCAGCATTTAAATGCTTTATGAAGGAACAGGCCATAAAAACGGTTTTGTCTCGTTCTGTTTTTTTATGGTTTGTGGTTGGTTGGGATTCTTGTAAGTCCTGACACTAGCCATGATATGGGAAGAGAAGCACTGGGAGATGTTGTGGTAAGAAACATTCATCATGATAAGGATGACATCACCCCTGTAGTGCGGTGTGCACACATCCCTCATCAGCGCCTGGACGCCCAAGCTTGTCTCAAAGTAGCCATGTGCTTCTCCTGTACACCCCTTCCAAACGACAGGGCCCCTCCTACCGACACTGGTCAACACACCGTTTGAAAACGTCTGGATTAGAGTCCCAGCTAATCAGGGATATGAAACTAATTGCAAAGATGTTCAGTTCATTATGGCAGGATACAGCATAATGTCCTTAGCATGTGCAAGAATCTTGCACCTGAACTGAAACTTGCAGTGTTCGATTGCCCTTGTCACACAGGGAAAAGCGGGCACCTGGGTAACCCCCCCCCCCCCCAAACTACCCCAAACTACCCCCAACTACCCCCTCCCCCCCGTCTGCCCTCTGAGGAGTCGTGCTGCTCTCCCAGGCCGTTCTTGCTCATATGCGGCGTGCACTGCTGTCTGACTGCAGCTGTTTTAGCTGCTGTGGTGGTTTAATGATTTAGTGTCTATTGTAATATAGAACAAGGGCCTGGAGAAGACAGAGGGGAGAGGGGGAGAGAGGGGAGAGGGAGAGAGAGAGACAGAGAGAGAGAGAGAGAGAGAGAGAGAGAGGAATATAGGAAAGTGAGGCTAAAGAAATAGGTGTTTACGGGGAACATGTGGATTAAAAGCTATAATGTTGATGGATTGTTTTAATTTGCTGGCCTGTGAGCACATGATGGGAGGGAAGAGCCTAGTGTGTGATCCTGGCCCTCCTCCCACGCCCTCTGCTGGCTGGATGGGTCACTGCAGCACTTTCCTCTGCATTAATTCCCGTAGGAGTTGTACAGTTTACTTTCCTGTTCCGCATTACTCGAATGTGTTTACTGCAAACACTGTAGCATTATGAAAAACCTGAAAGACAAATCTGCTCACATGAAGACAAAATTGTGTTCTGTTAGACTACTGCTTGACACATTTCTCTTTTGGTGAGTCTCTCTGTTCAGGAATAAACAACTAGATCATTTTCAAAATAAACTGAGAGCGCTCCAGTGCGACCTGCACCCCCATCTTCTGAGAATACAGCAGGTACAAGTCAGAAACTCCAACCAGAGTGAGACTTCTTATCCCCTGTGTTGTCACAGCTTTTCTCCTCCACCCTTCTCCTCCACCCTTCTCCTCCACCCTTTGCTTTAGCTAAGCGCACCACTAGGGTCAGCGGGAAACCCTTTGTGCCCGTGACCTAATCACCCCTCTGCCCCTAGCCTCCGCGCTGGCTGGCTATCTGGTGGAGGCGTCCACACCCTGTTGTCCTCCGCGCTGGCTGGCTATCTGGTGGAGGCGTCCACACCCTGTTGTCCTCCGCGCTGGCTGGCTATCTGGTGGAGGCGTCCACACCCTGTTGTCCTCCGCGCTGGCTGGCTATCTGGGGCAGTCATGGTCTGGTGGTTAGGGAACCAGTCTTGTGACCGGAGGGTCGTGGGTTTGATTCCCAGGCCTGAGGCCATGACTGAGGTGCCCTTGAGCAAGGCACCTAACCCCAACTGCTCCCCGGGCAGGGCTGCCCACCGCTCTGGGCACGTGTGCACCACAGCCCCCTAGTTATCACTAGTGTGTGTGTGTGTGTTCTGACTGCACAGATGGGTAAATGCGGAGGACAAATTTCGATTGGGGTGAAAATCACAATTGACAATGTGGCTTGACTTAACTTAACTATCTGGTGGAGGCGTCCACACCCTGTTGTCCTCCGCGCTGGCTGGCTATCTGGTGGAGGCGTCCACACCCTGTTGTCCTTCGCGCTGGCTTGCTATCTGGTGGAGGCGTCCACACCCACACACACGCATACACACATGCATACACACTCATGCACACACACACACACACACACACGCACGCATGCACGCAAACATGAACACACACGCACACACATGCACACAGACACACACATGAGCGCCCACGCACATGCACGCCCACATGCACGCCCACTCTCACACACACACACACACACCCCATTCATTTTACGCTGACAGGAATTCTCAGTGCACCAGCCTACTGGTGTCTCCCCAATCTTTTCAACACAAAAAGAACCTGGAGTGCTATTCTAATTAGCATACTCTGAACTGTGTGTGTGTGTGTGTGTGTAGGGCAGGAGTGAGTGTGCACTTGAGTGAGCGGGAACAAGCTGGAAACTAGGGCGTTTTGTGAGGAGCTGATGTCGAGACTCACGGGAGAATGTGTGTCACCCAGGTGTACGTGTTTCATCTGGGAGTATGTTTCACCCAGGGACACATGACACGGGACACGTGACACGCCTCATGCAGACGTCCTCTCTCCTGCCTCCCTGGTCATTAAGCATCACGTTGAGCGCCCGCGTGTGACAGCAGGCAGCCCTGCGTCGCTGAGCTGCCGCTCTGAGAGGCGTGGCCCCCTCGCTAGCGGCTCCGCCCACCAATCCCCCCCACTCCCTGCCCCTGAGCCGTCGCTCTGTGAGGCGTGGCCTCCTCGCTAGCGGCTCCGCCCCCCCATGCCCCACTCCCCCAACCCCTTGCAGTGACCGATACGGTGGCTCCTGATTGGCTGGCTTTATTGCCGTGCTGCCTGGCTTGTCTTAATGGCTGCTCCTACTGATTTTAACAATACGGTGCCACTCGCCCCAGCTTGCATGCTCATTAGTTTTTTTAATGGAGTCCGTCAGGAGTGGTGTTTACACAGGGCTAATGGAGCTGCAGTCTGCTCCTCGCACGTTACCGCCAGCACACGTGCGGGGCGCTGGGGGGCGGGGCTTTCTCGGGGGGAGGGGAGGGGTGGCAGCACACGCTGGTGGATTGGGAGGAGCCTTTACATGCATTTGCTGTACACTGATGTGTTGCTGTAAAACAGTGAACGTGGGTTGGACACGCGGTACACGCGGCCTCCTGACACTCTCACGGGCGCACGTGCTCACGTGGCACCGGCGCTGGACCCGTCTAGATGCGTCTCCCTTCCTCCGCCCTGTGTCTCCGCCGTTCACTCCTCTGGGGTGGTGCAGAAGGGTTGTTTGGTACCGGGGCAGGAGGCGTGTTTGGGAATGGCGTTAACGTGTGGCTGTGCAGACTCGTGCGGGTCAGTGCTGGGCTTTAAGAGGCCACGCTCGCGCAAATGTGCTCGTTTTCACACAATGGCTGTGTGGAGGCTCAGAAAGGTTAAGTGTCCCTATGTGCACTGACATTTACAAGCACAATTTAATTGGCATGTACACACACACACACACTTTTACTGGCATCTGTTCGTATAACGATTGGCCCTTTAAATCAAAAAAGTGACGTCTTAACATGACTTACTGTAAAGAGCAGCGACATGCATTTGTGCATATGTCAATGAACGCGTTTGTCTTTAAATGAGAATCTGCCTGGGAGTTAATGAAATTCACCTGCATTTTTTATTGCTGTTTTGCACATGCAAATCACTCCCCCCCCCCCCCCTTTTTTTGTGATGCACTGTGTGCATTTGCTCAAACAGCGTTTCCGTGCTTGAATGCTTCGTATCTGAGCCACTGGAACCATTACAAGAAAACCACTCCCAGTTCATGGTGTATGTCGGGTCCAAACAGCTCTGGACACTCGCGCTCCACGCAGCTCGTCGTGTTTGAGCTCTCGCAGACGAGTATTGGCCTGCTGCTCCAGTATTCCCCCCCCTCTCAGTCTGGGCAAATCAGGAGTGGCGATTGGTTGGACACTCCTCTGGCCCCACCCACACTCCCACAGGTTCTCCGCCCCCACAGCCCCGTTGCAGGGAAGGCTGCACTGGGGTTATTTTGACCTGGCCCAGCCCGCTTAGGACCGTATCTCACAGACGTTCCCTCTGCCTGCTCCCTATGGGACCTCCTCTCAAGTCCTCCACCTCTTTAAAACGCGATTGAGTGTCGCCTCCCCGCTGATGTGCTGCAGCGTCCTTGGTCCGTGCCGGAGGGAGATTTTCAGGCTGGTTTCCACTCTCTGGCTGTTTTGTTTTGTCACTTCCTCTGGATCCTTCCCAGTTTGAACTGTATTCACTTGAATATTCATAAACACCAGCAAACCCACACATGTTTGAGCACCTACCAGGGTCTGGGAAATCCTGCATCATCAATCGCAAAGAGTAGGTCAAGGTTTCAAGGCTAATGGTGAGTGTGCGTTGTTCTGAAGTGAGCTGCGTTCAGCAGGGAGCTCCGTGGCCTCTTCAATGTGCTGAGCTGCATTATTCTCTGTTTTGTTTACTTGAAGGGTGTTTTGAGTTCGTGGGGCGTCGGCCCGTAGGTTGGCACCTGTGTACGACACAAGCGCACGGGCGTATTCTGGCTCGTGCCCAGCGGAGGGGGTGGGCTGGCAGTCGCGCCACGTGCCAAGCGATGTTCACTAGCACGCGCGACAAATAGCGCCAGCTTAACCTTTCGGCCTTTTATGTGCTGTGATTCGGATTTGATGGACTTGTGACATTTACGCCCACAAATGAGCTCCCCAGAAACCCTGCTGCTACCAGCTCGCGCACGTGGGGTTGAACCGTGGGGTTGAACCAAGGGGTTGAACCAAGGGGTTGTACCGTGGGGTTGTACCGTGGGGTTGTACCGTGGGGTTGTACCAAGGGGTTGAACCAAGGGGTTGAACCAAGGGGTTGAACCAAGGGGTTGTACCGTGGGGTTGTACCGTGGGGTTGTACCGTGGGGTTGAACCAAGGGGTTGAACCAAGGGGTTGTACCGTGGGGTTGTACCGTGGGGTTGTACCGTGGGGTTGTACCGTGGGGTTGTACCAAGGGGTTGTACCGTGGGGTTGTACCGTGGGGTTGTACCGTGGGGTTGTACCGTGGGGTTGTACCGTGGGGTAGAACCATGGGGCAGTAGCAAAGGGGTAGTACCGTGGGGCAGTAGCACAGGGGTAGTACGATGGGAGCGATGGCACTGCTGCTAGTGTGCTGCGCACGAGACCAGCGCGACTTCCAGACTTCCGACCAGGAGGGGTGATGTGGGCCGGCTGGACCGCTGTGCGCCGTGCGTCTGCTGTGTCTGGGACCTCCAGAGGGGGGTCTGCAAGAAACGGGAGGCGGGAGAAACAGACGAGAGCGCGACACAAAGAAGTTGTGAGGAAATGGAAATGAAATTCCTTCCAGTACACCAAGGGTCCTGCTGCCCTGGGGCCTGTGTGTGTGTGTGTGTGTATGCGCGTGTGTGTGTTCACCTCGTCTGGCACCCACAAGATGCCGTAATGAAACGCTCATGACTAGGGTTTGGTGAACAGGTGTGTGTGTGTGTGTGTGTGTGTGTGTGTGTGTGTGTGTGTGTGTGTGTGTGTGGACGGAGCCCTCGGTGGGAGCCTGTGATTGCCATGACACCCCCTCCCCTAGAAGCGTTGTACTCCTGAGCTGCCCCAGTTCACCAGTTACACTCGGGGGGTGTTGTTATTCCCCCCTCAAACCCATCTGGGCCGATGAGTCTGTTTGTTTGTGACGCACAGCATGATCCTCCCCTGATGGAGTCATTTCAACAAGTCTCTCCAAGGCTTTGGGGCTTTTAACCTTCTGCTACTCGAACACAAGTTGTGTATTCGCCTTGGTGGAGCAGTATTGGAAGGGAGTTATATGAGTGAGAGTTTGAGATGAAATTAATTATCCTGGATACTGGGCTCAGTGTGCAGACTGTCACCACCCATGGTTCGGTTCTTAAAGGTGTCAGTTGAAGTGTGGTTGAAAAACAGGCAATGCATGCTGGGAGTTTTAGGCCAGTAACTGCTTGTTTTGGGTTTTCCTCCGGTGTGTTTTGCACTACTCGCTGAAGACAGGCAGGGAACACTGACACTTTAATGTTCTTTGTTTTATGCAATGTTGAGCCTGTCCCTTGCTTTGCGTCTCATTGCTGCGGGGACTTATCCCGAGGGCGCCCCCTAAATCTCTTCCCCCCCCCCCCATGCTTGACTGGAAGCTCCTACCGGGAGCGGCGGGGACGGGTGGTAGAGGCGACGGCCCGTCCCCAATCGCGGACCCAATCGCGGGCCTTCCGTCTCATTAATTAGCCCGCGAGCGTGCTCAGTCAGACGCGGATCTCCACTTCAATGGGCCGCACATCAAAGGCAGGGATCTGGCGGACGCTTCATTATTCACAGGGAGACCTAGTTATGTCAAGAGCGGGAGAGTGGCACTGTAGCAGCGCGGCTCACTGCTGCAGGAGACACTCTACCCACAGAGAGCCTGAGAGATTCAAACCGGCGGAGGCTGGGACGTGCCGGCTGGTCTCTGGAGACGCAGCGTCCTCCCCTCCCCCCTTCTGTCTCTCTCTTCCCCTCTCTCTTTCTGTCTGTCCCTCACTCTCTCTCTCCCTCTCTCCCTCCCTCTCTCTCTCTCTCTCTCTCCCTCACTCTCTCTCTCTCTCTCATTACCCACTGCCTGCTCTGTTTCGTCGCCGTGCGCTCCCTCACAAAGGCCGCACAGACGTGGCGCTGATCCGCACGGATCTCGCACGCCGACCCGTTTGTTCTCCTCGCCCCCCTCCCACCCCCAACTTATTAATGGCACATCCCCCTGGGGGTGGACCGGGTGCAGGGACAGAGGGACGCTGGGGGGTTGCCATGGGACACGGCACCAGCCTCCCCCCAGAGAGACCAGCCTCCCGTGCTGCTTCTGGCTGCCGCCCCGTCGCGCGGGCAGCGGTGCGGTGAGAGAAAGATGATTAATATCGCTGGGTAATCTGTCGCGCTGATCAAGCCCAATGAGTTTTTTGTGTACCAGGTTCTTTTTCCCCCCCCCCCCCCCCGCCTGTTCCTGCTGGTGAGGTGCACACTGGGAAGTCAGCAGGTGCCACAGAATGCTTTGGGTACCCTCCAGAGCTGATGGCAGGCGCCGTGGCGATGCTCTTCCCCGTGTTCTCTCGGATGCGAAGCCCAGATTTGGAGATTTGGTCTCCCCCAGTCGAACTCGGGCACGTTCACCCAGTCAAGTAGAACGCTGCCAGGCAGCGTCTGTGAAGGTGCCTTGCTCAGGAGACCTGCGAGAGGCATCTGCTCCTTCTGTAGCTTCGTCTTGTCCCTAGTTGTCAAATGAGCTCTAATGGTATTTAAAGCTGTAATGTTAAAGCTTTTAATTTGAGCAGAGCGGCAGGATCAGAGGGGTGGTGTGAACTGGCAAATGAGGCTCTTTCACCCCAGGGGTCTGGAGGTAATGATTCCCTGTGTCGTGAGAAAAGGACACGTGAGATTCCACACCCCGGCGTTTCAACTCGGTGTCCTTTATCGATCATTTTGATGTTGAGACGTGGAGGGTGTGGTGGCCACCTCGTGCTGCCACATTGTCCCAGCCAGCAAAGACTAATGAAATTGGCTTCAGACTCATTTGGAAAGTGCCCCCCCCCCCCCCACGACCCCCAGTTTGATTCAATTAGCCAAATGTCCCCATCCTCTTCTGAGCCAGAATAAATAGATTTTCGATAACCGAGGTTTGGTGGCTTGGCATGCGTGACCAGGCTGGGGGGCGTGACACAGGGCAGACGCCGTACGCCACAGGTCTGCGTTTCAGTCCCACCCCCCCCCTCCACCCCATCCACCCCACCACGCCTCCACCCCTCCACCCCTCTCGCCTTCGCCCGTTCGCTGAACCTCGGAGGCTATGTGAAAGCAGCGCTTCTCGAACCCCGCCTACAGCAACCAACACGTAGCTCGCCAACCCTTGATGCAGCCTAATTATGCGTTGATTTGCAAATACTCAATACTCAAATAAAACTCAAATACTCAATACTGTCTGTCTCAATACTGAAGACAGACAACAATACCAGTGAAGTAAAAAAAATGAAAGGATTATTTCAGATACGCTCTGTGCTAAAAGAAGAAGTGTGAAGGGATGAATAAGTCATGGTGATTGGTGCGTGTGCATCTCTGTTATGTGTCGTATATGTGGTGTCTTGTGTAGTAAATCACCGCGCTAACTGTCGACCTTGCTGAGGCTGTGAGGTCATACGTGGTTGCCGGGGCAGCTGCAGTTGAGGATGATGTGATTGAAGAGGTCAGACCTGTTTTCATTTTCTTTGGCCACTGCAACGAGCGACCCCGTCGTGAACCCTGCTCCACCTAAATTACGATTCACCCACCGCCCAGCGTTTGAGTAGATAGTAGTCGCTCCATACCCAGGTCATATGGGCCCGTGTGTAGCTGTGTGCCGGTACCCAACACTGGCGCATGCTACACCCATACGCTACGCCCCTATGCTACACCCATACGCTACGCCCCTATGCTACACCCATACGCTACGCCCCTATGCTACACCCATACGCTCTCAGCCACTGCGGCCGGCACCCATACGCCACGTTTACCCCGTGGTCCCTATTCTACACCCATACGCCACGCCCTTTGGTCCCATAGATACTCTCGCTGGGCTGCTGTGTAATGGCTCGCGGCTGTGTCACATTTGGACCACGTGTGCATCTAGCAAAACTAGTGCTCACGGGACCCTCCGCGATGGTGTGGCATGATCCACACAAACCCCCCCCACCCGCCATCCTCCAATGAGGAGAGTCCACAGGAGAGTCCGCACCCGATTGGCCGCTGCCGTGCTCCAGAGAGCCCCCCCAACCCACCCCCCCCGTGGGGGAAGCCGAACTCCGGGGGGGGGTTTGTTTTTGTTTTTGTCCTTCCCCACACTTCATCTCCCCTGACACCTTTATGGCGCGGTGGAAGCAGGCAGTGCTGATACCCCCCCACCCCCCACTCCTGGGCCCTGGGCCAGGGCGGCTGGTGTTTGAACAGCAGCGCGGATGACTGCGTGTCTCCCAGAACCAGCGCGCTGCTCACGGACACTTTTGCTTCCCCTTGAGGAAATCTCTCCCTATATATACGCACAGCTCTGGTGCTCAGCCCCATTATACCACATAATAACATGCCACAGAAAATCTAAAACCGCGGGAGTCGCCGTGATGTACGCCACTGTCATGCTAATTTTGAAACATTTTGGATTTAAAAAAAAAATCTATTATTAGCAGGATGGCGTTTCTGTGCTTCAAGCACTTTTGAATAAATGAGGCAAAATCTACACGTTTACCAAAGGTAACCGCGTGAGCAGACACGTCAGTCGTGTTGTAACAGACGTCGCCGCGTCCTGCCGTGTCCTGCCGCGTCCTGCCGTGTGCCTGCCGCGTCCTGCCGTGTGCATGTGGCGTGCGTGCGGCCGTCCCCACGGGATTCTCTCGGCTCTGGCGAGCGTTTCCGGAAGGACTCGCGGAGGGGAGGGGATGCAGCGTCCCTGTGTTTGTGTCTGCCTCCCCTCACTAATGAACCATGTCCTGTGGGGACGGGGCTGACCGGGGCAGCCGGACGGCCCCCGCAGGATGGGGGGGGGGGGCCTGGCGTGACCTATGCCAAAGGTCGACCTGCGGAGACCAGACGTGAGCAGGCCTGAAGAACCTGAGTTATGGTGGACGCTTTCCCCAAAGGTTCTTTACCCAGATATCACAGATTTAATTTTAGGCATGTTGTGACAGACCTTTGACCCAGATAGGCCGCGGTCTCTGAGGAGGAGAAAAAAATAAATCTGGAACAGTACAGTTTTCTAAAATTACCGTTACAAGACCAAGCTGGGCTGTCGTAAGTGGGCGGGGAGATGCTCGGCTACCTCGGCTGTGGTCCGCCTCTTCATTAGTGAGGGGGCGTGGTCCCCCAGGCGACAGGTAGAGCCTCTCTGTGGCGCTGCGCATTAATCTCTGCTCCCTGGCACTGGGGCTGAGGGGATCATTAGATGCTGAAGTACGAGGGTGTGGTTAGGTCACGCCCCCCCCACCAATCAGCCCTGCGTCAGATCATCCAGGTGGGCGGAATCACGGAAAGGTGGCGGAGGGAAGCACGTGGGACGGGAGGGACGGGGGGGGACGTTCCCCGAGGTTCGTCTGTTTGCTGTGGCTTTCAGCTCCCAGTCCTCCCCTTTGAAGTGGCTGTGGTGTTAAATGGCTGTATTATGTGGTCCTGAGTGGCACTGACTGCTGTGCCCCTGGTAAGAGGGGATGGAGTGTGGCCACTAACAGCAGAGCTTGACGAGGCAATCATCATGTGTACGGGGAGAGGGATGGATGGAGGGAGGGAGAGAGAGAGAGAGGGAGAGAGAGAGAGGGAGAGAGAGAGAGAGGCAAGCTGGAAAACAGACGGAAATCAAGCGGCAGGTGAATACGACTCGCGTCCTCTGTGTGCTGATGCTACAGAACTGAAGACACCAGGTTTACATCTTCTGTTCCGCCCAGCGGTCGCTACTCCTCACCCTTCTGGGGAGTGTTTGTGTTTGGGTCAGGGGCTCCGGGCCGATGCTCTGTCACCCTGCAGAGGCAGCCATGTTTCTCCTGCCGCTCAGCCGGCCAGCGGAGGCCTGAGGCCTCTTACGGTGCTGCACCTGACCTGTTGGGGGCGCTCTTGTGTTTCAGATCCTGGTGAACTCCAATACCCAGCCTGCCCTGCTGTACGAGAATGTGGTTGTGAGTGATGGCAGCTCCATTCTGAGGGACATGCTCTTTAGCCCTGACCACCAGTACATTTACACGCTGACGGACAAAGAGGTGAGGCCCAACACACACACACACACACCCCTGTGCACTCTCACGCCACACAGTTGTCCATGGACGCTGATTGCTTGAGTGGTTCCTAGATTTAAAAAAATAACAATAATAAATTAAAGCTCAGATTTTTCCATGAAAAGCCGTTAGCATTTATTAATGTTGTATGAGTAACATTGTCATTATAGCACTTGATTTTCATGCCTGTTTTCCTTTCTTTATATTATATTCATTGTACCACTTGTGTGGAAAAGAGACACACAGAGACACGCAGAGACAGAGACACAGAGACAAGCAGAGACAGAGACACACAGAGACAAGCAGAGACAGAGACACGCAGAGACAGAGACACGCAGAGACAGAGACACGCAGACGCACAGAGACACACCACTGAAATGACACAGTCTCCTCTACATAGACGACTACCACTACTTCTACTACTGTGCCTACACACACACACACACACACACACAGGCTGCTTGAGAAGTATGCCACTTATGGAAGATGATTGGGTACGGGGCCTCTGATCCTTTCTGATGGAAGAAAATGTGAGGCAGATCACAGCCCAGAGTGAAGGCAGCTGATCCTCCTCCTCTCCTGTCTCCCTTCTCTCCTCTCCTCCCCTCCCCCCCTCCTCTCCTCCCCTTCCCTCCTCCCCTCTTTCTCTTCTTCCCTCCCCTCTCCTCCCCTCACCTTCTCCCTCTCCCTCCCCCCTCCTCATCTCCTCCCTTCTTCCCTCCCCTCTCCTCCCCTCACCTTCTCCCTCTCCCTCCCCCCCCCTCTCCTCCCCTCCCCTCCTCCCCTCCCTTCTTCCCTCCCCTCTCCTCCCCTTCTCCCTCTCCCTCCTCCCTCCTCCTCTCCTCCCCTCCCCTCCCCTCCTCCCCTCCCTTCTTCCCGCCCCTCTCCTCCCCTCACCTTCTCCCTCTCCCTCCCCCCTCCTCCTCTCCTCCCCTCCCCTCCTCCCCTCCCTTCTTCCCGCCCCTCTCCTCCCCTCACCTTCTCCCTCTCCCTCCCCCCTCCTCCTCTCCTCCCCTCCCCTCCTCCCCTCCCTTCTTCCCTCCCCTCTCCTCCCCTTCTCCCTCTCCCTCCTCCCTCCTCCTCTCCTCCCTCCCCTCCCCTCCTCCCCTCCCTTCTTCCCGCCCCTCTCCTCCCCTCACCTTCTCCCTCTCCCTCCCCCCTCCTCCTCTCCCCATCTTCTCCTCCCCTCCCCTCCTCCCCTCCCTTCTTCACTCTCTCCTTTGTTTGGTATCTCTGCCCCCACAATGCTTTCATCCTCTCTTCAGTGGGCCCTAATTGGAGAGCCTCCTCTCACACTCACATTAAAGGGCAGTTCCTTTATCATCACACATATATACGTGCACCCATGCACACACACACACACACACACTTACACAGATGCATGCTCACACACACACACACGCGCGGCAGACATGGTCTCTGTTAAAACCTTCGCAGAGGGGTTTCTAAGGCCTCCTGTATGTAGTCTCACTCTAATTTTAAGTCTGGTGCTCTAATCTTTAGCACCAATTTTGTTGTTGAAGCCACAGAAATGTTGCTGTTCCAAGCCCACGTAAAGGCAGTTGGAGTAAGAAGATGACCTAGAAATGTGTGTAAAAATAGGCAATGTGATTAAATGATGGGGTGGTGTTTGACGGGTAGGGGTGGTGTTTGACGGGTAAAGGTGGTGTTTGACGGGGGGAGGTGGTGCTGTCTGCATCTGGGTGCAGTACCCCCGTGCCCAGATCCTCTCCTCAACTCCCTCATTCGTGCACAACTACGCCACCTACACCTGTAATCCCACACGGGAGAGCGATGTCTAGCGGTGCGGCCCGGTGCTGCTCCACCTGCTGAAACGTTGTCCTCTGGTCTCAGGGCTCAGCCTCTTCTATCAGCCCACAGCCAATCAGGAAGTGCCAGAATACAGACGGTATGATGCGCAGACGTTCTTTTGCTCTCTAACATCAGATTGGATGGTTAACATAAATGACGCTGATGATATCAAACGTAGGTTCTCTTAGGTTAGGTTAGCTTCTTAGGGTATGTTCTCTAACCATTCCTCAAGGGCCCATGGTCTGTGGACAGGGGCTTTAGAACCTGCCCCTTGGATAGGGGATTTAGGTCCTTTCCCGTGAACAGGGGCTTTAGAATCTGCCATGCACAGGCATGAAGGGCATGAAGTGGTAGGTGTATTGAAGGGTGATGTGTGTATTGTAAAGTTTGAAAAGTTTGTGAGCTCCTGTTATTAGCTAATTGTGCTAGTTAGTAAGAGTAATTAGGGACAGGTGGGTGTTGTTTGTGGTACATGGGAGAGCAGCACCACCCAGGAGGAGGAGTTCCCTATAGCCACGCCCACAGGGAGGAGGAGTTCCCCACAGCCACGCCTACAGGGAGGAGAGGAGGAGTTCTTGTTATTGGGGAGAGTGTGTTTACTAGTGTGTGTGAGGCAGTGCACTCTTGTTATTGGGGAGAGTGTGTTTACTAGTGTGTGTGAAGCAGTGCACTCTTGTTATTGGGGAGAGTGTGTTTACTAGTGTGTGTGAGGCAGTGCACTCTTGTTATTGGGGAGAGTGTGTTTACTAGTGTGTGTGAGGCAGTGCACTCTTGTTATTGGGGAGAGTGTGTTTACTAGTGTGTGTGAGGCAGTGCACTCTTGTTATTGGGGAGAGTGTGTTTACTAGTGTGTGTGAGGCAGTGCACTCTTGTTATTTGTTATTGGGGAGAGTGTGTTTACTAGTGTGTGAGGCAGTGCACTCTTGTTATTGGGGAGAGTGTGTTTACTAGTGTGTGAGGCAGTGCACTCTTGTTATTGGGGAGAGTGTGTTTACTAGTGTGTGTTCCACTCTTCCCAGGGGCTGCAGGGGCTGTGGATACAGGCCATGAAAAATCAAAAGTTAAATCGGCCTTGTCTCTCTCTCTCTCACACACAGTTAGTAAGAGTAATTAGGGACAGGTGGGTGTTGTTTGTGGTACATGGGAGAGCAGCACCACCCAGGAGGAGGAGTTCCCTATAGCCACGCCCACAGGGAGGAGGAGTTCCCCACAGCCACGCCTACAGGGAGGAGAGGAGGAGTTATTGTTATTGGGGAGAGTGTGTTTACTAGTGTGTGTGAGGCAGTGCACTCTTGTTATTGGGGAGAGTGTGTTTACTAGTGTGTGTGAAGCAGTGCACTCTTGTTATTGGGGAGAGTGTGTTTACTAGTGTGTGTGAGGCAGTGCACTCTTGTTATTGGGGAGAGTGTGTTTACTAGTGTGTGTGAGGCAGTGCACTCTTGTTATTGGGGAGAGTGTGTTTACTAGTGTGTGTGAGGCAGTGCACTCTTGTTATTGGGGAGAGTGTGTTTACTAGTGTGTGTGAGGCAGTGCACTCTTGTTATTGGGGAGAGTGTGTTTACTAGTGTGTGAGGCAGTGCACTCTTGTTATTGGGGAGAGTGTGTTTACTAGTGTGTGAGGCAGTGCACTCTTGTTATTGGGGAGAGTGTGTTTACTAGTGTGTGAGGCAGTGCACTCTTGTTATTGGGGAGAGTGTGTTTACTAGTGTGTGAGGCAGTGCACTCTTGTTATTGGGGAGAGTGTGTTTACTAGTGTGTGAGGGGCTGCAGGGGCTGTGGATACAGGCCATGAAAATCAAAAGTTAAATCGGCCTTGTCTCTCTCTCTCTCACACACAGTTAGTAAGAGTAATTAGGGACAGGTGGGTGTTGTTTGTGGTACATGGGAGAGCAGCACCACCCAGGAGGAGGAGGGGAGGAGGAGTTCCCCACAGCCACGCCTACAGGGAGGAGAGGAGGAGTTCTTGTTATTGGGGAGAGTGTGTTTACTAGTGTGTGAGGCAGTGCACTCTTGTTATTGGGGAGAGTGTGTTTACTAGTGTGTGTTCCACTCTTCCCAGGGGCTGCAGGGGCTGTGGATACAGGCCATGAAAAATCAAAAGTTAAATCGGCCTTGTCTCTCTCTCTCTCACACACACACACACACACACATATCTCAGCTAGCCCAACGCAGTGTAATTTCTCACAGATTAGAGATAATCGTCTTTAATGTGTCCAAGTCTTTACAGAGAAGATGTGAAGTAATTGATAGAAATGGGCAGCATATGACTAGGTCTGACATTGGAGGTGCACTGAGAATGGTGGGAAGGGCACACACACACACACACACACACATCGTGCAGGTTGTTCAGTCCTGCGGAGCTGCTGGGATGTTGAAGGCGACACACAGCTGTGCGTCTGGTTTGGGGGCCCATGGCAGGCCCCCGTTAGAGGAGCTGTGTGTGGAGACCTGTCTGAGCTCTCACACATCACCACTCACACTACCATCTCCTTAGCGTGAGTGAAGGATCCACACGTGTGTGTGTGTGTGTCCACAGAGATCCCCACATCCTCCACAGTGACACTGAGCCACAGATCTCACTGTACATAATCAGAATAATAATAATGAATAATAATAATAATGAATAATAATCAATGACTGTGAGTATGTTGCCATCCCGGTAAATGGGATTTTCTCAGTGTGCATTGTGATGTTGGTACACACCGCCTGTGACTGGGAGCACGTGAACGCCCTTCTGAACCCGCCCCCCCTCCCCCAGCCCTGACCCACTCAGAACGCTGGAGTGTGGAGAGAGGTGAAGATTAATTGGTTTGAAGCAATTTACACTGCCTGTCTCTTCATCTCTCCCTCTCTCTCCCTCTCCTCTCACCCTTCTATTTTAAGCAGGTCTGCTCCTCTGGAGGATGGAGTCAGTGGCGGAGGAGCCCCAGGCTCTCGTCCTCTCTAACCTCTCTAAAATAGGGTGCTGTTACACCCCCCCCCCTTCAGTGGGTCAGGAGCGGGCGAGGCGATGGGTTTTGATTAGCGGAGACGTCTCTTCTCCTCCTCGATCTTCTCTCATTTGGGCTCTATTTTTTTCCCCCGAATTGAAGTTGCCTCCGCCTCACTCCCACCCTGTGGGGTTCCGCCCCCGCTAACCCAAAGCTGCCTCTCCCACCCCTCTGAGCGGATCGTCCCCGAGCCCCCGGTACCCGCCTGGCCGCCCCGGGTCGCTCCTCTGTCCTGTTTGCGTGGTCTGAGTTTCTGGCCTTTGAGCACGAGGTTCCTGCCCCGTGGCGCTGCAGTGGGGCGATGTTTCTATACGCACCGCGCTGCAGTGGGGCGATGTTTCTACGCAGCTGCAGGGGCGATGTTTTCTACGGGCGCACACCGCGCTGCAGGCGGGCTACTTTTCTATACGCACCGCGCTGCAGACGGGCGATGTTTCTATACGCACCGCGCTGCAGTGGGGCGATGTTTCTATACGCACCGCGCTGCAGACGGGCGATGTTTCTATACGCACCGCGCTGCAGTGGGGCGACCGCGCGTTATACGCACCGCGCTGCAGACGGGCGATGTTTCTATACGCACCGCGCTGCAGTGGGGCGATGTTTCTATACGCACCGCGCTGCTGGGGCGATGTTTCTATACGCACCGCGCTGCAGACGGGCGATGTTTCTATACGCACCGCGCTGCAGACGGGCGATGTTTCTATACGCACCGCGCTGCAGTGGGGCGATGTTTCTATACGCACCGCGCTGCAGACGGGCGATGTTTCTATACGCACCGCGCTGCAGTGGGGCGATGTTTCTATACGCACCGCGCTGCAGACGGGCGATGTTTCTATACACACCGCGCTGCAGTGGGGCGATGTTTCTATATGCACCGCGCTGCAGTGGGGCGACGTTTCTATACGCACCGCGCTGCAGTGGGGCGACGTTTCTATACGCACCGCGCTGCAGTGGGGCGATGTTTCGGCTCGGGTGGCGTTTCGCCCCCTCGGTTGTGCACAGATCAGCAGAGCCGCGCTGTTTACGCCTTGGCTCCGCCCCCTCCCGTTTCCCCTCGCACTTTCCCCCGTTTTTCCATTTGTATCTCTTCATTGGATAATAGAAATGGCGGCTGGAGGCCCCGTGTCGCTCCTCAGACATCACCAGTCCATTCCGTCCGCTTGACAGAACAATTTCCTTTCGCCATATTCACAGGCAGTTAATTAAAAGTCGCTGATAGGCGCAGCGTTGTCGCGTCTGCCGCCGCCCCCGTCTGGGGTGGAGGCGTAAACCCGCACGGCACCGCGCGCCGGGGCTGAGGACTTCGATTAGCGTCAGCGTGATTCACCCAACCCCACCCCCCCCCCCCCCCCCCACCCCCACCGCTCACCGTTGTTCGGCTGAGAAAAACCATGAAAGGTTTGTGCATGCGGGCAAGGTTTTGTCCCAGGGGCTTCTGGGAAGCAGCCTTTCAGCGGAGGAGGCTTCTCACAACTTTGTCACGCCATCACAGGAGAATTTAATAGCTGACTGGCAGTTTTGAGTCCGGGACGCTGGTGTCACCAGCCTCGCCGAGATGCCCAGTAGTTTGTCGCTACTTTTTAGACGACTTCTCAAAGCGCATGGCTGGGTTCTTTTCTCAGTGCGGTGAATTCTGTTTTCCACCACATGTGTGAATGTCTGTCTGTGTGTGTGTGTGCTTGCGTGTGTGTGAGTGGTTTCATCCAGACACGGGCCCTGTACTCTGTAGCAGAGGCGTCTGATTGGAATGACAGTGTGTGTATTGTATGCTCACATGGCTCCATTCATACAGCCCAGGAGTGGGACAGGAACAGTGAGGAAATCCAACACCAGGCCATGCGACTCTCTCTCTCTCCATCCCTCTATCCCTCTCTCCATCTCTCTCTCCCTATCAATCCCTCCATTCCCCTCTCTCTCTCTTCCTGTATTTCTCTCACCCCCCCACACTCCCCTCCACTTCCTCCTCTCTCTCTCTCTCTTCTCTTCCTCTCTCTCTCTCTCTCTCTCTCTTCTCTTCCACTCTCCTCTCTGAAGGTCAAGTTCTGATGTGCTGTGCTCCTCAGTCAGGGGGCTGAGAGGAGGTATCAGCTCCCTGTAATCTGATTTGTGTGGCGGACGTCTTAATGTAGGCAGCGTGACGAGGCACTCGTGTGTGTGTGTGTGGGTGTGTGTGTGTGTGTGTGTGTGTGAGAGAGAGAGAGAGCTGGAGGGGTCCTACTTGAGTTTCATTGTTCTAGTGTTGAGCCAGACGCGTTAGACAGGTCAGTCTGTGACACACACTGACTTCTGCTTTGTGTGTTACGGGAGACCTGTCTTACCCTTCTACACACAGACAGATGGAGAGAGAGAGGCACACAGACACTTATCCATGTTCATAAATCTGTCTTATCTTCTTTGCCTTGCTCGTGTTTGTTTAATGTCGTCATATTTAATGTTCCTGTTCTTAGTGTCCGTTATTAGTGGCCATGATGGTACGTTCATTCTTCTTGAATATTGCAACATGATCAAAAGAACAGAAATGCCACAAATGACCAAGCCACCCTTCCCATGTTGCTATGGTGACGTCAATAGGCTTGCCCACGAATCTCCTACAGGCCGACGGAGAAACACACACACACACACACACACACACACACATATGTGCAGACCCATGCACGTTCCATATGTCCATGTATCGATAATGTCCCAGGAGGCTGTCGTCATGGTGCATTGACGGATAACTATAGAATTCTCACGTGTGCAGGCATATTAGTCAGTCTCTCTGTCTCTCTGCCTGTCTGCCTATCTACCTCGGTCTCTCTGCCTGTCTGCCTCTCTGTCTCTCTGTCTCTGTCTCTCTGCCTGTCTGCCTCTCTGTCTCCCTGTCTCTCTACCTCGGTCTCTCTGCCTGTCTGCCTCTCTGTCTCCCTGTCTCTCTACCTCAGTCTCTCTGCCTGTCTGCCTCTCTGTCTCCCTGTCTCTCTGCCTGTCTGCCTCTCTGCCTGTCTCTCTGTCTCTGTCTCTCTGCCTGTCTGCCTCTCTGCCTGTCTCTCTGTCTCTGTCTCTCTGCCTGTCTGCCTATCTACCTCGGTCTCTCTGCCTGTCTGCCTCTCTGTCTCCCTGTCTCTCTGTCTCTGTCTCTCTGCCTGTCTGCCTCTCTGCCTGTCTCTCTGTCTCTGTCTCTCTGCCTGTCTGCCTATCTACCTCGGTCTCTCTGCCTGTCTGCCTCTCTACCCATCTGTCTCTCTGCCTGTCTGTCTCTGCTGTTTGTTTTTCTATGACAAGACCAAGTAGATGGATGTTAAAGAGTAAATACTGGTTGGCAGACATTTGTCTGACCGGAACATTCAACTGAGGTTTCCTTTCTGTCACGAAAATGAGCCAAAAGGTTTGGTGCAAAGCCTTATTTCTGAACAAACCAATGAAAGATTTTATTATGATACTGCTGGTTATGAATATGTCCTGTAAGCAACAGAAAATGTGAAGGAAATCTTAAAACAAAGATATATGGTATGCACTTCCTGTGTAATTTATGTATTAGATTTGAAAGTATTCTCATAATTACTGAGTGGAATCAGAGGGTTTGTATGGTTTGTTCCCCTGTGCTGGGTTGAGTGGTTCTGTAATCAGCAGTTCCTCACGTCTTTGGCGGGGGCCACTACGCCACTCCACCACGTTCCGGTTCCAGTAAGGGGTGCGGAGAAGAGCCCGGATCTGGGGGTGGGGCCTCGGTGGGGGTGGGGCCTCAGTGGGGGTGGGGCCTCTGTAGGGGTGGATCCTCAGCGAGAGGAGCAGATGTCCCCATGGATTCCAAGGCAGCCGCACTCTGCCTCACCCCAACCCCGACGGGCGAAGCATACGTCCGTGGGCGCGTCGCCGGCAGTGCGCGAGCACCCCGTGTCCCCAAACCCGGCCCGGACCAAACGGCTTCCCCAAGCTGGTGCCGTGAGTGGCCTCGGTCGGTCGGACCCTTTAAAGGCTTTTAGTCACAGAGAGGATGGTTTGGTTAGTGCTGAAACAGTCATTATTCCCATCTTTGATGATAACTGCTCACTCACCATTCATAATACGGGCAGCATACACTTTAAAAATGCCTTCCAAGGCCTCGACTGGGGGCCTTTCATTGACCTGCTGGAAGGGTCTGGTTCTGCTTTAGTGCCTTTGAGTGGAAGCACCGAGACCGTGTGCAGAACCAGTACAGGTGTGGGTTTTTGGCACCAGTCTCTCCCTCTCTCTCTCTCTCTCTCTCTCTCTCTCTCTCTCTCTCTCTCTCTCCCCTCTCTCTCTCTCTCTCTCTCTCTCTCTCTCTCTCTCTCTCTCTCTCTCTCTCTCTCTCTCCCCTCTCTCTCTCTCTCTCTCTCTCTCCCCTCTCTCTCTCTCTCTCTCTCTCTCTCTCTCTCTCTCCCTCTCTCTCTCTCTCTTCTGTAGGCTATGTCTGACTTCCCGGCCTTGATCTATGACTTTGTTTGCCATTTCTTCCTTTGTGTGTGGCCAAACTCCAGATGGATGAGTTGAGTGGGGTGGTGTGGGGTGGAGAAGAGGGAGAGAGGGGTGGTTTGTGGGGGGCAAAAGAGGAATGCAGAGGTCTTTCAGTGGAACAAGTTTGTTCTTTTGAAATTAGACTGTCATTCATATGTTTGTGTATGTGTGTTGGGGGAGGGGGGTACGTGTGTGTGTGCATATATGTGTGTGTGTGTGTGTGTGTTTAAGGGGTGTAAGAACGACCCATTGATCGTTACGTCACGCTTTAGACCATGGCCAATTTTTTGCCCAAATTGCACAGATGGACCAATTACATGCACAGGGTCTGCGAGACGTCCCCAGTCTTCAGAATAAAAGAAACACCACAATTCTCAAACACACCTCCCCCAAAACACACACACAAATATACACACACACACACACAACTGTCAATTACCCCTCCCCCAAGACACACACACACACACGAATATACACACACACACAATTGTCAATTACCCCTCCCCCAAGACACACACACACACACGAATATACACACACACACAATTGTCAATTACCCCTCCCCCAAGACTGGACTCTCTCTTCCTAGTGCCCTAAATGAGAGTGCCTCGTTTGCAGATGTTGTTTGTTTATGACACACACACACACACACACACACACACACACACACACACACACAGCCCTACCAACCCCCAAACACACACACACCCACACACACCAGGCAGATGAATGGTTTCTCCTTCAGACTGTAACCAGGGATGAGAGCTCTATCTGCTTGTGTGAATAGGTGCACCGGATAATAGACCCGGGTGCTGAACACAGAGGTCGGGGGTGTTGGGTGGTGTTGGGTGGTGTAGTACGGATGGAGCTCCCTTGAGTGCCACACTGTTATAAATCTTCATAATTGAAATGTAGTGGCACCCTTGAGCTGCACCTCCCCACACTCTTCCCCACACTCCTCACCACCTCCCCACACACCTCCCCACACTTGTCCCCACACTCCTCACCCTTCCCCACACTCCTCCCCATACTCCTCACCCTTCCTCACACTCCAACCCCATCTACCCACACTCCTCCCCACACCCCTCCCCACACGCTCTAGGGTCGTGCTGCAGGGTCATGCCTGTGTAGCCCCTCTCCGCCCTTCCCCCGCTCACTGACCCGCACCGCCCGTTCTTACTCTTATCAGACACGATAGAGGGGCCCCTCCCTCCCCTCCTCCCTCTCTCTCTCCATCTCTCTCTCCCTCCCTTCCTCCCTCTCTCTCCATCTCTCTCTCTCTCCCTCCCCTCCTCCCTCTCTCTCCATCTCTCTCTCTCTCCCTCCCCTCCTCCCTCTCTCTCCATCTCTCTCTCCCTCCCTTCCTCCCTCTCTCTCCATCTTTCTCTCTCTCCCACTCCCTCCCTCCACTCCTCCCTCTCTCCTTTCTCTCTCTCTCTCCCTCTCTTTCTCTCTCTCATTTGTCGTGTCGTCCTCCTCCATATCGGCTTTCTCCCAGTCCTCCTCTCTTCCTTCTTTCCCTTCCTCTCTCTTCTCCTCTATCACTTCTCTCTCCTCATCCCAGTTGGCAGTCTGCCAAGCCCCCCCCCCTCCACTTTCCTTCCTTCCTCAGACGGATCAGACGCTTTAATGATGTAGCACTGTGATTAAATGGATCACTCCTCATTGCTGATGGCAGATGGAAAACTAGCCAGACCTGAGAGCTGCTGACCCGCAGGCTGATTGGTCCACTTTGCATAGGCGGGGTTACAGCAGGAAGTCCACACGTGTCTCCTCCTGGGCTCCTGTCCATGCTTGGGCATTCTGCTAACTGCCATAACGGGGCCTTAGTGCCCAGGGGTCGTCTCTCAGGGCACAGGGGTCGTCTCTCAGGGTCCAGGGGTCGTCTCTCAGGGTCCAGGGGTCGTCTCTCAGGGTCCAGGGGTCGTCTCTCAGGGCCCAGGGGTCGTCTCTCAGGGCCCAGGGGTCGTCTTTCAGGGCCCAGGGGTCGTCTCTCAGGGCCCAGGGGTCGTCTCTCAGGGCCCAGGGTAGTCTCTCAGGGCCCAGGGGTCGTCTCTCTCAGGGCACAGGGGTCGTCTTTCAGGGCCCAGGGGTCGTCTTTCAGGGCCCAGGGGTCGTCTCTCAGGGCCCAGGGGTCGTCTCTCACCCCTGTATCCCTCTCACCCCTGTCTCTCTCTCACCCCTGTCTCTCTATCTCACCCCTGTCTCTCTCCCTCACCCCTGTCTCTCTCTCACACCTGTCTCTCTCTCCAGGTGAGCAGGGTTCCGGCGGAAAGCTGTGTGCAGTACAGCAGCTGTAAGGAGTGTCTGGGCTCTGGAGACCCCCACTGTGGCTGGTGTGTCCTGCACAATGTGTGAGTTCTGCGTCCCCTCACATGCAGAGATGGGCCCGTACGCCCGTACAGGCCCTAGAGCCGCTCCGTGTAGTCGTGTGTGTGTTGGGTGTGTGTGTGTGTGTGTGTGTGTGTGTGTGTGTGTGTGTGTGTGTGTGTGTGTGTGTGTGTGTGTGTGTGTGTGTGTGTGTGTGTGTGTGTGTGTGAGTGTGAGCATGTGTGTGTGTGTTGTGTGTGTGTGAGTGTGTGTGTGTGTGTTCTGTGTGTGAGTGTGAGCATGTGTGTGTGTGTGTTGTGTGTGTGTGTGTGTGTGTGTGTGTGTTGTGTGTGTGTGTGTGTGTGTGTGTGTGAGTGTGAGCATGTGTGTGTGTGTGTTCTGTGTGTGTGAGCGTGTGTGTGAGTGTGAGCGTGTGTGTGTTCTGTGTATATGTGTGTGTGTGTGTTCTGGGAGTGTATTCTGAAGCTCTCTGCTGCCCCTCTAGCTGCTGCTCCAGGCCCAGAATGTGCCCAGTCTGTCCGCCGGGGTGAACTGCACATTTGAGGACTACACCGAGACTGAAGGACACATTATCGGGGGACGCATTTATTGTCTGTCCCCGTCCCCGCGTGAGATTGCCCCCATTACACGCAACCAGGGTAAGACCCCCATACCCACACACGCACTCCCACACACACGCATGTGTGTGCTGACCTTTAATTGGCTGCCTGTGACATCACTTCCTCCACCTCAGGCGACAAGCGTGTGATGAAACTCTACCTGAAATCAAAGGAGACAGGCAAGAAGTTTGCCAGTGTGGATTTCGTCTTCTACAACTGCAGCGTCCACCAGTCGTAAGTGTTCTCGCCTCCGCTGTGTGTGTGTGTGTGTGTGTGTGTGTGTGTGTGTGTATCAGTCTGATTCTACTTTTTGGCGGTTCTCAGCACTTTTCTTTGGTATCAGAGATGAGATCAGACTCTTAGCGTCATCTTCACTATGACCTGTAGTTTTGGTGAAGTTGGTTGTCCAGGTTTTGAATGATGGTCATTCTCTCTCTCTCTCTCCCTCCCTCCCTCCCTCTCCCTCCCCTACTTCCTCCCTTTCTCCCACTCGTCCTTGTGTGGGATTCTCATCACCCTCTCTGCCCTTTCTGTTTCTTCTCTTTAATTCTCTTTCATTTATTTCCTCTTCGCTCTTCTGTGTGGGTGGACAACAGGTTGTCATATATGCTGCTGCAACAGCTACAGATGTTCAGAGCTTTTTCTCCCTCTCTCCTTCCCTCTCTCTCTCTCCCTCCCTTTCTCCCTCTCCCCCTCTCTCCCTCCCTCCCTCCCCCTCCATTGTTCGCCCTCTTTATTAAGCTTATCCGCGGTCTGCTCCAGGCTCCTAGCTTGGCACACATTAGCATGGCAATGCTCTTTTGATTAGCAACCTGGCCAGGCCATTAAATGTGGGTAGGATGTAGGGGTTGTGTGAAGTGCTCACCTGGCACTCCAGATTTCTGTGTGTGTGTGTGTGTGCTTGTGTGCGCGCATATGTGTGTGTTTTCAGTGAGACGCCAGTGCCACAAGAAATGCACACATTAACCCCCAATCCATGTGTTTGCATGTGTATGTGTGTATATAATGCAGGGTAGCTAGGTGGACTGAATGTGTGTATGATATATGCATGTGTGCATGTGCCTACGTCCC